>JAOQGH010000011.1:6054738-6096863 GCA_025769975.1 Gallinago jamesoni | reverse complement strand
GCTCGCTGATTGGCTGGCGACCTGGAGGTCCTCGAGAGGACCATAAGGCCACGGGGCCACTCTTGGCACCATAGAGGCGGTGCCGTGATGGCGGCCGCCCCTCTTTCCTCCCCACTCTCTCCTAAAAGATCATTTTAAACGTTCAAAACGTTTTTCCCGTCCTTTATTAAAGCGCCCGGTTCAGCCGTGGCCGAACGACGCTGGAGTCGACATTTAGTACCGGGTGCCTGGGGGAAGAGGGCCGTTGTCCCGCCGTGGGGCAAGGCCCGGCCCCCTGCCCCGTTACCGGCAGCCTCAACTGCAGGGGCGCCCCGGTGGAGGGGAGCGGGCGGAGGGGTTTCCCCAGGACCCTAAATCGTTACCGGGGCGTCAGGCTCCCGCTCGGCCATCCTCCCACTACCCCTCTCCCGAACCAGGCGGGCCGGGACAACCCGCACCGGTGTCCCCGGTCTGTCCCCAACCCTCAACCGGAGCGCCGGCGCGACAGGGCGGTACCGGGGGTGGAGAGCCACTCCGAACTACGAGTCCCAGCAGCGCCGGGGCGGCCCAGGGGGAGGTGTCCCGGGTCGGGGCGGGGGGAGGAGGGGCCGGACTCTGCCTGTTCCTGATCCTCCACCTCCTCCTGGCAGCACCGGAGGTTTCCAGCCGCGCTTCTCGGTGAGTGAGGCGGGGGAACAGCGGTGACGGGGTTCCACGGGCCCTCCCGGAGTCTGCTCCCCCCCCGCAGGGACCCCCCCCCCCCGGGAGGTCGGCGGGAGGGGTTGTCCCGCTGCGAAACGACGGCGCCACTTTCACTTTCGTTTCCTCGTCGCGGAGCCGGGGATTGCGCCGCCCGGGGTGCAGGGGCGGGGGGGGGGAGCCCCGGGCCGCTCCCCGCCCTCCGCCGGGACCCCAGCCCCGGGGATGCTAGCGGGGACCGTGGCACCCGGTGGCGGGGGGGCTGTCCCGGTGAGAACTGGTGCAGGGGCGGCGGGAGCCCTGGGCCGCTCCCCGTCCTGCCGGAAGCCCACGCCCAGGGATTCTAACGGAGACCGGAGCCGGGCCGTGGCAACCGGCGGGGGGGAGGGCTGGCCCGGTGTCCAGCCGTGACTAAAAATCGGTGTCGCTTGGGAAGGGGCGGGGGGGATTCCGCGTTTTTGTGCGTTTTCGGGGCTCTGCAGGTGAACGAAACAGGAAAATGGCAGCGAAAAAGAGGAAAACAGTGAAAGAAAAACGATAAAAAAACAAGCCCGAAAGTCCCCTTAAAAGGCTGGGAATTTGCTCCGGGGAATCCAGCGGGATTTGTTCCGCCCTGCTCCGGGGGAGCTGTACCCGCACCTCGGCCCCCGGGCTGGGACTGCCCCTTGGGCATCGACACCCGGCAGAGGTGGCCGTCCCGTCCCCTTGGGTGGCCTCAGCCTGGCGGGGTCTCCTCTGCCTTCGCCGGGCACTTGGGAAGCAGCTCCTCAAACAAAAACGTCAACGTCACACAAAAACAGTGTTAATAAAATGTCCTCCCCTCTTTTTTTTCTTTTCCTGGAAACCAACTGCAGCCTCTGCCATCGGCACACTCTGTTGTTTTCCTTCAAGATGACAATTATTTTCTCCAAAACCAACTTATTGAAATTTTTTTTTTGCAGCAGAATGCGGTGTTTTGCTGCAGACCAGGATGCTGTTGCCCTTCTTGGCCACCTGGGCACACTGCTGGCTCACGTTAAGCTGGCTGTCCACCAACACCTCCAGGTCCTTTTCCACCAGGCAGCTCCAGCCACTCTGCCCCCAGCCTGTAGCGCTGCAGGGGGTTGTTGTGACCAAAATGCAGGACTTGGCCTTGTTGAACCTCATCCCATCCATTCAGCTTGTCCAGGTCCCTCTGGAGAGCCTTCCTACCCTCTGGCAGATCAACACTGCTAGGTGGTTTGGTGTCATCTGCAAACTTACTGAAGATGCACTCAAACATAAAGGCACATCAGGTTAAGAAGGGTTTGACACCAGCCTGGTAACGACTGAGGCTCAGGTGAATCGCACGCCATTTCCTACGCTCTACTGGGATGGCTAAAAGTGAACCTGAAGTCCTGGGTATCCCAGAGGATTATACCACATCCATTTCTCCAGCCTGTCCTGCCTTCTGCTCCCCGCAGGGGGCTGACCTGCTGGAGAGCAACTCTGAGGAAAAAAGACCTGGAAGGAGACCTGGTGGACAACAGCATGTGCCCTTGTGGCCAAAAAGGCCAATGACATTCTGGGGGGCATCAGGCAGAGTGTGACCAGCAGGTCGAGAGAGGTCATCCTCCCCCTCTGCTCTGCCCTGGGGAGGCCCCATCTGGAGCATGGGGTCCAGTTTTGGGCTCCCCAGTTCAAGAAGGGAACTGCTGGAGACGGTACAGCAGAAGGCTACAGAGATGATGAGGGGCCCGGAGCATCTCTCTGCTGAGGAAAGGCTGAGGGATTTGGGGCTTTTTAGTCTGGAGAAGAGCAGACTGAGGGGGGATTTGATCAATGCCTATAAATGCTAAATATTTAAAGGATGGGTGTCAGGAAGATGGGGCCAGGCTTTTTTCAGCGGTGCCCGGTGCCAGAACAAGAGATAATGGGCAGAAACTTCAATATAAGAAGTAGAGGTGGTGGAGTCTCCTTCTCTGGAGACGTTCAAACTCCGCCTGGACATGTTCCTGTGGGACCTGCTCTGGCAGGGGGTTGGACTGGATGATCTCCAGAGGTCCCTTCCGACCCTATAGCATTCTGTGATCCTGTGAATTCTCCCTCCTCCCAAGGCAGTCGGTGTCAGTGTAGTTGTCTCTGCTCTTTCCATCTGTGGATACCTTTTCCTCCCCAAGCAAAGTCCCACAGTCTCCACCCCAACTTCTGCCTGATTTTCAGGCTGTTCTTTGACACAGAAAACAAACAATTTCCTGGGTGATACCCTAAAAAAAAAAAAAAGCAGGGTTTCAGGGAGTTCATTTCCACGTGAAATTTCTGGATTAGAGATGACCTGAAATGCTCCAGTGGGATGGTTGTTCCTGATGAACTTTCCCTCCATTCTGAGGTGAATCCCTACTCGCTGCTGCTGTCACTGAGAGCAGCTGAGAAGGTTCTGCTTTGGATTCCTGGAATTGAATTGTCCGGGATTGGCGGCGGGGTTTTCTCCGCAGCGACCTGCCCCTTGACAGATTGCCAGGGCTGAAGCCTGGCTGCCTGCGAGACGCGGTGGCAAAGAAGGGTGATTTAGTGTTCTGTTTCCAGTCCTGCCTCCGCTCCTGGCAGTTGGGGTACTGTTTTGATCCATTCACCCACTTACAGATTTACCGTTGTGTGATTTGTAGCGTCACGACGCAGCGCAAAGTCTAGATAACTCATGCAAAAGCTTTAACGCTATTTGATGACCCGGCTGTCATGCAACGTATTCCTTTCGCTACTGAGAAAGCAGTAGCAGTCACGAGTAGCAAGGCTTTAATAGCCTCGTGACACGGGCTCGCGAGACACAACTACGGCGACCTGCCTCACCAGGATCTCCTACGCTCTTGCTCTTCCATGGGAGCTGAGCACAGCAAGGTACCGCTCTGCCCTTGGAGCCGGGAAGCTGAAAGACGCTGTGTTTGGAGGTCGAGTGGTTGCGTTGGATCGGAATGCAGAAAGCGAGGAGGCTGTTGAGTTGGCTTGTCACTGGCATGAGGGTGTCTTGTGTGTCTCACCACGGTCAGGCAGTGACGGGGGAGTGTGTTAGAGCTGAGGCTGCACGATAGATTGGAAGTTGCTGGTTTTGTCTTGTGCCGCTGTCGGAGCATCTCACTGATGCAGCGAAACCTCTGTTCTTCTCAAGCAACGTGCTACTCTCTGGATTTCAGCAGAGCTGACGCACCCCCACATTAACTCCATATGGTGGGGATGTGCCTGGAGTGTCAAATCATGTTAAAAATGTGATGTGGGGCTGCATGTGGGGACAGCCGGCGTTCCAGCAGGGTCTTCAAGGCCAGGATCCCACAGCAGGCATGCAGGCTTCTCCTGCTGCGAGGCGTCGCTGCCTCTCCCGTGTAGCAGACCTGTAGGACAGCCAGCAGGTCTGGTCCATGGGTCCCATGGAGGAGAGAGGCTGCTGTGCCACGCTGGCAGCCTCAGAGCACCAGGCAGCACAGCTGGGAAGCAGCAGTCTGATGACGGAGTCTTACACGTGTCTGCTGAAGAGGATCTGCAAGCTGCCGTGGTGTCAGGAGCAGCCTGGCCACAGCAGCAGGGACACCAGTGAGCTCCTGTGCCTTGCTGAGCAACCTGGTTGTGTCTGTAGGGGGTTTTGGATCTCATATTGTCTCATTCCCAAGCTGTAGCTCTTCATACTCTTCACAGGCACGATTGTGGTGGCAGCATCCGAAGATGAGATAATCCCCTTATTCTTTACTCTTGTAGACTTCCACGATGGATGAGACTTCAGACGAGCCTCCCAGTTCTGCCGTCCTCTTAGACAACTGCCACTTCTCCCAGGTCGTCTTTAACAGCGTGGAGAAGTTTTATATTCCAGGAGGAGATGTAACCTGTTATTACACCCTCACACAGAACATCATTCCTCGCGGGAAGGACTGGGTGGGCATCTTCCGGGTAAGTGAATCCTGTGAAACTAGACGTGCCAAGGAGGAGAAGGCAGCAACAGGCAGCAACAAACAGCGTGGCCTTTGATAGAACAGGGTTGGGGATTTTTTTTTAGTAATAACCTTGTGTAATGGAACATCTTCAGCCTAGGGACAAAGTGCCAGACCTGTTGTGACCTGAAGAACTTCAAGGCTAATCAAACACTCTGATTATCCTCTCATGCATAGACCACAGCTCTTAGACATCAGAAAATCAATGCAAAAATCCTCCCAGTAACTGATCTATGTGAAAATACAGTCCCATTGCTGTAGGATAAACATGAACTGTGCGATACCATATAAAATTTTTGCTGTTGCAGGTGGGATGGAAAACAACCCGGGAGTATTACACATTCATGTGGGCTCCTCTGCCCAGCGACACCCCCAGTGACACCGCTGTGCAGCAACAGATCAAGTTCAAAGGTGAGTGGGGAGCCTGGGTCACTTGGGGGACGTACGTCCACGTGCACCCCCAGACTCCCCCTTTCCTGCCACCACTAAGCACTGCATTCGGAGTTACAGGGTATCTGCAGAACTGTGCTTTGGGAGACTTATTTCAAATCCCGTAGTAAATCACATAATTTTGAATCTGCTAAATTCTGCCGTCCTGAGTGAGTGACATTATTTTCTTATCATGGCCCCAGGGAATAAGGGTGCAGGAACAATACTCAACTAGGACGTCTCAGTTTTCTGAGGCTCTTGCTTTCTGTGCTATAGAGTTAAGAGACTTGAATAATTAAAAGCTGCGTGTGACGGGGTTGTTGTGTTTGTCTGAAGCTTATTACCTGCCAAAAGACGATGAATACTACCAGTTCTGCTACGTTGACCAGGATGGCGTGGTGCGGGGGGCCAGCGTGCCTTTCCAGTTCAGAGCAGAGACTGAGGACGATATCCTGGTGGTTACCACACAGGTAGGTGTTCTCTCTTCCCCTGCTTTTTCCTGTCTTTGCTTTTATTGGCATATGCTCACTGCTGACGTGGAGCGATCCGGTAAATTGGATGCCAAGCTAGAACTTGGCAGGCTTGGATTCTATTCTTGGCTTTGCTGCTGATCTGTCACACAAATTTGGGCAGCCTTTGTTTCTCTACCTGCCATTTATGACTTAGATCGTGAGCTCCTTGTAATGGGGAGCAACTTAATACATAGTGGTCGAGGGCCTTTTGAATATTTTTAAATGAAAATGTAATTTTCTTGGAAACAGTCTCCCATTAGATGGGAGTAAGAGCATGCACAAGGACAATAACTGAGGTGCTGTGAAGCCACACACTCTTATTTTGCAGTGTCTTGTGCACAGCCCTTTTGCTAATGACTACACTGCCTGAATGATCCTAATTTAACAAACTGCAAAAAGCCCCAAACCTCTGCCTCTGCTGAATTCTGCGGACACAGAAAGGATCAAGCACCTTAAAACATCAGGGGCAGTATGTGCTCAGTATTCCAGGTGGTTTGATGGTTGGTTTTGGACAGACTGGGGAGAGTGAAGCAGCTGCCTGGTCTGTGCTGGTGGTGAACGCCTGGGGAGGTACATGCTGTTCCCTTTTGCAGAGCTCATCTTTCTTTGCTCTTCGCACTGTGCTTTTGGAATGTGGCTTTTCAGTGCTTCTGTTATGACTGAATGACTTCGTTGCTTGCCAGGGAGAAGTGGAAGAGGTTGAACTGCAAAACAAAAATCTGCATAAAGAAAATGAGGAGCTGAAAGCAAGCTGTGCAAGTCTTGAGAAACAAAAGATGGATCTGCAGGAAGAGCTCACCAAGATGCAGGTAAACAAAAGAAAAGTGAATAAAATAAGTCAGAAGCTTTAAATCTGAAAGACAAAGTGGGACTGAGTCAGGTCTTGTTCCACTGGATGCTTCCAGAGAAAACTAAAGAGGTTTCTCCCCATATTATGTGCTTATTCCTTTACCAAAACGTACAAGAACCCTACTGTGATAAGAACAATAATGATGAACAAGAGGCATCGGCAGACACAGGAGTCAGGAACATATGGGAAATGTTCAAAAATGGCCTGTTCCAAAATCACATTATCATTATTTTTTTCCTCCTTCAGTTTTGCTCAGGGTTTAATATAAATTAAACAGGGTCTGAAAGAATAGTCAGGATACAAAGAAGAGATTTCTCTCCCTCGGCTGGGCTGCCTGGAATTGTTGCATTTGAGGGGTTTTGCAGTTCCAGTGCAGAGCAGGACTATTGGTCGGGTCCCATTTCCCTCCTGTCAACTTCACTGTGATTTTCAGGAGCTTGAGAAGAGTTTAGAGTCTCTAAAGAGCAACACAGAGAAACTGGAGCTGGAGCTGAATTCCCTGAAACAGGAAAATAAACATCTAAAGGAGCTGGATGACTGCAGAGAGGCAGAACTGCACCAGTAAGTGTATTTACAGTAGAATTTCATGTAAGCGTCTTGCCTTTATGGATTAAATTTCCATCTATGAAAGTATGGTGTGTTTTGATTTGTTCTGAATAGACTCAAATTGCAAATTCAGAGTGTGACCTCTGACAAGGAACACCTGGAAACCAGACTGAAATCAGCCCTGGATCACATGGATCAGCTGCAGGTAGCAAACATGGAGCTGCCTCCTTTGCTTTGCTTTGCCTCTGACGGAGCACTGAGCAATCTTGAGCAAATATGTGGTGTATGAGTTTCTTTTCTGATTACCTGGGTTCTTTAGGAAAACGTCAACCTTTGATATGATCTGATCTCCAGAAAACCTCAAGAAATCTGTGTTCTGGGAGGAAGGGTAGAAGAGTATGTGCTAAGAGATTTTGTTCCCTAAAAACATCCTCTTTGCACGCTCATTAAGTTGTCCAAAATCAGACTGTTGTTCACCTCTTGCTAGCTAAGGGTCCAGGCAGAAAACATTTCTGTTTTGAAAAACATCCTAAAATTATGTTCAGTACTTGCGTGAAAGCAAGACTTGTAGCTGGGAGGTCAGTGAAAGGAGAAGGCAGATTGGAAATAGTATGCTTTTAGGGGAGACCCAGAACGATGGAATAACCACTGGCTACAGAGTCTCTGGTTTTCTCTTTGCTCTCTGACTGCCCAGACTGGAAGCGTCACATTGAAATTTAGAAAGCTTCTCAGAGAAGGTACGAATGAGTACTGTGTTCTAATCAGTACATCAGCTCTGGTACATCCCCGTGTAACTATTCTCAGTGTCTACAAAGGTTTTAACGGAAACATGTTTGCAGAAAAAAAAAAAAGGGTTTAAGCAGCCATGGGTTCTGGAGCTTTGCTTTCTGCAGCAGAAAGTGCTTCTGCTCCTCACTCAGAGCTGTTCCATTTTCACTTCCTGCCCACCCTTCTTTCTCCCTAGTCTCAAGTATTGAGTTATGAGAAAGAAGTGGAAAGCCTGTCTCTCGTGGACCGTGACAAGACAGAGGAGCTTGAAAGTTTGAAGGAAGAGAATCGCCAGTTACGTGCGATTGGAATTCAACAGGTAAAGCCTCCCGAGTATCAGGGTGTCTGGGGGAGCCAGGGTGGAGAGGCTGCAGAATCAAAGCTGACTAGTAATTGGTGTGAGGCAGCAACCTTGCTGCTCTTCTCCTCCCTATTTTTGTCCCTTTCTCATCTTAAATACCTTAAATTTAGCATTTCATAATCAATGAATTAGATGCCAGATGGTCAGAATGCACAGTACAGTTTCTGTTCTGTAGTTTGGTGCTCTGCCCCACATCTTTTTTCAACACCTCTTTGCAACTCTTGAGAATCTGGGATTTCTGTGCAGAAGGAGCAAAATAAGGAGCCTTGCGCGTTGTGTGGGAAATCACTCCTTGAAGGAATGCAAAGGAAATAAAAGAAAAGGGCAGCATGTTGTGGCCTTTCTCCCAAAGAAACCATCATTGGCAATGACCGAGGCTGTCACATCATCTTTAGCCTGTTGCCCCGAGTGACCTTCTAAAGGTGCCTCTCTCTCTGTATGTGCTGCTGGGGAAGCTTTCAGAGGCTCTACTCTGACTTTGGCATTGAAAATTAGATGCCTAAAATAGATGATGTGATTACCTCTGCTGGGATGCCAAATGTTCAGGATTCTTAAGAGGGATACTTTGAGACTGACTGCAGAGTCCCTAAGTACTCTAGCTTGTCTAATTTACTGATTTAATTCAAGAGTCAGCTACAAGATTTGATTTCTGAGGATGTGCTGGCTACCCACTGCCAGTGCAAGTCTCATAGCACCAGCAAACCTGGCAGTATGAGTAGCTTTCACCTGCCAGGGTGGATTTTTCAGCTGTGTAAGTTCCTTTTCTTCAACCCCCCCTCTTTGTTTGACCTGTCATATGGCCCCTTCGGAGGTCAGGTGTCATCTCACATGCTGTAATGAAAATACAGAGCGTGAGTGGTGACGTGGAGATATCCCAAGTGATAAACTCTGACATGGTTAAGACTCGCATTGAAAGTGAAGGTTATTTGTTGGTAATCAATGCAGAATGAGGCAGCAAGAATATGAGAACTCCAGTGCTTGGAGCTGTCATCATTTAATTGCCAGTTTCCCGTGGTTTACCAAATAACACTCTTCCTTCACAGCAACAAAACCAGGACTTAATGAAAGAACTCGAGGAGCAGAAGCGTTTGTTTCAGATTCTGCAGGCAAAAAAGAATGAAGCTGAGGAGGAAAATCAGGTGAGAACTTGGCACAACTCCCTGCATTGAATACAACGCTGATCTCCCAGTCTAGTGTTCAGTTCCATTAACCCTCTCACCAAACAGACCACTAAGTGTGCCTGCTTTAGGACCATCGCCAAAGCCAGGCTGTCTGCAGGCATGTACAAACGACTGTGTGCGTACAGTCACAGTGTATTGTTGCTGCCATGACTGTACAGCCTAAGAGGAAAGGTCCAAAAACTGCCACCTTTTTTCCCCAATACAGAATAGACTGGTTTATCCATAATAGCATGGGGATTTTCAAAACCTCCTAATGTTAGCTTCATTCTGACACCACTGAAATGAATGGACTTACTTGTTTGAATGGACATAGCGTTTTTGTCCAGTCTAAACAATGACTGCTCAGTTTTGTTCCCTACTCTGCATGACTTCAGGATAGTCTTCTGTCTTTTAAAATGTATTATTCTATTGTGATCATCTTGTCTGCCTTCCTGAGCAGGCCACAGAATAGATCTGTGCCCTTCCTTACCTCACTTCCCCATTCTATCAAGCAGGACTAATGCTGAGCTACCTAAAAGAAGTTCAGAGCAATTTTAATTCTGATATAAGAGGATCTATCTTAATGCAAAGCATTACTTTTCTCTGAAAGGGTCTCCCGAGTGTCTGGAAATTCATTCTGCCCTTCTGTCCCTTTGCAGAAACTGAGGGAAGAGAATAAACTGCTGAGACATCTCCCACAGGCTGGAGAGGTTTCTTCATCCTCTGCTGTTTCACAAGCTCAAGCTCTAGTTCCAGGTCCAGGAGCAGGATGCCTTCTGCTTGGAAATCCATACCATGGTGAGATTACTTGGCATTCGCTCTGGAAGCGCAAATACACGGCAGTTAAGAGTCTCAGCAAATTATCCTCCCTCTCAAATTAAATGCTATAGAACAGACATTATTGGCAGCACCTCTGTGCAGCTTTGCTTGTGTGCAGATGACTTGGCAGCTGCAAAATGCTGCCAGGTGTTAAGAGCTGACTTAAGTGATCAGCTGTCTGCTCATTTTCTGCCAAGACAGACAACTATTAGCTAGTTTATTCAGCTCCGAGACAACTAGTTCTATGGCTTATGTCCAGTTTCCATAGTCCTAAATATAGAGGTTTAGATCCAGAGCCACATCCTCATGTTTCAAGAATTACTAGTTATCAGCACATTACAGTGTTAATAATTTTGTTGTGGCTAAATTGACTTCTTTTTTTCCGGCAGTAGAAGCAAACCTGGGGGCAGGAGCTGCAGACTTGGTAAGTAAAGTGGACACGATTGGACATGAATTTGTGGTTTATGGACATGAATTAGTGGTTTGAAATAAAAAGCTTCAAGTTCAGTTTTTGTAACCAATTGTCTGGTTTAGTCCTGGTAATATAGTGGATGTACTGGTTTAGTCCTGGTGAACAAAATGGAGCCATGTACGTTTAACATACAGAATTAATAAGACTTACATGTGTTAAGGAAGAGAAAGGAAAATATGTTGACCTTAATCTTTAAGGACCAGCTCTTGGCAGCATCTAATGTCAGAATGAGCAGCATGCAGCTGCTAAATACCTTATTTCATAGTCGAGATATGAATATGTGCTACGTAGGATGGAAAGTTAGAGTACCTCTCAGAAGCTCTTGACTTTTAAATGCTATTTAGAAAAGCCTGGATATATTTGAAAACTTGAGAGTGTTAGAAGTCAGAAAGACTTCTCCAAAAGTGATAATATCTGGCTACTAAACTCTTCTGTTTCTTCTCTTTGAACGTAATTTTTAAACTGGCTTTATTTCCATTTGCTTTGTACTTCAGGCTTCCATAAGGAAATGCCCCATGTGCAATGAAGTATTTCCCGAAGATATTGAAACATGTCAGTATGAGGCCCACGTGCACAGCCATCTCCTGGAGTGCCCACTCTGCAGTGAGACCTTTGATAAGTCCAATAAGCAGGTGTTTGATGACCATGTTTTTTGTCACAACCTGGAATAATTCTGACTTTGTATCTGCTCTATAGAGTAAGGTAGCAGAGGCTGCAGTATAGAATAGACCAAAATCACTGTATAGGCTTGATTCATGCTAATAAGATCACCCAGCCAAGACTGACTACGCCACTAGTACTGTCATTCTGAGCTTTCTGTTCCATGCAGTACGTGACCAATGCATAAATCAGGTCAGGCACCCACATCCTGAAACTGACTCACGTAATAAAACTCAAGTCCTGTGTCTTGGATCAAGTATATATGCTTGTTAAACGAGTTACAAATCCTCCTATTAGTAAGACAGTTGAATGTGTCACCCGTTCTTTAGAACAGGATTGGCCATGTAACCGTTCCTCCAGGTAGGGATCCAAGTGATGGGATGTAGTACAACAGTTTTCTGCACTTGGCTGATACATCTCTATTATAAAGGTTTTATTCTTTAATACAGCACTGTGTTTACTAACCAAAGCCCAGAAACATTGTATAATCTTTTAGGATCACACCTTCAGTCCTGCTCAGCTTCTGGAATGCAGAACCAATTATTAATAAGTGAAAAATGTTTAAATAAAAATGCATCTCTTCTTTCACTATCAGCTGTAAAGCAAGGGAAAGAGATGGATTTATAAAGAGACCGAGGATCTGTTTGCAGATCTGAAGATTTAGGGCCCTTCTTCCAGCAAAGTCAGCAGCATGGCTTGTTCTAGGGTGAGGCACTTGCACTGTTTTCTCCATCCATCTCCGGATGAGGAAAACCTGAAATTTCTGCAACAGGGAAGGTCAGTATGTGTGGAGCCTGGAGAAAAGCAGCAAAAAAGCAGCACAGAGGATAAATGGTGTCTCGGTCAGAAACTGGACATCCTTATTTAAAGGAAATTATGAGTTTGGATCATTTCTTTTTTTACGTTTCTAAACTTCCTTGATTTAACAAGAAGAGCCTGTTCTCTCAAACCAAAATATTGTGATCCAAAACTAAGTGCCTTATGATATTACAATGCTTTGTGCACAGATTATCCAGTTACTATTTTTATTTCTGCTTCAGGATTTTCAATTTATGATTAACAGCTCTTTTTCCATGCAACCACAAATGGGGAAAGGTTTATTATCCAGCTGTATTACACTGTGTTTCCTGCTGAATATCTGAAGCAACGGAAAATCCTAAGACATTTACAGAGTTTTAAGAGTATTTAGAGTAATCAAGACTTCAAAATATTTTACTGTTTTGATTCTACATAAACTTTTTATCAACCTAGCTTTAAATAGAGTATTTCTGTCTTGAGATGTACTGTACTGGTCAGCACTATTTTAAAAAAAATATAACATATAAAATAACAGCAGACAAAAATAAAAGCTATATGGAGAAAATCTTTGAAAAAGGTGCCTGTGTCTGTTCATTCTTAAAGAAATAAACTGGAGGAATTGATGGAGTCTTAAGGGAGCTATTTGCTGGCTTTCAATTACTTGCTGAAGCTTCTGTCTAACAAAGTACTTAAGCACCTCTCTGAATAACTTCTAGCACACACCACAGTATCCCTGTTTCTGTTTAACAGAAAGCACACATTTAACTGGTTGATCCTCAGTGGCTCCTCACAGCATGGGAATATACCACGAAGGCCAAAGGATAGTATGGGATAACACGAAGGAATTAGGAGCTCTATGGGATCTGTGTGTTTACCTCCTTTCCCATTCAGCCCCTAGAGCTGGCTGAATTTCTGCTGCGTTGGAGGAACATCCGCTGTATCAATACTTTTTTTCCCAAGGCTAGGAGAAAAAGCTGAAACCCTCCTCACTTGTGATGATAAAATATTAATTAAAAAATACTTGGTATTGTACATGTTTTGACATTATTGATTACTATATCTCAGCATTCCTGGCATAGCTTTATCCCAATTTTGACAATCGAACATTCCATCAAAATGAGGCTTATTTTTAACTGAACACTTGTTTCCTCAGGAAAAGCCCCATTGTTTTTCAAGAAAAGGCTTTTCCCCCAACCTTTTCCCGTACGTCCTCATTCTAAATTACAAGTTTCTTCTTTTACTGCTTTACATCTTGACAAGAAGCAGATCAAACACGGAGAGATACAAAAGGAATTTTTACAAAAAAGCCTGGTAGTTCCCCCAAATGCCAGTTATCAGACCTCTTTCCTTTCTACACTGTTGCTAGTACGGGCTTTGGTGGCTTGTATCTTAAACCCAAACCCAGTCACCTGGGGTTAGAGTTATGTCACGATGCCATCTGCATCCTTGAGCTGCCGATGCCAAGTGTCGGTGCCCCCAAATTGCCTTTCCATCCCTTTTACACTGGTACCTATTGTTTCCCATTTGCCTGCTCCTATCATTTCTACAAATCTCGGTGCCTGTGTTGAGCTGCTGGCCCTGGGACACAGGCAGCAAGCGGGTGACCGGCAGAGGGGGTCAGACTGCAATAAATCTCATGAGGATGCTGGCTTTTTGAAGTAGTTAAAGGTATGACATTTGTTTTCTGGAATAATCACACAGATTCAGACTCCCAGTTATACACTTTGGCCTGATGCAGGTCATACCTTCCCTACCCTGGGCAGCCAGGGACCAATTTACCCCTAAGCACAAATTACATCATATATTTTCTGACCAAGTTTTCATTTTGCTTGTAATTTACAGCATTATTTATGTTACTGCTGCATTTAGCCTTTGGAATCATAAGAGGTTTCAATCCTATCTCAATTTTACGGTTTAATACAGAAGTAGCTCAAATGGCTGATAATTAGATATAGTTATATTTTGGATGAGATCCAATATTCCACTGATATGTATTGGATAAGGACCTTGAAATAAATTTTCAAGAGAGACAGTAGGGGTTTGGCACAGTTTATACCCGAACTCATGTAGCATCTGAATAGGCATTCACTAGAAATGTACCTAAAAGGAAGAAGTCATACTTTGTGGGACAAATATCTGTGAATATATATCTTTTTAATCCTGTAGAGAGTTTATCTGTTTGGTCCAGCTCAGAAACTGGCCCAGTTTGCTTTCTGTGAGTGATCGCTGTCCAATGCAGCGCAACGTTGTCTATTCCCTTGTCCAGGCAAACCCGCTCAGCCTCAGAGAGCTCTTTTCCTCTTCCTTGGTCCTTTTGCTTCTCCCTCATTTTTTGCTTTCTTTTTCCAAGAAGTTTATTCTTCCCTTGAGCTTTCTCTCCCACTCACAGAGAGTATATTTTGAACATATCTTTCTCTGTCCATGGCACATCATTTTCCAATTATCAGGTATGTTTCTATATGTGTAAAATGCAAACTGAAGAGTAACTTCTCTCAGCTCCCCAGACATGCGGCAAACCACGGTCACAGAGGGCATCACATACCAACTGATGTCAGTTCATTTCATAGGAAAGACCATTCTTTTGCTTGGGAAAAGTTATTTTTGGTGCAGAAAACAAAGAGATTGGCCCCAAGAGAGAAAATTCCAGATTCCAGGTTCCCAAACTATTTCAGCCTCAAAGCTGGAGTATCTGGAAGGATGCTGAAAGAACTGCCTAGGGGCCCGGCTTCTTTTAGAAAGCGATTCCCAACACCACAGCCATAGTCTCCTCCCTCACTTGAACAGCCTCTTTCTTCCACCCGTTCTCCACCTGGTTCCTCTTCATCTATCCATGTCTTCTTTCCTCTTTGGAAAAAGAGGAAATTCGGACCTTCAGTATTGTCAGTCTCCTCCAAAATCACAGTGCAGAGGTTTGGGGTGCAGAGGGGGAGGTGGAGGCGTGGGGCACCATCCATCTGGCAGCGCTGCCTTTCACCCGGCACAACGCAGCCTGGGAGCGCTGCTGCTGCTTCTCTTCCCTTCACCTTAATGAGGATCCCGTGGAGAGACCAGGACACAGAAAGGAAATAAAAAGATTCCCGACAAAAGGAATGTAAATAGACAATATGCAGGTGAACAAAGGAGGAAAAGGAAAGGCATGTACAAACCAGCTACTGAGTGGTTATACTCAGTAATCAACTTGGCATTTTAAGACACATCAGAAGAGATCAATAATTCTTTAGAGCAGCATAATGCGCATCCAGGGTTTAAAGTGTTTTGATCACTGAAGTCCTTATTTAAGGGATCAGTCCTGTACTTAGTGAGTGGAGGCACTTCTGTATTTGACATGTCATTGATGGGAAGGGGAAGAGAGCTGAGAAGGGAACGGTGGAAAAAAATGTTCTAAAACGGCAGACAGACTGCCACACTGGCTCAGATTGGGCAGCTCAGAAAAAATCTGGGGAAGGAAATGCTCACAGGTTCCTGTGAGAGTAAAAAATGAAGATATTACACCTGTGCAGAGCGGCCGGGGGGGGGTGGGGGTTGGTGGTGGTGATGGTGTTGTTTCTTAAATTATTTTGTAAGGCCAGTTGTTTATCTTTGTTCTGCTGTGGAGATGCAGACTGACCTATTCCTGCTTGCACAGGAGTCAACGAGACCCTTTATCTCCAGTGCACCAGTACAAATAGGGAGTGCTTAGTGGGTATATAACGGCACGAAATCCAAACGCTGCCATTTATCACCCTCTTTGTACTGAACTAAATCACTACGTGAAACGCACCGAAGAATCGAACCTTTATTGTTTTGTTGGTGAAAGGATTGGGTCCCAGAATTACATCAGTTGTTTTCTCTAAACAGCTATTAGCCTCCTCCATTATACTAACAGAACTGGTTTCCATCCTCTGGCTCATTTATTCCAAACCAGCATTATTGAAGTGAATGGGGTCTAGGCCCTGGATATTAGAAGAGCTGTTGGTCTGCTCATAAATAACAAGTTGTCAAGGATTTTAATGGAAACCCTTAGAGTGCTGTAAATCTGTGCAGTTCTGCCTGCATCCCCTCCCTCATTTCCATCACAATATCACTCCGGTGGGACTGCAGCTTGCAGCATGTGCCAGGCAGCCTAGATTGGTAGGACACGGGGGAAGAAGGGGGGAAAAAATAGAGCCAGAGATGGGGTGGGGGATTCAGAACAGTTGGTACTGCGGAAGCATCTGCTGGGTGGCCGGTTTCAGAGTCACCTGGGCCATTCAGCGTGGCGAGGGGAAAGGGCTATTCATCCAGGGGGACTGGAGAGGGGAATAACAGAACCAGGGATGCTTGTGGAATAAAGACGGATCTATTGCAGTTTACATTTCGCTCCGTTGGTCTGTGAAGCAGTAAATCTCAGCAAGTAGAGGGTTTTGTTAGGTTTTGATCACATTTTAAGTGGCAGAGCTAGGGCAGTGGCACTGCATAGACTGTCTCTTGCTGTTAGCAGGACTTCCCTTTTCAAGATTAATTTTTTTTAACCTTCTCAGCCAGTCCAAATTACCTCCAGGGAAAACTTAACTCTGCCTCCTGATCCAAAAAGCAGTGTTTCTGTAGCTCACTGAATCCAGCCAGAAACTGGGTTACTACAAAGTATGCCCCCTTGACTTAGTCATCCCCCAAATATCTCTAGCTCAGCTGCCTGCTTGGATCATCGCACCTTGCTGTTTATAACACTAAAGCCTTCTAGGAAGGAACTTGAGCTCACTTGTCCATTCCCCACCAGCGATATGGTATTATGGAATATATTACGACTGGCACAGCAATGCTTGTGCCCACCCCACTCACAAAGCAGACAAGACTGCACACAGGGCCGTATTTAAGACATCATGAGGACTCTCTGCCTTCTGAGGCGCCACAGCTCGTTAAAATCTGTATGCAAGATCGGTTTAGGCTTAAATGTAGGCTTGCACACTGGCTTACCATGTAATATAAATAAAAAATGACATTGGTGACAAAGCTTCAGAGTGCCCAGGGCTTATAGTCTTATGTAATTACTAGTCTGGCACTGAGAGTCTAAAATCCAGCAAAGCCATCAGCAACACAGATCCTAAATTAATTACTTTAAATATAGCTCCTTTCACATTACAACCTCACATGACAAGCATGGAAGAAGGAGGCCTTACGAGACTTACACTCCGCATAACTTAATTAAATATTACCCCCATGTTACAGACAGGGAAACAGTTACGCAAACATGAAGGAATTTGGCCAAAGCCTCTCAGCAAATTTGTGGCATAATCCCCCTTTCCCTCACCAGATTTACCATTCATTTTGAGAAAGGCTGAAACAGCACGAGAAGTGAGCCAGGATGGAGAAAAAATGGATGGCTGCCAAAAGGGATTGATGCCCTTCCGACTCCAGGGAGTTTTTAACCCTTCCCAATGGTTTTCCCAGCCTGCAAAACCTGGTGGGGTTCATCAGGCTGTACTTCCCCTCTACTGATCCATAAGAGATTCGCCAGTGGGAGCAGCTGCTTCGAGAGCGAGTTGATAACTCAAGCCCTGAGGCACTTACATCTGTACGTCTCGTCCCCTGCCTGCTTCCCTTCCCCAGTAACAGGATGAGACTAGAATATTGCGTGTGCTTTTATAATGTGTATTCCTGGGGGGCCTTGGTCATGATTACAGCATCTAAATGCAACCAGAAACAAACAGTGACAATGAAAAAGACAAAAAAGATGGTCAGCTTGAAGATTCTGAACGTTTTTTACACTAAATTTGTTTCTGTTTAGTAATAACTTGCAGTTTCGTAAGCCATTCAGTGGAGTTAATTCCTCTTTTAATAACAGTCATAGTATTTTTGAGAGCAGCTGCTGCACATGTTATGTAGTACAGCTGAGAGAGCCATATGGATTTTTAATTCCTAAGAGTTATTACTTGGTTGTAGCAGTATATATGAACCCACGCTTCCCTTAATGGAGTCATTAGACTTGACAATCCTTCCTTAAAGAGGGCTATTGTTAGGACAGATCTGATCCAAAATGTAGGAAAGGTTTGGAAGAAGGGCTCTTCATTATACGAAGCAGAGAACATCAGTATTTTTTTAGGTAACTCAGTGGTTTTTATACCTTCAGGAAGTTCCTTCTCTGTTAATATAAGACAATTTTAATGACCTGTATCCTGTCCTTTCAGAACTATACCTAGAAAGCATGCCTTGAGGTGTTATTGTTGCTTTACACTGGTGGGGTTTTTTTAACAAATCAGGCAAAACAGGGACACACAAACTTTTCTTGCAAGCTACTTACCAGAACACCCCTGTGCCCTTAAAGGAAGAAATGTTATAATACTCAGAGTTACAATACTAACACATATTTCAAAAGAGCCATTAGCTTTGAAATAGATATTAAATCCTATTTCTCATTGAAGTTTTCTAAGACAACCACTAAACATGAGATTCTTGCACTTTACCCTAAAATGTGAGAGACGAGAATATAGACTAGACACATCATTGAGAGATCCCAAATGAAAATTTCTTTAGACCCAGTAAAAGCTCTAACCCTTGTGTTTACAAGCTGCTTTAATTTAGAAGCTATATATACCTATATATCACTTGAATGCATAGTATTGAGTATGCTACAGATTGCTCAAATAAATCTAAGAAGCTCACTGGATCTTTAATTCTATAGAAAGTGTTGGAAAACTCTTAACCTTATGACACATATCAGGATTGTAAAATTTAAAATGAATGCTAGTAAATCTGCTGCTGGCTGCCATGGAAATGAAGCAGGTTAGTTTCAAGGAATCAGTATCACCAAAAAAAAAGGAAAACAAAAAGGGAATCCAAGTGCTTTTTCTGTGTGTCAAACAATTAGCTTAGAACAACCTGCTCCATTTTTAGCCAACTCAGTCTGTTTCCATGGCAGCCACAACTGAATTTGTAGAACTGTTGCAAATTCTAGATGTAAATGATGCTACCCATTGTGTGCACAGCACCAACAAACCTTGGAGTCTGATTTCAGTTTCTCAAAGCTGGTAATTTTCTTTCATTTTTTATTTAGGATGATTTTTATGCCATTTTAAAGATTTAAGACAAGGATCTGCGTGCTACTGTTAGCCCAGAGTTAGGGTAGCACAGGCAGATGGGTGCAGACCGATGTGCAAACTTTGGCTGTTTAAAACCCAGCCCTGAAATCCCACCCAACCCATTGCATAGGGCTCATGACAAGGTTTCTTGCCTCACAAACAAATTCTTAACAGGAAGATGCTGTATGCCCACTGCTGCTTGAGGATCAAAGGGCTTTGCTACCTTCTGCCACCTGAGGCTGCTGTGGGCCTCACGCCCGCTCACCTCCCTCCTTCTGGCCTCCCAAAACGGCATGCGACAGCGGCCCAAAGGCAGAGCTCTCCACTGCCAGCTCTCCACACGAAGCCAGCAGAAGGGGAGCAGAGCTCTGAGGTGGCGAGGAACGGTTTGATACCACAGGATCCGGACATGAGGAAAAGGGACAGATCCTGACACGAAAACTTCCCTCACGACGCCCCGCCTCAGGCACCACCTCCCAGAAACCCCCGCGCAGCCCCCGCTCTCCTCCTCAATATTCAAATCATCTCGGCTCTCGCAGCTGTGATTGGCTGTGGTCGTTCAAATGAGGCCACGCCCCCCTCGGCGAGGCGCCGCCGTTAGTAGGCCGTTGGTTTGGGGGCGGGAAAGGAGGCCGGGAGGGGCAGAATGCGCATGTGCAACTCCGGCGCACGCCCGCGCGTTCCTCTGGTTGCCGTAACAACACCGCCCCCTCCCCCTTGCTGCTTTTATCCAATCAGAGACCCTTCTTCCCCCTTGGCCCAATGGAGCGGCAATATGTTAATAAAGGGGCGGGGACGTAGGTCCGTCTCTTTGCCCAATCAGGAGGCGGGAAGGGGTGGGGGTCTGTTTCCGTCAGAAAAGGGGCTCGGCCTGGCCTTTTACCTCAGCGGCCGCCGTGGGGGTGGCAGGGCCGGCTGACCCTCCGAAAGGGCCCGCCTGCCGGGGCCTCCGTGTAGGCCGGGGGGGGGGCTTTCTGGGCTGTCAGCTGCCAGAAGCTCGTGTGGAGCTTCTCATCCAACCAACACCCCCAAGCCTCAGGGCTGCTCTCCAGCCATGACCCGCCCCGCCTGGATTGGTGCTTGGGGTCACCCTGACCCAGGGTTCGCGATGTTATTCTAACACAGCGCTTGAAAACTGTGGGAAATGAAAAGCTTTTGTGACCGTGTGCCTTGCTTCGCACAGTTTGGCAGGCTGTCTCAGAATTCCCCCGCTGACGCGGTTGCCTTTAGACATGTGCTACCAGTCATTAGTCAGAGCGGTTCTTTATTGGCCCTGGGGTGTCCCCCTGTTGTTCTAACACTTGCTCTTTGCGAGTGTGTACTATCCCTAATGTTTAATCTTCCTGAAGTACTAGCTTGTGATCATGATACATATTTCTCTCATAATGACTGAAGTTAGGCAAGAAGTCAAAACTTAATATGTCTGTGAGCTCCTGCCAGTATTTTCTGGATCCGTGCCTTGGGAGAAGGACGGGAAGAAGTTCTGTAAATGGCTCCGTTCCCAAAACAAATAAAGCGTTATTCAGAGTTGTATTCCAGGAATGTTTGGTTTTCACCACTCTCCAGAAATATCAATGGAACTGTTTGTTATTGCTAGCCGGTATGGAGCTGCTGAAACCAGTAAGAAACTCTCGGTTTGTTCAGTAGTAGTTTATGACTAATTGCCCAGATTATCATCTAAAGCAGGCGGTTTGTAAATAATGCATCCACAGCGAGCAAAAGCGATCCACCTTGATTGATTGCCGAGGTCTAATTGAACAGTGATTCTATGTCTCCCTCCGAGTCCGAACAGGGAGTTTGAAATCACGAATCTTCCTTCTCTTGAAACTGCTCCTGCTCTGCCCAACGGCACGTGGAGCTGCTGGCCGGCACAGCTTTTGGGGAGCGAGAGATAACGAGGAGTGAGCGGCACACTGGAGAGATTATACACTCTCAACAGATGGAAATGAAAAATAATCAAGTGCTTATGGGTGTGAGCTGGTTAGGCTATATGCATATGATAATCCTTTTTTTTTTTTTGCAAGCAAAAAGATAAAGATCAAAATATTTGTTCACGGCTTTTTTTTTTTTCCTCCCCGGATTTCTTTCCCCAGAAAATTAGCTGCTTCCCTGGAAGGAGTGAGATCTGTGGGAAATGCTTGCCATCTGGGAACATGAGCAGGGTGGTAAAGCTCTTCAACTTCTTTCGCAGTGTCTCTCTGAAGACTAAGCCAGTCTTAAAGCCTGACTTTCTTCTTGGCATGATTATTTTTTGACTATCGGATTGAAATTCTATTATTTGCATGTCAGAAGGGACTAACTTCCAGCATATTAGAAACCTTTTCTGAATACCAGGCAGATTAATATGCTGGGCTAGAGGAAAGCAAAGAGCTTTCTCTGTTTGAAATTAGTGCTGGAAAGGAAATCAGGAAAAATGAACAATTTCACTTAAAGCTTTTTTAAGTGCAAAGGACTGAAGGAAAACAGTCCTGATTCTTTAATCTTACAATATTCTTACAATACTATTTATTGTTATGGTTAAAGCTACACTTTTGCAAAACTCTTGCAAGAGCTTGAAAACCCAGGCCGAGAAAATCTCCACTAGAAAACAGCTTTAATGCAATTATTTCACAACTTTAGTGGTGTCCCTCCGTTCCATTTCCCTCCTCGTACTTATGACAATTTGTAGCCCAATCGCTGATCAAGAAAACACAAGACTTATCTCTCTAAACTTCACCCTGGCTGTCAGGGTGGGGGCATCTTCATCACCAAATCTGACAAGGGCAGAAAACCCGGACAGAATAGGATCTGCCAGCTCCCCATCTCAAGGGTAATCCCTCCATTCCGTGCTTCAAGATCGCTGCTTTGTCACTGAGCTGGTGTTTTAATATGCAGTTTAGCCTTGCCTTGATGTGGTCACTCGGCCATAAATAGCATTCACCGGTCATTTTCTTCGGATTCATCACTGTCAAAAGAATTCATCGCTGTCAAAAGACAAATGTCTACTTTACATGTTATTCTGTAAACTCTTGTTCAGAAATGACCTCTGATATTTTGAGACAGACTCACCTTGACAAGAATTCAGGGCATTCAGGGTAGATGCATTGGGCAAGGAAAACTTTATCTCTCACCAGTGAATGACCACTTAAAAGACACTCATTTTTCATGAGTCCCATTAAGCTCTATCATCCTATTCCAAGTAAGTGTCCCACTGAAGTGTTTTAGATTGACATTTTTAGGTCATTGTCCCATCATGTCCCAAATGAAGTCTAATATAAAAACTTCGGTAAGCTTCTAGCTGTTTGGACTTCCAGTAATTCAAGGAGTAAAGCCTTCATTTACTTTTGTTGATTGATGAAGTTTAGACACACATTATTCTATGGGCTAAATTTGTTTGACTTTGCATTGACCTCATTGTTATTTCTTAGGGGATGTTCCAAGGAAAGAATGAAAGTCTATGGATGTCTGGAAAAAATAGTAAGAGGTGGAAGGGAGGACACATGGAGCTTCTGACCTGGAGAAAAAGGAAGTAGGAAATCAGATCCTCTTGAGCAGGAGATAGGGCAGACTGACCCACGGGTTCCTTTTCTGTTGTTAATGTTTCATTCCTTCAAACATTCATGCTTAAAGTGAACTTCAGACCCTTGCTGAGCGGTATGAAGACCACTTTAAATAAAGCGGGGAACCTGCGAGCACTTGCCTTAATGCAGACCCAGGCTCTAGTTTGGTCACTGTTGGGGACATACACCCCACTAAGAGGCATTTACAGTATCTTTCCCAGCTCAGCAGCAGGCTACACAACAGTAGAAGAATATTTGTCATAGAAAGGAGTTCAGCAGGGACATCAACATCTTGACACCTTTGCTATAGCGATTAATGAGTTACCGGTGTTGTTCTCGTGTTGCAAGCAACTTCAGAAGCAAATTGGCTTCATGTTCTCCTTCCAAACCTTTCACTATTGCTAGGTTTAAGTTTGATCCGAGGATTTATGTGTTGGTGACCTCCCCCTGAGGATATTTGTCTATAATGAGGGCCTTACACATTTTGCTACTTCAGCATCCTCTGACCTTTTGCATCGTAGCTTGGTAAGTAAACAAGCCTATTAGCAGAAGTTAATGACAGTTCAATACAAAGCAGCCAGAGATACAGAAAAATCATAATGGTTCCACTGTCCAAAGCATCTCTCTCTTGAGAATCTCTAAGTACTTCATAAATACTCATAATTCACCTTCCTAGTATCTCAGTGCCATAAATAAAATTACGCATGAAATATTTGAGCAGATTCTGTAGTAGAAGACAGCATGTGTTATATTATCCAGATCAGCGCTGCACACAAGTTTTGGCACAGTTAATACTTCCATAAATACCTATCTAATTCACTTTTTGTATTATTCTGGTACTATTTATCATAAAGAATTATTGTAGGGGAAAAAAAAAAAAAAAAAAGATAGTTATAAGAAAAAGAAATCTTGGAAGGAAAAGAAGCCCTAAATGCTAAGATATTTTGTTTTACTTTTTTCTGAAAAGAAGTCATGGCTTAGCTGATAGCTGGGAAAGGTTCTGGTCTGCGGTTCTGGATCATTCCAAGGCAGAATTAGCTCTACTAATAAGTGGTTGTAGAATGGGGCCTGACTGAGAAAGAGGGTTATCTTCCATTGAAACTGCTGATTTCTCAGAAGTGATGGAATTGGAATGCTGATGAGATTGCAGTGAAGTGAAATTGAAACTGTTGAGCCTCATTTATTGGGTTCTTTAGAGTAATGGGATCAGTATAGGGCTGATCATATTTAGTGCCATTAAATCTTCTGTGCTTAATTAAGATGCTTTGTACATTATGCAGTGTGACCAGGATCGTGTAGAGAAGAAGGGAGGAGGCTAATACCTTCCTAACCCTGCATCTTGTTCATTCATTTATAGGGTAATGTATGCATGCATCTGACAAATTATTCCATTAACAAGAACAGAGTTAATTCTGCCAGAGAAAAAGACACTGGTAGGAAGACGTAAAAAGGAGAGAACATTCCCAAACTAATCCCGGAGGGGGAAGTGTTTCTCTTTCCTTGTACACCTTCATGTGCTTGACATAAGTCTTCAAAGCATCTCTTTGTGTTTCCCCTGTGCACCGTATGTTTTGCTGTTGAATAAATCAAGGGAAGAAACTCAGATGAGTAACAGAATTGGACACCAAAATTGGGAAGAAAACTCCACAGAGGGGAGTTTGTACTCCAGTTTGACAGCATACGTTGGATCTGTTCCATTTTTTTTTTCTTGACATTAAATGCTTGCCTGCTTTTCCAAGGCACGCTGATTTGTCTAGTAAGAAGTTACGATGTTACCACTCCTTCCAAACTTTGCTGGTAATCTTAGTTCATCATTCCATAACAATTCTACATCTTTACTGCACTTATCTTTGCCAGCTGTGATAGACATGTTTATATTAGTTTACCTAGACATAATATTGGTCCTATTGCAAGCATTTCTCTTGCAATGTTCCACGTTCTCTCTCTGTAAATAAATCAGCTGCAGTGCTGTGATTGTGCAAGCCACAACTTTTATAAGGTTAACCGGGAGTAAACACTTCTTTACATTTTGCTTCCTAAATCCTTTCCTGTGCTATGGGATTGCTTTTAGTAACAGTTTGAGCAATAGAAGTTTCCAGGAATGAAAGAAGAAGCAGTACAGAGATAGAGCTATTGCAATATTAGGGTAGAAATACACCGGTTTGGTTACGTTTGTGTTTGTTGTCAGTGTTTCCAATATTCTAGGAAAGTGCCGACTTTTAATAACTGCATGCAGAAATATGGCTGTGATACCAGCCAGATGTGGCTGCATACAGAAGATGTTATTATTAAAATATGGATAACAACACATTCTACTATATACCATAACTATCACGTCTGCTCCCCCAGCTACACCAGAGCAGTGCTCACTTTGAAATACACAGGTTTGATATTACTTTGGATCACAAATCCAACCCCTAGTTTCTTGAGGATAAAAGTTTATCTTTAATCCCGCAACATGCACATGTATTAACTGGCCCCTTTTTTTCCCTTTTTTTTTTCCTTTCCTTTTTTTCCCCAGCCTGTTCATTGCTGCCACCAGCTTCTCTCTTACCACCAGTTAGAGGCTGGTTTTGCTCTTTGCAGGTCTCCTGCAGTTCCCGGAGCCGGATGGGTGGCCGGCAGAGGGGGATAGACTACACTGAATGGGTGGAAAACCAGTGACCGTGCTCTGGGACATACGCGGGGTCCAGCTTCGCTCCAGTTCTTTGCTTACAGAGGTATTTCAGAGTTATCCATCACCCCCGGTGGAAGTTACTTGTTAATGGAAGGGGCAGACTGTGGTTCTCAGAGCACAGCAAGGTAGTGCCAGTTCCTCCTCTTCTACCCCCAGCACGTAGCAGATTGGTAGTAACTCTGCGTTCAACCTTAGGCTCTAACTTCAAACTGACTTTGTTACTTATTCCTTTCCCTCTTTGCAATATGTATAAAAAAACAGCTGGCATCACTCTACAGGGTGGATAAAGTAGCTGGTTTTTTCCAGCTTGAGTGACTTCTTCACAAATCTTTGTTGAAACCAGCAGCAAAATTCCAGATTTCCTATGTCACCTCTGACCTTAGATGCTGGGATGCTGGCATCCCCTGACATGGCTCTACACTGCATATCTCCAGATATATTTAATTTCCTAACACACCAGACATACTGTGTTCTAGGTAGACATCAAATTGCATAGGAATTCAGTTTATATGCAGTTTGAGGGAGGCAGGTGAGGGCTCTTTTAGGAAGGGCTTTCGTATCAGTTCTTTTATCTTATCAGTCCTAGCAATAAAGGCAGCAGGGGCAGACACAGAGCCTGGTTTGTGGGCTCTGCTTTCTGCAAAAATTCCATGCAAAGGGAGAAACTGGGATCACAATTTCTCCTTTAGCTTTTCCCAGAGCCACACGATGCAAACACAGTCCAACTCAACTGTGGGTGCTTGGGGTTACATCTGGGATGTGGGATAGACCTATTCCTTTGGTCCAGCTCTGATCTCAGGTATGCTGAGCAATATTGTCTCTGTTGCTCCAAACTGGGGATGATTTTTAGCAAAAATCAAATAAGATTTGGAGCCACTGGATGGCTACAACCCCAGTCCAAGAGATCCTGCAGTATGTGGTCCTCACCCTGCAACAGATCAGAGAATCAGATTAGCAGGTAAAAAACAGAGGACCATATTCATGGTATTTTTTCTGTTTTCTAATTCGAGTCCTCTAAAACCTTGATCTCATTAAAATATTAAATGGCTTGTGGCGGCAGCATCCTAGTTACTTGACACAAAGGGTAGCATAGTGTGTCCTAAGTTACAAACCATGGAAGCTACAAATAAATTTGAGGACAAAGGAAGAGGAAAAGGAGAAACTAGATGGTAATATCTATCTGCCCAAGAACTAGCACCTTCCAGAAGCATTCTGAAAATAGTGGGTGAACTGCATACAATGAAGAAAGGTGCACTTCAGCGAGCCCCATCACTTGCTCGGTTTGACTTCACACTGTAGTAAGGAGGGACAGGAGTTACTTGGCGGGTGATTTTTCTTCCTCTGACTCAGCACTGTGTCCTCAGTATTCTATTTATAGAATGTTAAGGCAAAAGCATCAAAAGAGCAAAAGATTCCTAATTTTAATTTTAAAGTGATTTAGGAATGACGGATTGAACTCTACTAAGAGGGGAACCAATTTGCTTTGTGTGCTAGATGATTAATCGGCAATATTCAGTGTATGATAACTGCCTTGGAAATGATATATTGACGTGATAGAAGTTATATTTAGAAGACAAATCCTTGACGAGGAAGGCGCTATCTTCTGCTGCCTTCTCTTTGACCATCTTGTCATTCCTGGAGACAACACAGGACAAATATACTGCCAGGTAGAGGATTTTCAGGATCTATTTTGCAAGTTGTTCACTAGCCCCAAGCCCAGTTTAACAGAATCTGTGGGAAGAGCTGATGGGGAAGGGTATGCTTTCATTTCAGGGTATGATTTCAGTCTGCTTCCAAAGCACGTGTCTGTTCTGTGGTCGTATAGCGGTGGTATGCAGTAGCTGGCCTTTATGAGTGATGGCACATAGGTGGTGATAAGCAAGTACCACCAAAATAACGAAACACTTCACTGCGTGGAGGTTTGTAGCTAATTTGGGAGCCCCCTTCGTGAAGCAATGCCTGAGCTATCTTTAATTTATTTCACTGGGAACTGACAGTGCATGTGCAGCTCTGCCTTGGTGACAGCACTTCCAGAATTTCAGCCAGGCTGGTTAAAGTGTCAGCCTGTAGCGTGGACGTACCATTAATACGTTAATTATTGTATTTCTTTCCTTATGGGGCTTGAGCAAACCTCTGCTCCCAAAGCCTTGTCTCCCCAAATCAGAGAGATCCTCTCTTCTGTAGGCAATGTTGTTCACTTGGAGCTGACAGAGCCATTTTGTTGTTTCTTTTTTAAAAGAGACTCTTAGGCAATTGTTTCTTCCACTTCTACAGCTTTGCTAGCAAGTAGCATCCATCAATAAATGACCAGTGAAATCTGCCTTTAGAAAAGAAATATCAGGAGTTTGTGGGTGTCCTGTCGTGAAACCATTGTACTGGAACTTGATGTATATATGCTTTCTATGATGGCATCTGATTGCTGCCAGCTCTTGTTTTGCTCAATGAAAAATCCTTTGCTAAGAACGCCAGTGTGGTGTGTGATTTGCTTAAAGGAATACAGTTAGTGAGGAAAAAAGTTCCCAATACCGAACTTCAGCTGAACTGCCGAGTGCTTGTACCACATCCCCAAGGCAAGACGTGTTTAAACCAAACCTGTACATCTAAGAGTCTGCGTAAGTCTGTGAAGAGTATAAAAAAAATACATTACTGTGGTACAGGAGTCTCACTTCTCAAGCTCATGAAGAATGAAGGCTGGAGGAGGCCGAAATGAAGGACACCAAGTGTGATCTTCAGCCTGGGGCTTTGGCAGGGCTGGTTGTTTATATTGCTCCATTGAGAGTCATTCATTTTGCACTTAACCCTGTTAAGAGAGCACTCAGCTGCTCCCAGATATGCCCTTCCTTGGCCTAGTTTTCGTCTGGTTAAAGGCAAAAAGACCTCATGCATCTGACTAATTGCTTCACGGGATAAGGCGGTTTCTTTTTCAGGCTCAATTTCGGAAAACGTACGTGGATTTACCACATATTAACAAAACTGTCGATAAGGAGGCGCTGTCCCCATCCAAAGCACTGACAACATCTGCCTTGACAAAAGAAAGCTTTGAGGCTGTTGCTTCTTGTTTCCTATACCAGAAACAGAACAAATAAAACCCAGTGCCTCCTTCTGCTTGATCTTCATCCTCCTGTCCACAGCCTACTGCTCTTACTGGTGCCAGTCTGGTGCTCAGCACTTGTGCTCTGAGCTTCACCTGTGGAACTACGCTAGAAAAATGCTGGGGAAAGTTGTTTTGTTGTAATTTTTAACAAAAGCACTTTCTGGATCTGCAGCAGAAGTAGCTACAGGCGCTGTTCAACTGTTTTCTGTTCAATTGTTCACTGTTTTATTGTTTTATTTCAGTGGGCAGCGGCTGAGGGAAGGTGGGGAATGAGTAGCTGACAGCAAGGGATGGAAACCTCTACCCCAGCAGAACAGCAGCATGAAACAAAATTAAAAGATAACCAGGGTCTAGTCCTCACCTTTTTTAGCTCATTTTTAGCCAATTTTGTAACATAGACTGAGCTGACGCTCTCCCTTTCCCTGACCTCAGCAATGTTGCACCAAGAATGGGTTTAGCCCGTACCATCAATCTGATTTTGTATCAACTCCTGATACAAGCTATTTAGCCTCGGGAGACAATTCCAATGCAGGGCATCAATAAAATATTAATAATTTCATATATTTTAATAGGAATTTTGGTAGAAATTAAGCTCCCTACTCCAAGACTGTTCCTGTGTAAAAATACAGTCAAGGCAATTAGTAGCTCGCTCTTTTATCCATCCTTCAGTTCTGGAACCAAACGTAGGTGAAGAAATGAAGGATGGTGTATTAGAAACACTGCACAAAGCATCACGAGTGGATTGGGAAAATATAGTTATATTTTGTGGACAGGGAAACTGAGTCACTGGACTTGTTGCTAGTTGGCAGAGATGATCCCCTGTGTCACTGGACCTCTCTTGGAACTTTCTCTGTGACCCACAGAATAAGGAACAGAACCAAATCTCATTCTCTCCAAAGTGGAGCCGATCATTTTCACAGCTTCAGCCTGGCTTTGGTTCCTGGTCCAGCTGTTAGTGGCACAGGCTTGGATCTGACAGCAGAGACACCCCTTGAGGGGCTTTAGCTCTTATTGACTCCGGGACAAAGAGTGAGATCCCATAACATCCATGTCTACAGCCTTGTCCTGACCATCGCAGAGCTGACAGAGAACCTTCTCGGTTGGATATATTCAGGCTATCAGTCACTTCTTACATTTTAATTCTGGAAAAGTGGGATATTCCTTTTCTACGTCATCTCTTTCAATTTCAGGATCTCAAAAAAAGAGGTTCTGTGTCTGTAAAAGGAAGTTTCTTCATTGTCTTGTGTTTCTGCAGAAAAAGGATGCACAGGTAATAATTTCCTTTCTTTTTGGGTTTAACAGTCATATCAGTTTAAGTATTAATATGGACAGATATGCAAATGGAGTCAGAAAACAGCAAATTAAAGCAGCTGGTTTCAGAAGAACTGGATTTTTGAAAGTTCTTCCATTTTCTCTGTGCGGCCCTGACCGGTGAGTTTGGACAGGATGGGATATCCTTGGGAGCAAGTGCACTGGGAATGCACTTTTATTTAACATCTTAAATGGAAGACAGCCATTTCTGGCTTCTACATAATTGCCAAATACTTAAAAATCTGTCCCAAGCTGTTACAAAAGTTTAGTCCTCTTAAAGCCCCTAACACATAATCCCACAGATTGTTAATACTGCTGAAAAAAAAATCAGATTAATCCAATTAAGTGTCCAAGTGAGAGTTAGAATCCTTTAAAAATCTGATCAAACGAGATGATAGCAACAGCACCTTTTTAGTTAAGTTGAGGAAAATCAGCCACTTGGTCTGGCTGCAAAGCACATTTTCAATAAGTTTATGCTCTAACAAGCTGTATCAGTTTCATCTCAGTAGATCTGATGGTTATTGAACAGTGTTCAATGTTCTGGAGGGTGCCAGGCACATAATTGTTTTTACAACACTGTAAAATGAATCAGACTGAAATTAGTGTCACTCAGCAGAATCACTTTCCTTCCCTTTAAATTACTTAATCTGAGGGTTAATCAAAAAGAAAATGAAGTTTTGACACTGCCCTTCAGCTAAGGGCAAGTACGGGTTCAGTTGTCTTCACTTCATTTGGCCAGGAAGAATTGTTCCACAATATCTGCACTCGTCCGTGTGCCACATCCCTGTGCTCATCTCGGGGAGGGGGGGGGGGACACACGACACAGGATGGGGCTCAATGTCCAGCATTTCCACCTGAAAAGTCAAACTGGGAGAAGAAAGGAGCTGATGCCATTTTGTCATCTTAATTCCTGTGAAATGGGAGCTGGCGAAGAGGAGTTAGAGGAAAGCTGGGGGGGTGAAAGGGTGTTTTTCTGTGGGGAAGCTCCTCACAAGAACAGGTTGGCTGTGTCATCTCTTAGCAAGCACAGAGCCATTCTCAGCCCTCCGCTGGTGGGACTGGGGAGCTGGGGAGCTGCAAAGAGCTCACACAGCTCAGATATGCCCCTGTGCTCTGATATTAAATACCATCGCCTCCATTTCCCTGGTATAAATTGGCTCCTTGCTGAGATAAACCAAACCTCCTTTGTTCTGCCCACTTTGAATTGTGCATTTTGGAAGCAATTCCAGCAAATGCCTCTGCCTTGAAGGCTGTCGGGTCCCGCCACACGTGACTATTGCTTTGTTCTGATCATTCACTGTAGCAGCTTTATTATTTCTTCACTCCATCATATTTTGTATGCACGCAGGTTTCGGTGGCATTTATTAGTGGTATGTTTTTCGAACAACGTCTGGCTGATGAGTTATATCAATAACAGCTGGGCAAAGCGAGATGATCATGAGCTATAATTATTATATACAGCAATACTGTTGACTAAAGGCTCTGAGAAATGATCTAGGCGAGAGGATATCTGTAGTTTCAATAGTGCATAATCCCTTTGCAACAATACAATTATGCAAAATGAGATTAAAAGGTTTATCTGCATGTGAAAATTGCATCGGTTTCCATTCGTATTGCTTTTCAGCTGGCGCGGGTAATATTCATCCTCCGGTAGCTTCATTTCAAGAGCTAGTGGCACAACAAGCCTCAGCATCCGTTTTTCCTGCTTTCATGAAAGAAATGGTGCAGCAGGGACATTTTGGTCTTTTTGGGTTGAGTTCAGAGAGCTCCTTGTTACACGATTGGGCTGCCCAGGCTGAGCTGCTGAGGGTCGGTCCTCCTCCATCCTACCCCCAAGATAATTCAGTTTTAACACAGCCCTGCCATAACCTCAAGCTGCTGCAGTCCTGCACGAGCAACGTGGACAACCTGCTGCAGGATCAGGGCAGGGGTCTCCAAATACGTCATGGTTTCAGCAGCACATACACTGAAATTACTGCAGAATTTAGTTCTGCAGTACAGAACTACTTCTACAGAAAATTAGTTCTGTTTTACCTCAAACCAGGACATAATACACGCACGTAACCGATGGAAATGTGAGTGTAGCAGAAGACATACCCACCACAGCTTTGGTAGAAGTAACAATAGGAGCCAAACCAAAAATAACAGAGGCTTAACGCACTTCAGGACTCCTCCTGCACTTCAGGAGGCAAAACATTTGCTCAGCAGCTTTCGGGGGCCTGTAATTCCAGCCACCAGCCCGTGTAGGAAGGTGCAAGTCTCTGCTTGTGTGCGTGGAGGAGCTGCTGGGAACATCTGATTGGGATTTAATTAGTTCCAGCGCATACGGGATGGCTTCTTTCATTACAACATATATCTGAAGATTTATCTTCTAAGCAGAGACGGGGAGGGATGTAGCTTGTGGAGCATTCTGACTGCTTTCTGCTGAAACTGGTCTAAATTTCCTGCCCCACGGCAGAGCCAGAAGAGGAATTGTGTCTGAAATCCCTGGATCATTATACCGAAGTGGTGTAGGGACCAGGAGGAACCAATGCAGGTTTTTTTTTAGAATATCTGAGATAAAACTCCTCTACCTTTAGAAAGGATATGAGCCGTTATGATCTGGGGAAAACGTCTTCTCTACAAGCAGTAAAAATGGGTGAGCTCGAGAGAGGAGCCGATTACAATAAGCCAGCCACGAGGAAAACAATATTTACTTCTCGATCTCTTTTCTTTAGCAGCAACCTATAGTGTTTCTGACACACGTTGGGTAATGAGTGGAAAATATGAAGCCGCTGAGATGGCGATGTCACACACCCTGCTTTTAACAACCAGGGCCTGGGCACAGAAATACAGGATTACATGGTGTCACGCGGGTGGGAACATCGCTCCCAACCGCCGAGGACCAGCGAGCAGCATTTATTGGTCCTGGCATTCATAAAACCAGCCGGCACTCCCTGATGTCTTGCGGTACGTGACTAGTCAGCAGGAGAAGTTGTACATAATGACAGTGGAAAGGCGACAGGAGTTGTGAACCATCTGTCGGGCGGGTGCCGGGGAAGGGCTCTGATGTGGTGCAGGCACCGCGCAAGGAGGGAGACCCCGGATCCGCCTCTCCTTCTGGTGAACACAGAACGATGTGGGCACAGGTATTAAAACGCCTGGATTATCTTGGCAACAGGAAGAGAGTGACAAGCCAGCCTCCCGCTGGGCGGGTGGGCAAGTCTATGCACGTGGTCAACCTCTTTTGCTATGGAGAAACTGGTCTGGACGATGTTGGAAGGACATTTGTCGAAGGGAATGGCTGAAATTATTTTCTTAAGGACTTTTTAGGGTGGCAGTGAATAACTCTGGCATTAAGAATCTTTTTTTTCCCCCTCAATTATACTTTGAAAATCAGAGTTATTTCCCAACTGCAGTGACCAGCAGTGAGGATTGGACTCAAATGAGAAGGAAGAATAGTCTGGGACCACCAAAATGCTCCAGACAGGTTGCCCAGGGAGGCTGTGAGATATCTCTGCAGGGAGGTGCAGGTGTATGTCTGCACGCGTGGAGCTGCCTATGTCAAACCTACAGCTCCCGTGGAAATGCTGGCTAACAAAAAAAAAAAAAAAAAAAAAAAATCAGAATTCTGAAAATGGGGAATTTTAGAGTGGAAATCATGATCTGTAGACTGCTCCAAAGAGTGCATAAAGACAAAGACAGGCAGAACTGTCTCTGGGTAAGAGAAATGTACTCATTGGTGGGAACAAGACAAAATAAAAGTGTAGACAGAAATTAATGGTAGAAAAAATGTCTAATTTGCATATAGCTTTCCTAACAGCATGAACGTGTGTTTTATTTTCTACTTAGGAATGTGCTGTAATTTGTTTCAATTTTTACATCCTGATTGCTTGACAATTAAGAAGGAAAATTGATTCTCCTGGCTGGAGGACAAGAAGCCGTAGAGACCTCCTACATTGAGATGTGACAAGGTACAAATCGGGTGGGGAAAGGTTGCGGAAAGGTGCATCATTCCATTTTCGTTAAGGTTTCCTGAGGACACGAACGATTCAACAGGGAAAGTTTCGAGTTTTTTCCAGCCAGGATCTGGTCCCCTGTTCACAGCCGGGATCCCAAGGGTCGCGGGACCCCACCGGATAAATTTGCAGTGAAATAGAAAAAGAGAAGAAAAGGAAAGAGAAATAAACCACAATTTAGCCGTGGGGGTGCTCCCGGCTGAATCGTTCACAAACAAATCTCTCCTTAAATTAATGGCTTGAGTGGCACCTTCTTGAGCACCTTGGGGGCGCCTTTAGCTTTGCCTCATTTTTAATAATCCAGATAATTAACGTAAAACCAAAGCAGTTGCCTTCCCGGGTGGGACCACGAGCCCTTTTTCAGCCCAGGAGGGAGGAGAGGAGGTGGGTTTCAGCGGGCACCCACGGATGGGTCCCTCCTGCGGGACACCTTCCCCGCCTCCCAGCCCACCTTCCCTCCCGGGGGAGGGTTTTGGGGGGAACCAGTGCACCCCCAAAGCCCAGCGGGGGTCTCCAGGCGCCCGGGAGGAACCTCAAAGTCGGTGGCACCAAATCGGGAGAGGAAAAATCAGCCTTTTTCCCCAGGAGAGCTGGAAAAAAAAAAAAAAAAAAAAAAAAGAGGTAACCCTGAAATATTACAGAGAGGGAGGAGGGAAAAACCTCCTCTCCCTTCGGGAATTATTGTGATTCGGGCAGCACAGGGACTAAGTAAAAAAAGAAGTTTGGGGAAAAAAAAAAACTTAACCGATTTTATAATTATTTTTTTCTGTTTCACAGTATTATCTCAATACTTTGTTATTGGGGGGTTGGTGTGCACTTTTTCTAGTGGGTTGTTGTTTGGGTTGATTTTTTAAATTTTTTTTTTCCTTTTTGGCACACACTAAGGGAAGGAATGGAAAGAAAACTTTCCTCTCCACTGCGTTAAATGCAACAGGAAAAAAACTGACGGCGTCTTTCCCCATGCTCCTTTGTACACGCTCATATACGGGTACGGATATTAAATAAAAAGTTCGTCGGGATGATTTTTTTGTTAATTATTCTCATTATTTTTATTATTATTATTGTACATAGAATGCATTAATATTTTAACATTGCTCGATATCGTTATCACTGCATCAATATTAAGAATACTAACTTAATGACTGATGTCAGTATTTATTCGTAGATTTATAATATATTGATAAATGCACTTCGGTTACTTAAACCTCTCAGGGAAGCTCTCGAAGGGACGTAGGGTCTTGATTGTAATTGATGGGTCTTAATTATTATATCTCCAGGGCACAGAGAGGAAGGCAGTGGGTTTCCCCCCCTGGGAAGCTCCATGTTTCGCTCCGTGTCCCGGGCACCGGGAAAACCAGTAAGTGCTGGGAAAGGAATCCAGGTCCGGTACCGGCTGAAAAACGGTATTCGGTCAAAAAAAAACCAAAAAACCCCAACAAATCTAAGGCGATCTGGCCATGGTGATAATTCCGACCGGTTTGCAACAAAACTCGCCTTAGGTGTTAATTCTGCTCCGCAGCGACGAAGGGAAAATACAAGGAATTTCCTTGGGGTTTTTTTAGGGAAAACGAAGGAAAAAGGCTCGGGACGTTGATGCTCACGTTGACACGAGGTCTGAGCCCCGCAGCGTCGTTGCTGCTCTGCCACGGTCCTTATTTCTCAGGAGGAGGTTCAGAGGAGTGAATATTAAAATTTTTATCCCGCTCGGGAGCGATGGAGCCGGGAATTCCTGTGCCTCCCCCGAGCCCCGCTCAGTGCCTGGAATTATTCATCTCAAACGTACAGACGGGGAGAGCTGCCTTCTCCTTTTCCCGGGATTGTAGCTGCCCTGAAATTTCCAGGCGTGATTTCTTCCGTCCTCAAGCAGTTATTTCTGCGTCGCCAAGAATTTCTTCTCCTGCCATCCCGACCTGAGCTCCTGCCCCAGCTCCCCCCCGCCCTGTGCTGAATCCTGCGGGGTTTTGGACTGTCTCAGGGAGAAAACGGCCTGAGAAATCCCCTCTCACCTCCAAAGCCGGCGGGGCTGGGGAGAGGACCCCCCAATTTCCACCCCAAACACACACACGCACATTCCGAGGGTGGAAAAAAAGGGGGAAGAAAAACGATTGCAAACGCCGGACTCGGGTAAAGTGGCCTCCCCGTGTTTTGCCCTTTGGAAAAAAAAAGGATGGAGTGATGTTTCTGCAAAACAGAATATAAAGCATCCCCGACCTTGTCCTTCTCGTAAAGCGACAGTCCCGCCCCTGGGTTCACGCGTGGGCTGAGTGGAGCCTGGCGCTTCTCGGAGACACCCCATTCACTCGACTTGGCCCTATTTTTGTTTCCCACCGTTCTGGCAAGGAGCCAGTTTGGGAGTTTCACCGATTCACAGCACCGCGTCGATCCCCCAAACCAAACCAGTTCGGCACCAGTTGGCAAATCCCAACCATCCAGGAAATACCTGGAGTTGGATTTCGGCTTCGTTTAAGACTAAAAAAAGGTCCTGTTTAGGTCCCCGCAGCCCTCCGATTCCTGGCTGAAACTCGGGAAGGGAGGCGACTGCGGGTCTTCCCCCCCCCCGCGGCCGCCCCCTTCTCTCCCTGCCTCCCCCAGCCTTCCTCCCCACCCTCCTCCTCCCCGGCCGCCGCCCCTGCAATAAGGAAGGGGGCGGAGGTGGGTGGGTGGGGGGGAAGCGACCTTTGAAACCCCCCTCCCAGCTCTCTCCCCCCCCCCCCCCGGGCACCCGCCCACGCCCGGCACTCAGGGCCACCCGGGGCGGGGACAGAGCTGGGGGCACCCACCGGGCCCCCCCCCTTCTCCCACCCCCAAGGAGTTTTGAGGAGAGGAGCGAGGTACAGGGTGGGAAAGGTGGGAAGCAGAGGCCGGGGGGGCTCTGGGGGGCTTCGCTGCCCGCCCCGTCTGATTTATCGGGGGGCTTTATGCTTCCCCAGCGGGGGAGGCAAAGGGAAGAGGGGCAGCATCAGGGAAGAGGGGCTCTCCGGACCGAGTTTGGCCTCAGAGTGTTTCCACACCTCGTGTCGTGCTTGCAGTCCCTCCTTACAGCTCTTCCCACCTCCCACTGGGGTCTCAAACTGGATTTAAGGGCTGAGGGGTTGGGGGGGGAGCAGGGAAGAGACTCTGTTCTCAACCTTTGAGTTAACAAAATAAGTAGAAAATGAGTAAAAATGCATTAAAAGCCACCAGGACTGGGATGTCTCTCCCTGTGCCCTGGTGATGCTGCAGCCCAGGGTGCAGTGGAGCTCTGGGCTGGTCCAGGCGCGATGCTCAGTGCCTTTCCACGCTGCATCCACCCGTCCCCACTGGGAATCACCCCACGTCGCGGTGCAGTGGGCAGGGGAGGCAGGAGGAACCTCCCCAGACCTGGCAGAGCAGTGGCAGTGACAATGGCAATGACACGGACCATCTCCCAGGGGTATCTCTTGGCAATCTATGAATCACAAAGTCCCCCAACACACTTATTCTGGTCTCTGCTCTGCCTGTGCCCATCTGTAACCCCTTTTAGGCGTGATTGATCCACCACCAGGCTCAGGAAGGCAGAAAGAAGAAGCCCAAACGAAGCACTTGGCCACTTTTTGGATGTACACAGATCTCTCCCTGCAGAGAAACACCCAGGATTCAGCCAGAAAAGCACCCCCAACACCTCCGGGGGGCATTGCCGTGGTGTGGCTGCCCTGAGGAGGTTCAGATCCCCAGTGGTTTACCTCCTCTGAAGATCTCAGCCCTAAAAGCCTCGCGAGGTTTTGCCAAGAGCAGCAGGAGGCATAATCCCCACCGCCATGGTCACCACAGGCCTGGGGACCTTAGCCACCGTCCTGCTGGCTTGAGGGCTAGGAGCAGCCACCACTCATCCTGCCGTGATTTATGGTCCATCCTACAGAGCTCGGGGAGGTTCCCCTGGGCCCAGGGCCTGAATCACAGAATCACAGAATCACGCCGGGTGCGTGAGCCTTTGGTGGAGATCACCAAATCGGTGGCTCGGTCCAAAAGACAAAGGCTTCGTGTTTGAATTTCTGCCCTGCTCTGAGCTACCAGAGAGACCAGAAAAGAGAGAAATAGCCCACTGAGTGCTTTCTGGAGCAGCTTATAGGTTTGCCTATAGGTTTACGCTACGAGGGAAGGGGATTCCTCTGGTTCCCACCTCCAGGCTGCCCCATGCCTGGGTACCCACATGCCTGCTACAGGAGAGCTGCTGCTGCCCTGGCTGGGTACCACCAGATTCACCTCCTCCAGGGCATGTTGTTGAGAAAAGGCCTCAAAATCTTCCTGATTCCACCAAAAACGTGGCTCACCTCCCACCCCTGGTTAAGCTGTGGGCTGGCAGCGTGACCCACAGCCGGCTGCAGGCTCCTACCAGTAGTGGAGGGAGCAGCAGGGAAGCACGGAGCATCCCGCCGGCTCCTAACGAATTAAACATCAGAAGCAGGGCTTAAAAAAGCCAAGCACAAAGCAATTCCCCTTTTTCTCTTGCCACAGATGAAATAAATTGCTTTAGCTGAGCGGGAACTTGGGGAAGACGTAGCGAGGTCCCTGGTGCAGGGGGGTGACAGGCACACGCTGCCACGCTCGGCGCCGAGAGGGAAATGTGGGATGGATGGGATGCAGAGCCGGAGCACACAATGCACGTATACACACGTATAGGGGCGTGCAAGAGGGACAAATTTTTGCCATATTTCAAGAAAGAGCACTTGAAGGGCTGGATCGTACATCGAGGCCACACAAGCTGGGAGACCCAGCTGCATTTACGTGGTGGAGGATGCACAAATGTCTCTACTGCAGCAGATGGAGAGATAAAAACACGGTGTTCTCCAGCATTTGCTCCATAACCTGCACCCAGGTCACATCCCCTCCAGGCTTCTGCTCTGTGGGTAGAGCCACCAGGAACCCCCACCACGCTTCTTCCCCTCCCAGAGGCAGGAACGGGCTCGGGGTTGGTCCCCTTTGAGGTTTTGGCCTCCCTGGCTGAGGAGCTCGGGCAGGAGGAGGGGGCAGGAGGTGGGAAGTCACCTCGTAGAGGGGCATTTTCTGAGGGAACAGTGGGGTTTTGGGGGCTGGGAGTGGGGGAGCACTGGCAACTCCTCTGGGGAGCCACCAGGGTATTTCGTTTTCCATTTTGGCCAACTGGAGGGAGAGACCTAAACTGGAAGTTTCAGGTTCAACAGCCTGGGAGCAACACGGAGCTCCACCTCGGCCCTCCTGGTTTGTCTTAAAGAAAGTAAAAAGCAAAGAAGGAGCCCCCAAACAAGCTCGGGGAGGGGAGAAGAGACCTGGGAGGTGCAGGGATGGCAACAACCCGGTTAAACAAAACACCCAGAGTTTGAAAACACCTCAAATTTCACCCAAAAAAAGGGGAGGGGTGAGTGTCAGAAGTGCACTGCAGTGATTGCGGCGCCGGGGTTTCAGCACGGAACGGGGATAAAAAGAGCGACGAGGAGTCAGGCCAGGCTCTCTGTTCCCATGCCAGCTGATCTGTTCAAAGGATCCACGAGAAATGCTCTATAAAGTCCAGATTCTGGCCCTCCAGGCATCAGGGAGAGAAATATTCGCACCTACATCCCCCCGGGCTTCCGGGGATGCCTGTGGGGTGGAAAAGGAGGGGCCGGCGGTGAAGGGAGAGAAAACAAACAAACAAACAAACAAAAAAGAAATAAAAGATCAAAATGTTTGCCTTTAATTGATTTTTTTTTTTCTTCCCAGAAATATTGCCAAAATCAGAAACCAAAGAGCTGGGCTCCCTTCCAGACCCAGAATTCAATTTTCCAACAATTGATTATTTCCAAACGTTAAGTCTTTAAGTAGTTCCAATTTTATTTTTTCCCCCCCCTTCAAACTGCTTTGGGGTTTGCGTTGGTTTTGAGGGTTTTTTCCTTGTATTTTGTAACTCCGGCCTCAAATTCAATTGCTTTAAAAAAAAACCCAACAAATCACAGACTATTAAAAAGTTATTCCCCAGCTTTTTCAGTTTCCAGATGGTATAAATATTAAACGGATGCTAACGAGAATATAATAAAAGAATAGTTGGAAACTAATAAGTGCATTTGATAATTTTAAGCCCCATCACAGATAGGAGAGAGGAACTAGTAAAAGAAAACTGTTGGTTTTGTTTTTTTTTTCCTTTAAAAAAACCCAGTTCCTCGTGCTTTATTGTGACTTTAAATATTACACTGAAATTTTCCTCAGTAAAATGGTCAAAAAAACCAGCGGAAATCTCGATATCAGTTTGGAAACCTCATTTTAAACTATTTCCACGGCAAAGCCTGCTCGAAAATTTCCGAGTCTGTTAGAAAGGGGATGAACTGGAGGGAAGCGAGGGCTGAAAAACGGGAGGTACGCTGCAATTTCGGAAACCGGGAATACCTCTAAATAAATTAGCCGAAGCGCATGAGGATTTTTTTTTTTTGGGGGGGGGGGTGATGAAAAGGGTGAATTCCTCCCCGACGCTGCTTCTGCCCGCGCAGCATCCGCGGGAGGCGGAGGGGAGGCTGGGGCTGCCGGCCCCCACCCCCAAGGAGTCCTCGGGAAACGGAATAAAATCAGATTTCCATAAATCGGAGGTTCCGTACCCTCGTTTGTCGGGGTGTCTGGGCGCTGGGATGCCGGTGGATCCCACTCCTCCTATTTATTGTAATTTTTTTAAATTTATTTTAATTTTTTTTCCCGCTTGGATTTTTTTTTTTTAAATAAATGAATAAAAGGAAATAAAGTGACATAAACTACCGGGAAAGTCTGCAGCCCGTCGCTCTCTGTCCGCGGATCCCCCTCCAGCCTCAAGCCGGGACATCACGGGAGCTTCTCCCTGCGGAATCCCCGCGGGGAACGAGCTCTCCCCCCGCCGCCGTCGGTGGGACCGGAGCAGCCCCGACGGCCGCCGCCAGAGCGAAGCCCCGAACTCAACAGGCTCTTTAACTTTCAACTTGGCCTTGACCTCCGGATTAAGCCCGACCTTTTCTCTGGGAAGGAAGCGGGGTGAGACGCGGGGGAGCTGCGGCCCCTTCGGCAAACACTCGGCCGCCCGTCGCCCCGGGCCGCCCGGGTTATGGGGCTGGTTCAAAGCAAATGGGGAGAGGGCAGGAGCGGGGGAGAGTAAAAAAGGCATCAAAGAAGGAGTGCAGTCGTTAAACTACGGAAAAGGGAAGAAAGAAGCTTTGAAATCGGAAAGGTGAAGGCTAAAAACACTGGGATTTTTAAATTTTATTTTAGTTTTGTTTTTTTTTTCTCCAGAAAAAGAAAATCACGCGTTTCGGTGAGACTGCGGCATTTTATATTTTTTTTTTTTAACGGACGAGAAGGGTCGAGGAGCGAAGATGCAGCTTCGTGATGCGGTTTATTTATTTCCCTGGGAAAGAGGAGAGGGTGCGGGAGCGGATCATCGCCCGGGGGCAAAGCCCCTGCGGATGCGGGGAGCTGGAAGGAGCCGTGTTTGAGGGGGGGTCGGGGATCTGCCCCCCCGCAGCCAAACGGGGCTTTTCCCCGCCTGGGCGAGTTTGCAACCATCACTTTGAAGCCCTATTTTTCTGGCAATTTCTGTCCCTGTGTGTCCCACCCTGCGGTGGCTCCGACGGGTCGTTGCTTTGGTGGCCCAAAGAGGTGGCAGGAGGAGAATTTTTATTGCCATTTGGTAGCCAGAAAGCAGAAATCTCTCGATTTCTTTGCACGAAAGAAACGAAGAAGGCATGAGCTCAAGCTGCCTTTTGGGGGAATTCCGGCAAAGCTTTTCCTCAGGAAAAAAAAAAAAAAAAAAAGCCCTTTGGGGGAAAAACAGAGAGAAAAAGGAGAGAAAACCGGGGCTGTGCGTGTTTATACCGATTAAAACCGCCTGTACCTGAACCATTGATTAACACACACATAGGCACAGGCCTCCGTGAATTTACCCCAAACTTTTCCAGGCCGATGGTGTCCGTCTGTCTTTCCCCCTTCTGTCTGTCTCTCCACCTGCCCGCTGCTCCTAGACCCCAAAATATATTATTTTCCCACCTCTCTTTTCCAAAGCTTTTCCCTTCGGGATGCCCACCCCCACGTGTGACAATACCTGTGTACAAATAGGTTGTTTTCCTCCCCCCCCAAATTTGAAGCTATTTTTTGGGGGTGCCTGGGACCCCCTTTCCCCTCTCTCCTTGTTTTTCAGGCCTTGCCCTGTCCCTCTGCCCAAGGATATGGGTTTCGGCCTTTTGCAGCCTAAATTGGGGGTGTGCAACGATGTCCGTGGGATAAATCCCCACTCCCCCCCCCGAGAAGGGGCAGAGAGTGAGGCCGAGGAGCCGAGGAGGCCCCGTCGTCGGGGGTTTACCGGTGCCCCACAGCTGCCCACCATCACCCCACTGGCCCGAGGAGGGGGTCTCGGTTCTCCTTGGGCTGGGAGGGTTTTTTCCAAGGCAGAAGCCCCAAGAACTGCGTGGGAAGAAGGGGCCACACCGAGAAAAATAAAATAAAATAAAATAAAATAAAATAAAATAAAATAAAATAAAATAAAATAAAATAAAATAAAATAAA
>JAOQGH010000011.1:5993753-6015311 GCA_025769975.1 Gallinago jamesoni | reverse complement strand
CCCCCTAGATGTAACGTACACCTGTAAAATGAGTGCCCAGAAAGCATCAAACAGCGTAAAATAAGTCAAAAGAGTTTTCTACGCGACTCGCCGAGCCCTGTGACTCCTTCCTTAGAAACAACGTGCTACTTGTGCCCCGACTCAAAGCCCTTCAACGGAAAAGGACAATCTGGGAAAGTTAATCATAAACTATTCGGTAATAATGTCCCCACAGGCAACCACTAACCTGCCTTGTAAATGTCTGGGCTTCTGATTTTGATCTCCCTCCTACCCACGTAAATACAGGAAACAAGGGTCGGGGAGGAGGATGAGGGAGACAGAGCTGGGAAAGATCAGAATCAGGCCCCCGGGTCTGTATTGCTGCCTGAAAACGGGAATTGGGACTCTTTTTCCCAAGGGTTTTGGGAAGGCAGGAGCGGAGGGGTGCGGTGGGCAGGGGGTCCCGCCTGTCCCGCAGGCACGGCCGCCCCCGCAGCCCTTTAAGTTCTCTTCTTTTCCAAATCAAAAAGATAAGAGCGGCCTTACCTGGAGAAGGAGTTGTGTGGGGATGGCTAAAACGACAACAACCCCCCCCTCCAAAAAAAAAAAAAAATACCCTCCTGGTAGGAATCTCCTGGTTTGCTGCCCATTTCTGCGCTTACAGGCAACCAGCAACGGGGGTTAATGCCACAAATGTCCCCCAAGTTGCCCCCCTGCCAGGGTCCAGCCTGTCTGACGTTACCCCCAGCCCGGGATGAGTTTTAATTACGGGCAAAAGTGTGGTGAAAAGAAAAGAGCTTGTCTGAAAGAAACTCCCAGGTTTGGGGTTGGTTTTTTATAATTTTTTATTTTTACCGGGGCTCACGCTCCGGGTTTTATGGAAACACTTTCCCTCGCCAACTTAATTCTTGTACCTGCGCTTGTGTTTTCCTTCCCTCTTCCCCCTCCTTGAGTGGGAGCGACAGATTTCTCACCATCCCGGGCTGTTACTTCCATTCCTTCCAGACTGATGGATTTGGACGACTCTTTTTTGGGTTGTGGAGTTGAGTTTTTTTGGTTTTGTTTTAGTGTTTTGTTTTGTTTTAGGGTTTGTTTTTTGTTTTTTGTTTTTTGTTTTTTTTTTTGAAGGGGGGGCTCCAGTTATGTCGTGGTGGTGGTGACCCCAAAGCCGAGCCAGGGGGAACCCTCAGCGCTTGCACCAGCAGCCCCCGGGGCGTAAAATCCGCGGCAGCCGGAGGAAGGGGCAGGCGCCCAGCTATTTCATGGGAGCTGAATATTATTTCAAGGAGGGAGGCGAGGAGAGATTGGGGGGCTGGAGGAGGGGGAGGATTAGTCTAGGAGCCAGAATGCGGGTTCCTGAACAACAATCAAACTTTATTTTAACTTTCTCTCCTTCCAGCTTCGCTTTCCGAATGCACATACGCTTTTACTTTACAGGGGACCGAAATGCTTTATTAACTGCTGAGATTACAAACCTCATTTGGAATTGGGTTGGTTTTTTTGTTTTTTTTTTTTTTAGCCAGGGTATACTTTAGGTCCTTGGAAAATTGCCCACATGTGTAACTTGTTTTTGCTTCTCTTCAGACAAGGAATTCCCCCCCCCTCCTCCTCCCTCTTTCCCTCCCTCCTCACCACTTACGGATTTTTAACAGACGGCAGCATTCAAACTGAGAGCTAGCACAGGAAATGGCAAAGGTAGATCCTCCGGCTTTTAGGCTACAGAAACTTATTTAACTTTTTTTTTTTTTAAAAAAAGGTTTTACTCTTCAGGAGGGATTTTTTTTTGTTGCGCTTTCGTGCGTTTGGAGGGGTCCGTGACTGAAGTTTCTTTCATAACCTCTTAGACCTGCCTGAATGTATCATTCATAAATTATGTTTGCTTTATGCTGAGGTTTTATTCCTGTTTCCTCTCTCTCTAAAAAAAAAAAAAAAAAAGTTATTCGCTTGTTGTTGTTGTGATTATCACTATTATTGTTATTACTGTTATTATAATTGCGGAATGTTTCGTATCGCCCTAAAATAAACTCTCAGCCCCTTTGAAGGTTGGGTTATCTCCCAATCTGGTCTCCAGACTCTCCATAGCCATGAAGTTCACTCTCAGCTTTTATCCTCCCTTAGTTTATCCTTATCGGCTTCCAAAACTAAACTGAAGAAGCGAATACGCCTCGAGTGATGCACGTTACACCCCGACGCCCCGTCGGCCTCCTGGTGTAAAGATCCTGGTGTAAAGGTCCCGGTGTAAGGATCCTGGTGTAAGGATCCTGGTCAACCCCCTCTCCCCCTCCCAAAATCCAGCCCTGTCTCCGTATCGGGACGGGGGCAGAGCTCCGCACCCCCAGGTCTCCCCCACCTTCCCCATAGCCCTGAGAAAGAGGCAAAATCATCTGGAAGAAGGTGCCAGTTCTAATAAATGGTAACAACCGTCTTTAAAAAGCGGTTAAAAATGTTTCCGGTAAGAAATGGCTCCTTCACTCTTTTTTTTTTTTTTTCTTTCTTACCCCAAAACTTATAAATCAGCAAAAGGTGGCAATTGCACGGTCTTAAAATCGACATAATTCGAAAATACTTTATATTTGGTTGTTTTCAGCTTAGAAATGCCAACCCAAAGAGCTGTTTGTTAAGGATGGGGTTTGGCAGTTGTGTTTCAGAGCGCTATTTGGAAATGATTCCCCCTCTCCACAAACAATAAAGAGTATTTATAAACAATATCTGAGTTCAGAAGCCTCTGGCTTTCCATTGCAAGCTGACAATACTCCGATTTTTTCCTCACAGCCAAAAACACTTGGCGCTGATTCTGAAAGCAGGAAAAAGTTTCCGCTTCGGACTTTTTTTTTTCTTTCTTTTTTTTTTTTTTATAACTATTTCCACTTCCACTTCCCTTTACCAACTCACAACAACAATCACGTATCTAAAATTAATCTAGTTTGCGAACCGAGCAAAACTCGCACATCCTGCCTCCTCTCTCCCCCAAAATTCCTCCTTTTAGACTTCTAGACTCCGCTCCGAGGTCACTTTCTCCTTGACGTCTCCTTCTCCAAGATTTTTTTTTTTTTTTCGGCAAACAGAAGAGCTTTTCATGTAATTTCTGATGGGCTCTATTTGGGGCTCTAAAATATAAACCTCCGTATGGTGTCCCCCGAAACGGGGGGGGGACGACACCCCCGCAGCACCGCACGCCCTTCTCTCCAAGCGGGCGGACCTGGGATGAAGCTGTACTTTGCCTTAAGCCCCTCTCAGAAAAAGGTTACAAAGAGATGAGCTATGGGGATATATGGATCAAAAATAAACTACTGAACAAACGGAAACCTCCAGAGGAGCAAAAAGCAAATGGATTTTGCAGATCTTCTTGTGAGGTTTCCATTCACCAGGGATCTGAAAACCCCTTGGTTTCTGCCTCACAGCCACACTCCTAAGAGTCTTCTTGGCTTAAATTTATATACTACAGAAAATTATATACTCACTTGCTGACATAGTTCATCATTATTTATAGGAGGCGCACCAGGATTTTTTTTTTTCCCAGGAATATATTTATTACAGGTAAGACATAGCCAATCTATCTAGCAAACAGAGAACAGGTGTTTTGCTTCAATTAACGTTCAATAATTTCATTTATACTTATTCACCACCCTGCTACCAACAGGGCTGTTTATCCATCAGTTGTATAAACACATTTCCATGCGCCAAGCGAGTTTAATCTCCACAACACACTTAAATCAGCCCTTTCCTTTCCCAAGCTCTCATAACATTTGCGGAGTCCCTCAGAACCTCTGGTGAAACCGTCTGATTTTTAAAAAATCATTTCTGAAAAGGCAATAAAGCCGAGAAATATGACAACGTGAGCAGCCACCTCGTATTTCACGTCTGATGACACAGGGTGTCTTTATTTCACGGAAGTTAAAAGAAGGGGATGTTGGAGGGGAGGGGGGAGGAGAAGGGAGATAGAAATGTGAAAAGTTGGGAAAAGTAGGAATTTCGTCCTCCCCCCCCCTCCTCGTTTTGCACAACCCCCCTGTTCGCGTGAGATGCGCTGGGGAGAGCAGCGACCCTGCCCCACGCTGCTCAGGGGTAGGGGGTTTCTCTGCCTTCACCGGTTTAAAGGGGTGAAGTGGAGTGAATTTTGGATTAAACACCCCACACACACATACATAACCCCCCCTTGGAAAGGAAAGGAGAGTTTGCAGGTCGGCGGGGAGTACTCACCTGGTGCCATTTCCCCCCGGCTGGCTTGGCAAGGTCTTAGCCCAGAGGCTGGAGAGGGGTCTCCAACCAACTCCTCAAACCTCACCTTGGCTGGAACCCGCAGACTGACTCTGCTTTTCCAGCCCAGGGAGGATTTTGAGCCGGTTGGGGGGCTCTTGCTACCCTGATGGACGGAGAAATGAAAAATAAATCTGACCTCCGGCGTTAAGCTCCGGCTCTCCTTGCCCATCATCCCGACCCTCTCGATTTATTTATTTTTATTATTTTTTTTTAAATGAAAATGGACAGCTTCCTCATAGATCCTCATTTAGAGAAGCTCGGGTCCTGGACATGGGGAAACGTATCCCTCCATCAGGCTCCAGGGCAGATGCTCATGGAAAAGCACCGCTTATAGGAATAAGGGGAAAATCTCGGGCTTTGGGGTGGAGGATTTTAAGCGCCTTCATAATCTTCCAGCATCAGTAAAACACCTCTGATAGCCATTTCCCACATCCTTTTTGTGTAGGCACGGACATACGGACACGCACACTCTCATACGGACGGGGGAGAAATGCGAAATATATATATTTTTCCTTCATTTCAGGCGGCTATTAGCACCCCTCAATGTTATTATTAGCCTGTTAATAGAGACTTCCAGCCCTGTACACCTCAGGAAAGGTTCGCCGTGATTTATCATTCCAAGAAATCTCTTTGCCCTTCACTTCAAATATCCTTCGGTGTTGGGGTGAGAGGGAGAAGGGCGGCGGGGTAATAGATTAAAGGAGGCAAATTGATCCAGACTGTTACAGCTGAAGTCCAGAGAAGCACTTTTTGCCGTCATCACAGAGCGCACCTTCCCCTTAACCAACATTTTACGGAGCGTCTTGCAATAAATGGATTTAGCATCATAACTGGGTAAAACTGACCCCCCCCTCCTCCTCGTTACCCCCCATCATTTGGGCTGGAAGCCGCTCCGAGCTCCGACCCCCGTGTCAATCATCGGCTTCGGCGCAAGGGAAAAAAAAATATTTAAAAAAAAATAAAAAAAAACCCACCCCGAAATCTTCGGGTTTTGCGAAAACACGCGGAATATGCAACCGGGGGGGGGAGGAGGGGGTGTGTATGTCTGACACGCACACACACACCGTGGGCACATACATGTGAGGTGTGACGGGGGGGGGGCACACGGTGACTGAAAAACGCGAGGGATTCCTTTTTTTTTTTTTTTTCCTCCCCCCTTTCTTTTCCACAGGCAATAAATTCAAGGCTATAAAAATCAAAGAAAGCTAATGTAAGTTTTATTAAACTATTTAACCATCACAAGTTTAAGGCATTCTGTAACAAAGCCGGATCAGTGGCGCACTGTATTTTACTGGCCTTGTAAAGTTCAATGAAGGCTTCTGATTTCAGCAATTGGAGGGGGGGGGACACACACACACCATTTGAGCCCAAACAACGCAACCCCGAGATGACACCGCGAAACACGCGAACGTGCGTTCATACGCAGAGATATTTTAAAGATAGAGAGAGAGAGATAAATACGAAGAGTAAAGCAAGGCTTTGGATGGATACTGGGGTGGCGACTCGGCGGATTTGCTGGTCAAAGTGGCAATGCCACGTCCACGCCGGTGACATTTTAAATTTCATATGTAGCGGCGTTATTTTTACCGTGTTAACGGTCCGTTTTCCCATCCCAGCTGCTTAATTATTCTCAACACCCTCCCCACCCCTCTTGCTACCTAGAGCCAGCTTTTTTTTTACCAAAAAAAAAAAAAAAAAGAGGCAGATATGGGCGCATTTCCGTGTATATGCCCGTAATGCAGGCGCGCACATGTATGTATATGAAATCACGGCATAGGGGTAGGGGTGGGGGGTGGGGGGGTAGGGGTGGGGGGGTAGAGGGGGGGGAGAGTGGTGGTTTGAACTTATTCTCTTATTTTTCTTTGCTATCGTACTCTGGAGCCCCAGTGGCAAAGAATAGCTTTTATCTCTATTCCCCCATGATGGTTATTAAAGGCGAAGCGAGCACATCAGCATCTTTCTTTAAAAAAAAAAAAAAATTAAAAATATCCGCTCTTCCCCCCCCCCCCTCCCCCTTCCAAACCCCCCCCAACCCCTAATATTTCAGGAGCAAATCTAGGAAGGGATATTAGCCCCAGCTCTGTCCGTTTGGTGGCTTTTCGAAACTCCTGACGTTTTGCAACATTGCATAAACATAAAACAATCCATCCTTGATATGGAATGCAAGGGCGGATGACAGCGCAGCGCAGCCCCCTCGGCTTCGATTGATTTACGCCGAGACTGACGCTTTATCAGGCACACGAAAAAAGTTTGACCAATCATTTCGCTGGGAGCTCACAACACAGCAGCCCAACTGTACTTTGTTGGCTGGGAAGTTGGAGAAGGGGGTAGAGTACAAATCTAGATCTGTCCTATATATTTTTTTTATTTTTTTTTTCCCTTCATTGAACCGTGCTTTGTATGATGTCTGAGAATGTCCATTTCTGGGACTCTTAGCAATTATTATGTCGACTCTATTATAAGTCATGAAAGTGAAGACTCGCCTTCAGCTAAATTTTCATCTGGGCAATATACCAGTTCCAGGCAAGCTGGGCACAATGAGCATCTAGAATTCCCCTCCTGTAGTTTTCAGCCAAAACCTCCAGTTTTCAGCGCCTCCTGGACTCCTTTGAATCCACATTCTTCTGGTACCCTTCCTGCCGTCTACCATCCATATATTCAACATCAAAGCGTCCCAGCTGATAGCAGGTATCTCCGGAGCTGGCTGGATCCAGTAGCCAGAGCAGAGACCCTCCCCGGGCAGGGGTCTGTTAAGGCAGAGCCGCTGCTGGGCCGTCCCGGGGATGTCCATAAACAGGGAACACAGGAGTACAATTTAGAAACTTCTGCTGCAAGGGAAGGGATCGTTTCCAATCAAAGGCCCAGCTTCGAGGACAATAAAGTTTGTGAAGGAAGCGAAGACAAAGACAGGACAGATCAAAGTAAGTTATAAAAGTGAGGAAGTAAACAGCATAAAAGCTGGAGGAGGTGCAATAAAAAAAAAAAAAAGGGGGGGGGGACACACAATGCTGCGTAAAGTTTAAAATCAGGGCTTAAAGGAAAGTCTCAGCTTGCCGATGCCAACCTAGGGTGGGGTGGGGAGGGGAAGGGGGGGTGAGGGGGCATTGTCTCTGCCGGTAAATAAAAATAAAAAAACCTAAATAATGAGCTTCGTCTCCGAGCTTAGAGTCCAGAACGGACAAAAGCTGGAGCGAGTCATCCTCTTTGCTACAGAGCGCTGGCTCCGGCAGCGGAGACCACTTTAGTAAGCGGGAGTAAATCTGCGCGGGTGCGGGCGGTGGGGAAGGGAAAGGACGGGGGGGAGCCCGAGAATGTCGGGGAGAAAGGTGGGGAAAGGGGAGCTGCGGGGTGCGGGGTGCAGGGTGGCGGGGGGGGGAGAGAGAAGGCGGCGAAGAATTGGGGAAAGGGGAGAAATTGCGGAGGAAAAGTTCACGAAGGGGGGGGGGGGGGGGGGAAGTAAAGACCAGCGGGGGCTTTACCGTGCCCGCCGCCCCGGTGCACCGGGCAGACACGGGGACGGGCTCGCTCCCCCTCCTCCCCCGCTCCCGGGCTCTCGGTGGTGGTGCCTTTTGTTTTATTCCTCCGGTTGGTTGGTTTGGTTTGGTTGTTTGGGGTTTTGTTTGATTTTTTTTTTTAAATTGTTTGCTTATTAAACGCAACGTTTCAGGGTATGAATATTTCAAAGGCAGGCTCCTTCCTAGTTAGGGGAAAAAAAGGAAAAAAAAAAAAAAAAAGAGGGAGGGGGTGCTTCCAGCTTAATTAGCTTTTATTTGTAATCTAGCCAGATTGAGAAACAGTTAAACTTCAGCATGTGCTTTCTTTTGCGCGAGGTGGATTGTCTTCTCCCCCCCCCCGAAATTTAATAATTCTCCTTGAAAATATTTAATAACGCCATCAACAATGCTATTAATAAGACTATTATTAATAATAACCATTATTATTCATAATAATGATAATAATAATAATAATGCAATGGCGTTTGAGTGGGAAAGACCCAGTATTTTCCGCTGGTGCCGACCCGGCTGGTTCCCGGTTTCCCTCGGAGAGGGAAAAACCGGAGCCCAAGCCCCAGCAAAGGCGGAACTTGGCTTCACCCCCCCCGGTAAATATTTTGCAGAGAACGCCCAAGTTTTCCAAACTGGCAGAGGAGCAGCCCCCGCCGAGGCTCTAACTCCTCGGAGCCCGTTCACTGACACACTCATTCTTTTTCCCCTTGAATTAACTTCTATTCCTTCCCACCCCCCCACTCCCCCCCCCCTAACGTGGAACAGCACCAAAGATTGCCATTGCAACCATAGGATTAAAAACACAGAATATTCTCGCCCCTCATGGTTTCCTCTCCTCCTTGTGCAGGATGTTATGGTGAGAGGCTTTTTTTTTTTTTTTTTCTTTTTCCCTTTTTCCCTATCATTTAACTCGCACCCAGACACACGCACACACACACACACACACACACACACACTCACACACACGCACAAAAAGAAAGTCCTATTCTATTGTACTGGGCAGAGATCCAGAACAAACTGCAACCGTGAGGTGAATGATTTGAGAGAATTAAACACCCAGGTTCTGTGCTCAATGTCCCTGAAATTGAATATATAAAAATCTTGTCCAAGAAAATGTTATTAAGTTATAAGTAAGTGCAGGGACCCGCGCTAAGAGGATGCTGTGTGGTTTCTATGGCGTGTGGTTACGAGGCATATTTTTGTTTTAAATAATAGTTTAATTTGGGCTGAATGTTGAGAGCTTGCCAGGGCTGGAAGACGGAGCTGTTTTGCAGAAAGTACTCCCACCGATTTCCCTGACTCTTTCCATTTTTGAAAGTATTTCGCAATAATGAATCCCCGCCCTGTGCATGGCACAGGGATCTGTTAATTTATTTGGATTTTAAAGAAAAGATGTGCCAGAACCTCTTCCCATTCGCTTTCCTGTTTAGGGATTTGTGTATAGTGAGTAGATAAAGCATCATTCGCGTTTAAATGACCTTATATTTTAACGATCCAAGATATGCCCAAAAAATAAACCCAAACCGAATAAAAATCCGTTATAAAGCAGAGCCCTCCATTGCCATTAAAGGATGGGTAGCAGGATTAACAGTATCAATTATTAACAGCTTTCTTCCTCTTTAATATTTAATTCTGCATATTAGATCAAGTCAATTACATTAAGGAAATAGCCGTGCAAATTTGTAAGAGGCAGTACTTACAGTGGAAGATTAACCGGATTATTTTTTTAAAAAAATATTCAATATATTTCATTTTGCGTAGAGGAAAGGTTCTGATGGCGCGCGCGTGTGTGTATGTATATATTTATAATGGTCCATTTAATTGGTGTAAAGGTTTATGGCTTCAGTCATAATTTCCGAGGAGGCAAAGGAAATAAAATAGAAATACGTGGTCTGTCCATAACCCTTCATTTCACTCTTTCCCGCCTCCCAGCTACCCAACGGTCAGCTAATATTTGCATGTGATTAGTAAATGCCCTATTATTTACCCTAAACCCACTTCACCTTTGGGTGCGACCTTCACCACCACCGTGCCTGGGGGGGGGGGGGGAGTTTTGCTCCCAAAAAATGTTGTTTTCTCCCCCCTCCTCCCTCTTTGAAGAGCCTAAATCCCGAAATGTCCTTTTTTGCCAAAAAAATAATTAAAAATTCCCACGTAATTTCTCCCACCCGCGAGGGTGACGGGCAGCCCGTTATTTATTTATATTTTTTTTTTTTGGCTGCATTTGCAGCCCTTGCAAATGTCCACGTCTCTGGGTGACACTCTCCAGATCTCCGGCAGCAGAGCCCAGCCAGCCCCTCAGAGGATGTTTATTGTATCGCGACCGTTTCTTGCCACATAGGGGGAAAAAAAAAAAAATTAAAAAAAAATTTTAAATAGGCAGGATTTATTCAAGCTTTTTCCAGACCCCCTCTCCCTGCTCTTTTCCTGCGTGACGTGGTTCCCGGAGTGAAATCTGTAGACACGTGGGAAAACAAGGTTCTGAAAAATATATAATATATAGGCTTTTTTTTTCCTTTTTTTTTCTTTTTTTTCTCCTTTTTTTTCCTTTTTTTTTTCTTTTTCCTTGGTTTCTTTGTATACGCGGAGCGTAACGCGCAGATGGGCGTTATGCAAATCCCGAAGTGCGTGTGTGGGTGTTCACCTGGCACAGATGGACCTGGGGAAAAGCGGGGGGGTTGGGGGGGGGGGGGAGCTCTGCCGGGGGGCACGCGTGTCCCCGAACACGCGTGTGTGCAGGGAAGCGTGTGTGCACGGTCACGCATGGGCGTGGGAACACGTGTGTGTGCGGGGGCGCGCCCACGCGGGTGTGCGGAGGTACGCGTGTGCGCAGACACGCGGGAAGAAGGGGTGGGGGGGGTGGGGGGCGGTACACAGGAGTGTGCGGGGGTGCACAGGAGTGTGCGGGGGTTCACACGTGTTGTGCAGGGGTACACAGGAGTGTGCGGGGGGACACAGCAGTGTGCGGGGGTGCACAGCAGTGTGCGGGGGGACACAGGAGTGTGCGAGGGGACACACGAGTTGTGCGGGGGTGCACAGGAGTGTGCGAGGGGACACACGAGTTGTGCGGGGGTGCACAGGAGTGTGCACGCATCCACGGGTGTAGAGACAACACAGAGTGGCGTGAAGGAGGGTCCCAGCCCCCCAACTCGGGAAGGACGGGGGGTGCCTGTGAATTTGGGGATGGCCCCCCACCCCCCTCACCCCACACCCCCCCTCCCCCCAACTCCCCCCCCGACCATCCCGCCTGATTTTTCCTAGATTTTCCTACGGCCTCTGCTCCTAACGCCCATAGCCAGGGGATGAGGGGGGCGGAGGGGGAGTTTGGGGCGGGGAGGGGGGGGGGAATTTTCCACCCGGGCGTGCATACGCGTAATCTTAATATTTGATGGCGATGATTAAAACCTTCTGAGAAACACTGGAGCTGCACCCTATTGATCTTGCTGCTTTTCTTTCAGCCAACCCAGCCGCCAGCTGGCTTCACGCCCGCTCCTCCCGGAAAAAACGCTGCCCTTACACCAAATACCAGACCCTGGAACTAGAGAAGGAGTTTTTATTCAATATGTACCTGACGAGGGACCGTAGACACGAAGTGGCCAGGCTCCTCAACCTGAGTGAGAGACAAGTCAAAATCTGGTTTCAGAACCGAAGGATGAAAATGAAGAAAATGAACAAGGAGCAGGGCAAAGAATGAAAACAAAACAAAACGAAACGCAACAGAAAAGCAGCATCCTCCCCCCCCCCCCTTCCCTTCCTACCCCCTTTTCTCCCCCAACCTCCGCTGTCGAACCCCCCAAACACGAGGGGAAAACCTCCCCGTGTCCCATCTCCACCTTTGCATGCGAGATGCTGCTTATTACTCTCTTTTTCTTTTTTTTTAAACTCTTCTTGGCATTGCCACGTCCGAGGCAACTTTAGCCAAAACTGCAGCTCCTTTTTGGGGACACATGCTGGGTTTTGTTTCTGTTCTCTTGTTTTCTTTATATTTTTTTTTGTCCCCCCTTTCCTCTTTTCTTCTCCCTACAGGCTCCTGTCCGAGCAGCAGTTTGCTCTGCTCCCATTTTCTCCCTGGAAAACAAGACGGCAAACAAAACTGGCCACAAAGAAGCCCCAAAAAAACCCCCACCACAAAACCACCAACCCTTGGCCCGAGAGCCCCCCCTCCACCAAACCTCGCTGTCTTTCTTTATCCACGTAAGGACAAAGATTCTCTACAACATTCACAGCACCCCCGGCGCACGCACACACACGCTCCCGCACACGCTCCCGCACACACACTCACGCGTTGAGGTGGCCGAGGAACCAGGCGATTTAATTAAACTACTGCAAGAGAGACACTATTCGTAAGACTTGCGTTTAATTGCACCCAACAAATCATTATAAAGCCAACTTTATACCGGGGTAGGCGCTTAATGACAGCCCAACTCCCAACCGCGCTGGGTTTCTTTTATTTTTTAATTCTTTTTGGTCTTTCTTTATATATTTTTTTTTTTTAAAAAGTTTGGTTTACCACGAGAGATTTTGATTCCAATGGTGCCATGGCAGATATGGGACTTTGACCTGAAAGTTTAGCAGGATCTTTACAGGCAAAAACCTCCTCATCTGGTAGTTTTATACTGGGTCACTTGGAAGAGGAGAAAAGACGGGGAGGGAGGCGAGGGAGTGTGCGGGGGGGCACTCTCAGAGCCGCATTGTAAATTATTTAGGAGAAAAAGGGGCGGAAGAACCCCTGCCAACTTATCCCTAACTTTTAGAGGAGAGGAAGAATGGGATTTTCTAGTTAAAAAACTACCTTAGTAGAGCTGGGCGGGAGGGAGGGAGGGAGGGGAAGGTTGTGTTCTTAGTGCTAGCATATTTATAATTTATTGTGAATTGACTTTTCTTAAAGCAGTTGGCTGTTGCAGAGATAAAGTGCCAACCCTACCCTCTGTGTATTTCTCCCCCCTCCCGTTTGCTGAGATGCTTTTAATACTTGAATGTCGGTGGGGTTTTATTGGGGTGGGGTTTTTGTGGGTGGTATTTTTTTTTGTCGGGGGGTGGTTTTTTGTGGTTTGTTTTTTTTTTTTTTCGCCTGAAGCCAGCTCCCGGCATGTTTTCCCCTTGCCACCCGCTTTCCTCCGGGGCCCGGTGCCACGCCGGGGGCCGGGGCCCTCAGCATCCCCCCGGGGAAGGAGCTTCATCCCGCGGGGTGGCACCGGGAGGGGGGGGGGGGGGGGATGGATGCGACGGCTCCTCACTCCTGCTGCCTCCCCCCATCCTCATCCTCATCCTCATCCCGAAGAAAGGTTTAGAATAACAAATCTGGACCTCCCTGGTCTCATGTCATGCCGGCCGGAGCTGATTTCTCATCTGACAGATCCACTGGAGGTTTTTTCTCCAACCCCCCCCGGGCGGGACTGGTTTCCCTTTATCTCTGTAAGACTTAACTTTGTTTTGGGAAAGGGGGGTGGGGGGTGGATAAGCGGGATGGGGGGGGGGGGGGGGAAAGCCGGGGGGGGGGGTCTGGGGTGTGTGGAGGGGTTAGTACCAGTTGATTATATGGTGGGTATTGTAAACTGTGCTTGTGGTTGTGTTTCTGTGACTCGTCGAAGCTCGTTTTCTGTTTCTACTGTGGCTTTTTTGAAGTATGCGAAGAGTTCTGCAGTCGATAGTGGTTGGAAAAAAAAAAAATAATATCGAAATAAACCTCTCTTGTTTTCTTCGTGTGCAAATTTGTATATTTAGCTGCCGGGAGGCTTTCTAGGAACAAGGCGAGTGTAAGGTGGCTAGTTTTAATAGGGTGGGGTGTGGGGAAAAAAGGAAAAAAGAAAAAAAAAAAGAAGAGAAATTTATTTCTGCTGTAATATCAGAACGAGCCAGTGCAGATCTGATTTCAGAGCCGACTCATTTGTGTATCTTTAGTGTCAGGTTTGGTGAGACCACTTTTATCTGCTGAACAGAGATTGCTCTGGGAAGGAGCGATAGGCAGATTTGCGTTTTTTGGGAAAGTGTTCCTGTCTTTCTTTCTTATTTTTTTTTCTTTTTCTTTTTTTTTTTTTTCCTTCCCCCATGATCCAGAGATAAGCATCAAGTAGCTGCGCCTCGGTGCACTGAAATTTCATTTCAATCCCTCTCGAAAGGGGTAAAAAAAAGTAAAATAAAAATTTCCCACTGGACAAGAAACCAGATCTTAAGTCTTTAAGACCGTTCCTCAGAAAGTTTTGTGCTTTTTTTTTTTTTTTTTTAATGCATAGACTTTCTCATGTAAAACTTTCCATCGTGAAGTAGCTCCTTGGGGGCTTCAAAATTTAACTGCTCTGTTGCCGGAGGGAGTTAAATGTAACCAAACTTCACCCTGTCTCAAAGCCCCTAATCTCCTTCCTCGAAATTCAATTAAGAAAAGCTGTTTCGGAGACATTTTGAGCTGGGGAAAAAAAAAAAAAGAAAAAGAAAAAGAAAAAGTTGGTGGCAGCAGGATCATTTCTCTAGATCTGGACTAATTAAAAATAATATAGTGTGTTGAAAAAGATGATTTAGCTGTATTTTAGCTGGGCAGTCAAATTTTTCAGGTTTGGTTGGTTCTTCTCAAGGATGGATGGATTTCAAATCTGCTTCATGCTGAATTGGTGTATTCCTCATATCTCGAACTGAGTATGGACTTGCCTAAATCCTCGTTACTATATTTTTCAGAAGCGTATCCGTGACTTAATTGATGTTTGCAACCCATCGGCCATTAGGATTTAGAAGTGTTTTTTCACTCACTTTCCTTAGAATTGTGGTAAAGAGCGGATATTTTTAAGATGACGATATAAGGTTCTTTTTAAATAGAATTTAAAATGTTAGTTCATTTTATTAGGATATATGCTTACTTTAAAAATGTTGGAAAACCTGTCTTCTGTAGCATCAGCCCGGATGTATTTTCCAGAGATGTTTAATGCTCCAGAATAAAAATCGATTTTAGAACAACAGCTCCTATATGTCATTGTGTTATACTGCTTCATCTAAAATTTCAGAAATATTTTCATTGTGTTTTCCTGCGTTCTTTAGTGGCTCGTTAAGTGTATTATAAGAATCAATTTTTGCTTAGGTTAAAAAAAAAAAGTCCAGAGGCAAATGGAAGTAATTCCTCTCTGGTGCAGCAAGTGCTTACTCGGTCCCATACAAACTTGCTGAGTTTCTAAATTTTTTAAATTTTTTTTTTTATTATTTTAAAATTGGCTAAAATTGGCTTAAACTTTGGTTACATTTCCCGGTGGTTGCTTGTTTCTTCGCTCGTTTATTTGTGTGTTTCTGAGGGTTTTAGCTGTGGTCCCCCCCCCTCTTCCGTCAGCCCAAGGGGGACCAGAAGCAAAGGCGCGGAACGGACGGGCTTTATTTTGACTTTCCTTCGGTTTATTCCCCCTAAAGAAAAAATAGAAACCCAAAACAAACAGTGAGAAACCCCACCCCGTTCTCCCTGCTTGGCATCACCTCGGATTTGACACGCGGTTCCTTTTTCCAAGGGCTCCACGAGCGGCTCCTCCAACTCCCTCCCTAAATTCGTTTGACATTTTATTGCTCATGAAGAAATACAAGCGCTTGGAAAGTGTTTCTATCTCTATATTTAAAAAACAAACAAACCCTAAGACCCGCTCAGCCCTGCAGGAAGCAGGTAGTGAGAAATATAACCGAGAATCTCTCTCTCCACTAATTTTTAACATAATGGGCACTCTAAAGGGCAATATTTCACTTCTTAAAAAAATCCTTTCTTTGGGGCAGCTCTGAAAAGAAAACAAAAGAAAGAAGAAAGATATTTGGAGCTTAGTGAGAGAAGAGAGAGAAAGGGAAGTAACTTGTCATAAAAAAAAAAAGGAAAATTCAGTGCAGTGTGCTGCAATAAAAGAATATGACCGCTATAAAACTTTATAGGGTATAAATTTCTGAAGGTTAAGGAACTAAGCGGCTGTAAAGCAAACAGTGCAAGAAAACTTTCAGGAACTCCTAAATTACTACAACGACTTGGGAATGTGGGGAAACCCAACGTGTAAATGCTCTTGTTTTTGCTTCAGTCACATACAAAGTTGCCCTCTTCTTCTTTTTTTTTTTTTCTTTTTCCCTTTTTATTTTTTTTTTCCTAAGGGAGGGGGCAATTTGGGAATAAGGGTTGGGGGAGAGGGAGAGAAAAGGTGGGGAGGGACTTTGGCTAATTTATTCTTCTTTTGCAGATGCCGTGAAAATCCAGCGCTCTGGATTATTCCCTTTGTTCTTTTTCTTTTTTTTTCTTCTCCCCCCCCCCTTTTTTTTTTCTTTTCCCTTTAAAGCAATTCCAGGCTGCCAGAACGCTGAGCCTTGCACACAAAAACACACACACACACACACACACACACACCCTCCACTCACACACTCGAAGTTCTGGCGAGACGTCTGGGCTTGGGAAGCTCTTTATGGGTTTACAGCCCCGGCCTCCCCCCTCCAGAGCAGAATGACCAATTGTTTAGTCTCGGAATTTGAAACAATAGCGGTTTTCAAAAGCAAACCCATTTTCCCTTCTTTTATTGCCGGCTGGATGGTGCAGTTTCCCCCCCGCCCCCCCCCGCAAAACTTCAGCGCTGCGGGGTAACGAGGAATAACTCCATCTTCCCTTCTTTTTTTTTTTTTCTTAATTTATTTTTTTTCTCCCTCGCCTCCCCTCGTTTGTCCCAGGTTTGATTCCCCCCTCTTTTTTTTTCCTGCCCCCACCCCGACGGAAAGCTCCCCGCTTCGACCGCGCAGGCTGCAGCTCCGCGCAGGGCCGCTGGGTGGCGGCCTTGCTCCACGCAAGACGCGCGTCTCCCGCGCGCGGCCGCGGGGCCCCGCGTAACACCTTGACTTCATTAGCGGCGGCGAGCGGGCTGTTGGCTGGCGAGCACGAATAATCCCCAAGCATAAAATATAGGGTTAATTACAGCCATTTTGCCGATTTTATAGGGTACATCTTCTCTTTTTTTTTTTTTTTTTTTTTTTTTTGCCTGGGGGGGTAAATTATGCGAGGTTTGGATTTGGGTGGGTTTTTTGGGTTTTTTAAAATTATTATTATTTTTTTAAAAAAAGAGAGCTAATCTGGAGGCTCTGTGCTGGGACGTGGTGAGACGCATCTATTTGAAATGTTCATTTAAAAGGGGAGAAAAAAAAAAAAGAAAAAAAAAATCCACCAAGGCCCAAAGCTTGGGGTTTTGTCTTCTGCTGATTGGGGTGGAGGTGGGAGGACAGTTTAATTATCTCCAAACCGAAGATTTACGCCAGCAGGGCTGGAAAAGAGCGTGGCTCCAAGATTTCGGGGAGAAAGGAGCACCCAGAATCAGGATATTCCTCCCCCCGCCCCCCCGACTCTTTCCCTCAGCCTTTAGGATGAGCTGCGCTTTCTCGGGTCTTTATTTTATATATTTTAGATTCAGAACGATCGCCAGATAAAAAAAAAAAAAAACACCAACAAAACGACAGTATAATGTTTTTTAGAAGTCGAATCGGTCATTTTTGGTACAGTTGCTCCGTTTTTTGATAACGCTGCTGCTCTTTGCCCAAAGTCTTCCCTTAATATGTTTGGTGAGATTTTAAAATCCTACCAAAGAGGAAATTAATCCAAAACGCTATTAACTCACCAGGTTTTGTGATACGTATAAATACCCCACTGATGCAGTAGCAGCAAAAATTGAAACTTTTAACTCCGTTAGTCCACTTTTATTTTGGCCTTTGTTTCTTCGAAATTACCAGACAAAAACTATTCAGAGGTTCCGGTCCTTCTATAGGAGCTATAAATTCGGCTACAAATAACATAGAAAGGAATGGTGGCAATAATTTCAGTAAAGGTTTCCTTCCAAATTGTTATAAACGGGTGTTTTCCGAATAAATGTTTCTTCCCAGTTCCATCAGAAAATACGCCCGTTCTCCGCTAAACACCATTCTGGGGAAAAATGTAACAAATTAAACCCCCACCCACGACAGAGCAGGATGCGATGTGGTGTTTTAAAAAGCAAAGTTTAAGCATCTCCAGACTCTGTTTAAACGCTGCAAAATGAAATACAAATATAAACAGAAATAGATGGGGAAAATAAAGAAATATCTTGCCCTTGTGCATCCGGGAAAATGCAGAGTAGTGAAAAGTTAAGGTTTACCCAAGAAAGGTTGGTTGTTTCTTTTTTTTTCCTTGAGAATTCCTAATAAATCTTTCCTCCACTGGGTATTTATAAATTATCTTCTCTCTCACAGACACACGCACTCACACACACACATCCCCACTTGTTTTTTCTTATAATAGAAACATTTTCCTTTCATCAGGAATCTGAGTACAGTATATGAATGATTTAAGATCAGCCATTGATTTCTGGTGCATTGGTGAGTTACCATCACTCCACGACCATAAAATTCTACTGCACTTGATAAAAACGTTAACTTCCAAGAACAACTTCACTCCCGCCTTCCTGGGGTCCACATATTCCACGGGAATTCCTCCTATTTTTGCCTTAAAAACTTCAACAGACAGATACGCCTGCGAAGAAGACAGCTTCTTTTCTAAAAATACTTTACTCGATTCAGGTTATTTTATTTTTTTTTTCTTTCTTGAAAATTCTAGCACCGAGCATCCCCACGCCAGGCTGCAAAGCTCTATTTACTTCTGTGCACCGTTTCTGGGGTTTTATGTTCAAAGATGAAACCAAAATCTGCTCAATCGACAATAAAAGTGTTGAGAAAAATAAAATGTTAACTTGCCTTTTAGGGGGGAAAAAAAGCCTTAATTATACCACTGCAAGTACTCCAACAACAATAATTACTTGAAAAGGCTCTTAGACTCGACTGAAATTATCCTTACACAAAATAAAGGAAACGTATTTACTTAAATTATTTCTCAAAGGATGGTTTTAAAGTTTTATTCCGTTACTATCCTTGTTTCCTTTCTTTCTTTCCTTCCTTCTCTCTCTCTGTTTTTCTCTGTCTTTCTTAATTCCCGCTGGCAATTTTAATTCAAGCATTTTTTTTTGTAGCAAAGCCCTGGTACAAAGACCAACCTAAACATTTCAACTTTTTCCTCTTTTTTTTTTTTTCCCGTGTTGTGGAGGTTGAAATTTGTCCCTGGGTTCGAGGCAGGCGGGAGGGAAACCGCCTTTAATTCACCTTTCTGGTGTCAAACCCGCAATGGGAACCGGCAGAAATCAAGGCAGGGCGAAGGAAAAATAACAAATAAATAGGGATTTAAAAGGATTTCTTTAGACTCCTGTGGAAGGTGGAATGATTGGAAAATATAGCGGGCATTGGAGGGGCTTGGAGGGGCGCCGTGGGTGCTAGGCAGGCTGGGGCAGCCTTTGGGTTGGGGTGAGGGGGGGTGGAAGGGGGGGGGTTCGGTGTGGTTATTAGCTGAAATACGTCTCGGTAATATTTGCTGACTGCGATAAATGAATTTCAAAATCTACCCCCTGTGTGTTTAGACGCTGGAAAATTGCAGCGTTGGCATCTTCGGGGTAAGTTTGCTCCGTTGTTACCAAACGCCAATAAAATAGAAAGCCTCTCTCCTCAATCCCTGACCCCAGCACCCCCCCCCCCCCTCCCACCCCCTTCTCCCCAGTTTTCATGAAAAAAAAATTAAAAAAAAAAAGAAGTTATTGGGGAGGGGGCGAGGTAGGGAAGAGCCATCAGTTACTGCCCATAAAGGTTCTGCTCTGGATGTGATAAGCGACACAATACTTTTAGTTCGCAATCATCCCCCACCACATCTTGAACAAGTCCTCGGCGGGGGATGGGGGGGGGGACGGGGGGGGGGACAGGGGAGGGGGGGGGAGGCGGGAGAGAGACGAGGAGTCAATGTTCTATATGAAAAACTATGATGGTTTTAATTCAATATTGACACCTCGACATCTCGCTGTAACGCGGACGGGTCCAATCGAAACCTCTGCTTTATAGCGGTGGAGGAACGAACTCGTAAAATCCTAACGGCTTTTATGTGGTGCGGTATAAACAACAACAACATCCCCGGCTTTATGGCGTTTTATAGTTTGTTAAACAGTTTACAGCCTTTTTTGGGGCTATTACAAATGCAATTCCCTTCATGTGATAGTTAAACCTTTATCAATAATAAGGAAATTGATCATTAAAATGTTAAATATGACTACCTCGTTTGTTTTAAAATATGTTTAGGGTAAGAAGCTGTATGATTTGATAACTTGTATTAAAATACCAATTACATTTATAGGACCTTTTAAAACTGGTAGCAATTAAATCGTGTTCTTTTACAGTTTTCCAAAGCGACCCTGACATTTAAAAAGGCTAAAACTGCCTCGTTAAAATTTCGAAATTAACGACTGCGAGCGCTTCTCTTTAATTTTCCAACACTCCCCAAAAATCAATCTTTGGGGTGGTCTAGGTATGTGATTTGTTGTGAGGCGAGCGATATCTCATTAATGTAGGTAGTTAAACATATTTAATCCGTATATTCACCCCACCTCCTTCTCCCTTCCCCTCTCGCTCCCTCTCTCTCTCTCTCTCTCTCTCGCTCCCTCTCCCTCTCTCGCTCCCCCTCGCTTGCTTTTCCTTCTTTATTCTCTCACACTCTTCCTTTCACAATCATGCGGTGCAGAGTCCGTGTGGAGTAAGGAGAAGCCAATAGGATGAGGTTTTGGTAATAGATGCAAATGATCATGAAAAGACACTGCAAAATATGAAACAACTCATTTGCGCTGAAGTAAATCACTGAAAACTGTTTATGAACTGGCATCTCTTCTTGGAAATGTAAAGCGAGAACTCTTTAAGTGGCGATTTTTTTTTTTTTTTAGGGGTGGGGGGGAGGAAAGAATTCAATATCATGCAGGCTTAGAGTTTTGATTATATCCTCCTTTTATATTCCTGGAAATCACAAACTGTCGTTGCTTAGCATCTTAGCGCTTTCTTTTTTTGCTAATAGATTCCCGTGGTCTGGTTTGGTTGGCTTTTTTTTTTTTTTTTTTTTTTTTTTGAACCTCCTTCCCTCCTTTTCTTCCTCCACCGAACAAAATCTTCTTATTTAAATTAAAATGAGCTCTTATTTTGTCAACTCACTCTTCTCCAAATACAAAACCGGGGACTCCTTGCGTCCCAATTACTATGACTGCGGGTTCGCTCAGGATCTTGGGGGCAGACCCACGGTGGTGTACGGACCCAGCACGGGGGGCACCTTCCAGCATCCCACCCAAATCCAGGAGTTTTACCACGGAGCATCCTCGCTCTCCAGCTCCCCTTACCAACAGAACCCCTGCGCCGTGGCGTGCCATGGGGACCCCGGCAACTTCTATGGCTACGACCCCTTGCAAAGGCAGAGCCTCTTCAGCGCCCAGGAGTCGGACTTGGTGCAGTACACGGACTGCAAGCTCGCTGCCAGCGGCCTTGGAGAGGAGGCGGAGAGCTCGGAGCAGAGCCCTTCTCCGACCCAGCTTTTCCCCTGGATGCGACCGCAAGGTGAGGCGAGATGCAAAGGACAGCGAGGAGCCCCCCATAAAGTAGCCCCCCCTTGGCTTTCTTTCTGCCCCTCTTGCTTTCTTTCGCTCCCTTTTTCTTCCCCAGTGACTGTATTTTACTGCTTTATGGGGGTAAACTTTTGCACTTGTAAATTGCTTTATAGTTTAATTACCCTGAAGGAGACCTTTTCTTCTGGGGGCTGAGCGAGCCGGGCTTTCTGTGGAAGGAAGCGTCCTTAAAGTTTATGGCACTTTTATAGCCTTAAAAAAAGCCCCTTCATTTTTGTTTTGCGTTTGATTTGGGATTTCGGTGCTGCTGCTTGCTCTCCTCGGGCTGCAGCTCTTTTTTTTTTTTTTTTTTACCTTTTTTTTTTTTCCGGGATCACAAAAAACCGGAG
>JAOQGH010000011.1:5956542-5969143 GCA_025769975.1 Gallinago jamesoni | reverse complement strand
GCCTCGGGCGCCGGGCGCCGAGGTGGGGGGGGGGGGGGAAGAAAGGCGATTTTATTTCAGTTTCGCTATTCTTGCCGCGAAATGTTCGCTTATTTCGAGCCCTTAGCTCTATGCGGATGGTGGGAGAAGGTAATTTAAAAATTGGGGGAAGGGGGTGTTCCTTGGGGGTGGGGGGGGTTGGGGGGGGAGAGAGGAAAGGAAAGAATTGACCATTAAAATGGCATTATATGCACAGATGGGTCTCGCAGTCCTTTCCTACTCTTATTTTGCTGGGTGTATTCTTGACAATCTGCTCCTGACAAAACCAAAATTGCGAGGAGATACACGGGGAAGAGCAATCCCCCCCCCCGCCTCGCTCCCCCCCCACCCCCTACGCCGCCGCCGCCACCCCCCCTCCGCCCCGGTTTTCTGCTGGAGAAAAGAAAGCAGCAGTAAAACAGATGCCCCTGCAAACAGACCCAAAACACCCAGGCAGAGGAAAAAAAAAAAATTTAAAAAAATAATTTAAAGATCTCGCTTCCACAGTTAAATTATGAATATTGAGTGGCGAATGTTGGTTCTGGAGGGGCCAAGGGGGGGGGGGTTACACGTGTCTGAGGGGTGGGGTGCGAGCAATGGGGGGGGGGGAGCTGTTATTTGGGGAGGGGAGCTGTTATTTGGGGAATAAGCAGCTTTCCTAGCTGCCCGAAAAAAGGCGAATATTTTACCTCGGTATTAAAAAAATAATAAATATATATATAAAATTATATATATAGCCTTAAGGATAAGGAAATAATAAAAAAAAAATCCTAGCAGAAAGCAAAAACCCCAACCCCGCTGTTGTCCGTGTTATTCAGACATGACTGGACCAGACGGGAAGAGGGCGAGGACAGCGTACACTCGCTACCAGACCCTGGAGTTGGAAAAGGAATTCCACTTCAATAGATATCTCACCCGCAGGAGGAGAATAGAGATCGCTCACGCTCTCTGCCTCTCCGAGCGCCAGATCAAAATCTGGTTCCAGAACCGGAGGATGAAATGGAAGAAGGATAATAAACTGAAAAGCATGAGCTTAGCCTCGGCGGGCAGCGCCTTTCAGCCATAAATTCTAGAGGCGGAATGTCGGGGAGAGAAGAGGAGACGAGAAAGAAATACGTAAATAAATAAATAAAGGAATGAAGCGCCGCAGATCTTAGTTTCGGAGTACTGTACAGTGAGGCACCTTCTTTTCGGCATGTTGTTGATATTCTAAAACAACGCGTATGGTACCGTTATCCCAGGACTGAGTTCATGTCGTGTTCTGCTTTTTGATTATTTTTTTTTTTAAAAAAAAACTTTTTTTTTTTTTAATTAAATTTTATTTCCAGATGCTCCTCATGCTCTTGTTGTTCTTATAAATGTATGTGTCCGTGCTCTCTTGATGCTTTCTGGAAAGCTAGCATGTTTTATGTGAGCCCTTTAAATGTTATAACTTATTTATAAATTGAGAACAGATACGATTGTTTGTTTATTTGTTGGGTTGGTTTTTTTTTTCCCCTTTCCTGAGTTTACTGCTTTTGGGTGAGTTCTTCTCTGCCTAAGCTAAAATCGGGGGTTCCTGCACTAGAGTCGCAGAAAAAAAAGAAATCTAAAAAAAAAAAAAAACCCAAAAAAAAATTTAAAAAAAAAAAAAAAGGGAAAAAGTTATAAAAAAAAAAAAAAAAAAGAAACAGCTCTTGTATCTTTCTGTCTTAAAATTGTCCAGTCTGTGTTTTAGTTCAAACTTCAGGCCAGGATTTCTAATCCCAGGCTAATTCCAAGACGTACTCTTAGACGTGGGTAAACTTCACTATTAAAAAATAAATAAATAAATAAAAAATGTATAAAATCGGACCAACAATAGAGTGCTCTAATGTTTGTAAATACTAGAAATATTTCTGATGTGACGAATAGACGGTTCGTAGTGGGCAGAGTGAATGCAATGTTATGTGTAAAAATGGCATCTGTCATGTCTAGCTGCCTGTTAGTACTTTGCCAATAAGCTTTTTGTATTTGTTTGTAGCTTTACTTGAAGTCAAATAAACGTTTCTCCTACTCACAAAGGCTCCCAGTCGCACTTTTATCCCCAAAACCTCTGAGATTTGGGGCCGGAGCCGTGCCTGGCCGAGGAGCTGAGCCTGCGCTGGGAGCGCTCGGCGGAGCTGCAGCCCCTCCTGGGCAGCTCCTCGGAGAGCCCAAAACCACCAAATATTCCCCCCAAAAAACCCCTTCCTGCCACCGCACGGGAATAAACCGCATCTTTCCACGCTGCCCCAAACCACTCCGTCTCCCCCAAAACAACACAGACAACACCCCCACCCCCGCAACTCACCACCCCCCCCCCGTCCCCAACAGACCTCACCGCATCAGCCCAACTGGTTTCAAGTATTTCAAGTTGCAACAACACGCTCTAAACAACCTTTTCCCGGCAGATTTAGGGGCATTTCAGGAATTGTCAGACACAGACATACGCAACGCACATTTAAAAGCCAGAGGTATTTATATCCCCGCGTATAAACCCCACGCAAACCGGTGTTCTATAGAATTACAGTTCTGTGTGTTGGTATAGATATATTTATTATATATATATTATATATATATTAAAAATACATTTCTGTGCTAAGCTGTGCTCTCTCCGCGACCTCTCGTCCTCGGTTTATTGTGCTTTTCTGCTTTTTTACCTCCTACTCTCCGGCTCAACACGTAAATCCCAGCCCCGCAGCTCGGTAACTCCTGACACTCGCTACAACCGGAGTCGTTTCGGCTGCAGATAATTTAACATCATCAAAGATGGCAAATGTTGCCGTTTCGCTACCTAGGGAATCTCCCAAGGCACGAGATACTCCGGTTTAAAGTCGCCCGATTTGGCAAAACGCCACTGACATCTCTACAACACAGCTTAGGCTTTTTCTTTTTTTTTTTTTTTCCTTTTTTTTTTCTTCCTCCTTTTTTTTTTTCCCCCTGTTCGTAGCAAGTAAAGTTGGAGCTTAAAACTTACCAAACTTAATCTCCCACTGTTTAGGTACTTCTTAAGTGATTTTGAGAGGGATGTGAAGTGGACTGTCAGATCCCAAACCATTTGCTCGCCTTCCCTTGATATTTTTTTCTTTCTTTTTTTTTCTTTTCTTTTTTTTTTTTTTTTTTTACCAATAGCAAACTATACCAAAAGTGGGTATGACATTTAGATGTCAAATGGATAGGGTTTTATCTAGAAGTTAGATCGTAAAAATCGCCCAGACCTCAGACAGATACCCCTCACTGGCTCTCAAAAGTCACGTGAGGTCCATAAAGTTAGTTTTATGGTTTTGGGGAGTTGACAATGTACAATATATTTCACATTCTCTAGAATGTTAAGTGACACTTTAACTGCTTGGTTTGGCTTGTAAGGGGCAGCAATGGGTGAGCACTTTTCCAGATGAGATAAACGTTGCAATTGCAGGGAACATGTTTTGCGGGTCCAGTTTTCGGTCCAGAGAGCCAATAGACTGGAGTCCTGAAAGTAAGTTCTTCTGAAATATTATCTGCTTAAACTATTTTAAAGGGTTGATGTGGCTAAAGGCTGAGCGGGGAGGAAAGAGGGTCTGTCTCTCTTTCAGAGCTTTATTTCTCACTTTCAGAAGGTCCTAATTCTGACCCTCCCGAGAGCTGGAATTGCATTACGTTTCCATCACAGCTTCGAGGCCCGCAAGTAAACTTCGCGGAAGCGGGAGAAACAGGGAAATCTGGAAAGATTCATTATCATTGCAAGGCAAAGTCCATCCTGTCTTTGCCGGGGGACGTGTGTACTTCAGATAAAGTTTGGGTTTGTCCTTCGCCATGTAAAAAGGCTCGTTTCTTGGAGGCGGTTCGGTGTGGGTGATGCTGCTCGCAAACAGCCACGGATCTGGCCCATGCCTTTGCATTTCAATTAGCTGTGTTCTGTCTGTGCTCTTCAGGTTGTTAACACCTTTTGATTTTAATTATTTTTCACCTGCTTGCCAAAGAAATGTGTGCACTTTTCTTTTTTTTTTTTTTTTTTTCCTTTCGGCCTATGTAGACACTGGAGGAGTTTGGAGGAGTTTGCCCCAGGGCTTCTTTTTTTTTTTTTTCCTTTATTTTTTTTTCCTCTTGGCTTTTGTTTTTTTTTTCTTTTTTTTTTTTTTTCTTTCCCCCAATAATACGAACGAGTGTCCTCATATTTCCGTAGTTGGCTTCTACCATATGGAGACACTGAATGACCGCTGTTATGTCTCCAGCCTGTCTTGAAGTGCTACAGAAAAATAATCAGAGGCGCTGCAGTTTGCAGAGGGACCCTCCAAACCTTATTATTGAACCCACCGGGATCTCCCAGATTCCCTTCTCCCCCTCTAAGGGCGACGTGGTTCTGGACAAGGCAGGCAGCAGCCTTTTTTTCTTTGGGAAAATAAACAAGTTAGCGGGGAAGGGCAGGAGAGCGGAGCCTGCCATGGCTCGGGGGCGAGAGGCTGCGGTGGGGGCTGCGTCCCCCCGTTCCGGGCTGGGGCGGGCAGGTGGCCCCGGTCGGAGGCTCCGGCTCGGAGGACGCGCCAATAGAGCAAAATAGAGCAAAAAAGGGAAAAAAAAAAATAAAAAATAGAGTGCGTGTGTGTGGGAAGCCCTGGATGTTGCTTTTTTTTTTTTTTTTTTTGAAAGCCAAGTCTCCACATCTGCAGCAGAGGTGGGGGGACACTTCGTCCACACCTGAACCAACTCACATCTATTCCCCCCCCCCCCTTTCTTCTCTCCTTAAAAATATTTTTTAGAAAAAAAGTTCAAAGCAGAGGTACTTGGGGGGGTTGGGTGGGAATGGGGATTTTCTAGAATTTGGAGCAGTCACAAGCTGCTGCTTTTTTTTTTTTTTCCCCCTTTTTTTTTTTTTTACGGTAAGACAACATTTGGTGGACACATGTCCGTCTCTTTTACACAAAGCAGAATGTCCCCCTTTAGCACACTTTGGAGATTGCTTTTCCTTCCTCGGGCTGTTTTTCCTGTCCTGCTCCATGTGTCTCCTAATATCTTTGCTATCATCATTTGAACTTCTGGCTTCTCCCCGAGCGGTCAGGGGGTGGCCAGTGGGATCCTGAAAAACCTCTGCTCTGAAAACCTGTAAACACAGAGGCGAAAGCTGGAAATTGGAGGAGGGGAAGCGGGGTGCGGGGAGCTTTTCCGATTCAGCAGAGGGTTTTTACGCCGAACAGCCTCTCCCTAATCTCTGCGCGACCTGGGACGCCTGCTTTTCGGTGGATAATAAAGATAATTTTACGGGATCCTGAAGGGTTTTCAATGGGATGGTCTTTCAAGGTGAATTTAGGCGCAGAAACACCATCGGCTGCCGAGGGTTTGTCTACACGGGGTTAGAAAGAAGGAGAGGGGACGGTGGGGAGAGGTGAGCGATGGTGTTGGGGTTGGATCAAGCGATGGCCTGCTAATTCCTTCCCCTTCTGGTCTGTACTGGTGACTACAAGTAATTTCTAGCGGTTCGAGTGATAAAAGAGCTATTTAGGCAATAAAAGTGACATCCCTCCCCCCTTAATGTAGGTTTGAAAATATAATCATACGTTCAATGCACGCCTTGCACCCCCAAACACCGTGTTTCCAAAATACATCAACCCAGCCGTGTATCCAGAGATCTACCCATCCCTCCACCCTCTTCCCCACCCCTCATCTTCATCACCGGCCGTTCCCTACCCAAAGATATCCGTCTTTTCCACCGTCCCAGGCAAAACTTTCCTTCCCAACCCACCCCAAGCACTGGAGGCACGAGGGTTTGTTGGTGTCGTGTTTTGGTTTGCTTTGGGTTTTTTGGTTTATTTTTTTTCCTTAAGTATCAGCATTTCTAGTCACTTGGTGCACCCAACACGGTATTTCAAGGGGGAAAAAAAAAAAAAAAGCAGATGTAGGTAGCCAGAGGAAGGGGGATTCGCAATGCTGCAGGACAGGAGGGGATGGCAGTGTGGGTGGGTGACAACAGGTAACGACCCTGTGCTGCACCCCCCTCCTCCTGCCCCCCTTTCTCTGGGCATCCTCGGCACCGGGATAACAATGTCACCCTTCCATCCCCCCCTCTCCTTCCCACCCCTCACGAGAAACCCTCTCCTCTCTGTCCAGGAGGTCTCTTTTCTACCTGCAGCGTGTAGCATGACTTGAAGTTTGGGGGTTAGGGTTTTTTTTTGTATGTTTTTTTTTATTTTCATAAGCTGGATTTGGAGGGGGCTTATTTGTGTGTTGTTTATTTTTCGTCCCTTCATTTTATTTTATATTTTTAACCCCCCTGTGTGTCGTTAACCTCCAGCTCTCTGTGAGGCATAAGGAGGTCCAACTGGCTACCATTTTACAGCCTGGAAGGGGTCACGGGCTTAGCACAGGCTTCCCCCCCTACCCCGCCCTCATCCTTTAAATAAAAAAAAAAATAATAAAAAAATCCCCCTGTTGCTGATGAAAAGGAAGTATAAGGAGAGTAAACAGGAAAACGGAGCTCTGACCGTGCAGGTAGGCGGGGATTTTCCTTTGCGTTTTTCATCGTTTCTCTCACTTTAATGGCATACAGCAGCCACGGGACAATTAGTTCTTCTGGATCTGGAGGAGACAGAATGAATAGGAAACGCTTTAATATCGGCTCCGAGAACATGGAGAATCTTTAGGACGTTTAGGATTGCTGCTTAGGAAGGAAAAAAAAAAAACCCTCTCTTTTTTTAAACCTGTGGTTGTGCAGACCTTTGTGCCACGGCCCTGGGTACAGAGGGGGAAACCTTTGATTTAAGGACTCTCCAAAGCTGAGTCCAGTGATGGCTTGGGTAGATGGGGGCTGTTTGCCCCAAATGTGCAAAGTCCCCCAGAGCCGGGAGGAGCCTCCCCGGGGGCTCACCTGGCTCCCAGAATCTCTCACTTAATAAAAATGGTTGTAACCAGATCCACTTTTTTTTTTTTTTTTTCCTCCTGTCTCTTTTTCTCCTCCTCTTTGGCCTCTTCCCCATCCCTGAAGGTTTTCTATTTCGTTTAGTAAACGCTATATAAACCTCGCTGGTACTTTGAAAGGGGGGGAAACACAAACCCCAAAAGCTGTTATTTCTCACCCAAGAGCCAGCCCAGGCTCCGCAGCCTGGGAGAGCCGAGCTGAGCATCTGTATTAATTACAGCCCCCTTCAAGCTGCCTTTTGGGGCATCTCCCCAGGGCCCTGAGCCCGGGTGGGCGCAGGACCCCCACGCCCAGGCTGCAGCTGAAGGGCCAAAAAAGATGAAAAATTTCACCCCTAAAACACTCATTCGGTTCCCAGCAATTAATGGGGAGGAAAAACTACGTTTGTGAGGGGCACAGAGAGGTTTGGGGAGCGCTTCAATGCAAAAGGCAGCCCGAGGTTGCAGTGCCGTTGTTAGGCCATCTTGAATGTTATGGCTTGCTTTATTTTTATTTTTTAAATTTTTTTAGGACTTTTTTAAAAGCCTTTGTGCATTTCAGACCTGTTTTGCTCCCCGGGTACGGCGTAACACGGAATAAAAATTTCTTCCACCCAGGTTTTTCAAAAACTCAACCAGGAAAGCAAGCAAACCAAACTAAAAACCAAACCAAAACAAAGAAACCCCTCCAAAAACAAACTTCGCCAAGGTAACCTAGTTACAGATGTGTATGATGTCTTATTTTATTCAACAAAAAGTGATTAAAATCTGTTAAAGGATTTAATTAAGAGAATTAAATGAAAAGGAAGGGGCACAAATGATTTGGAAAAAAGCGAAGCTATTCTAAACGATTAAATCGCCATTTTAACAGTATAATGGGGTTTGCATACTGAAAAGAGAAATCAGAGCTCATATCTCATCAATAATTCATAGGCAAGAGGGATCATTCCGAGGTCAGCAGACTTGTACAGCCCCGGCTCCTCTCTCGGAGGAGAGGGTGAGCATCGTATCACAACACAACACGGACCCCGGGGGCTGCCGGGTCACCTTTTTGAGGAAAATAGAAGCTCAATTTTTTTGGGTGGGTTGGTTTTTTTTTTTTTCTTCTTCTCTCTCTCGCGTTTTTTTTTTTTTTTTTTTTAAATTTACCAAGTTCCCCTGCCCGGGTATGACTGGGAGTGAGAGAGGGGGAGGGCTGGAGAAGGACTGGATGTGGTTCATATTGCTCCAAATCAGCCCCACACCAACAATGTGGTAATTATGCTTTTGAGAAGCCAAAGGGATCACCCCTTTTTTTTTTCTTTTTTTCTTTTTTTCTTTCCTTTGGCCACAAAAATGAAGGTGGGGAGGCTGCGGGTCCTTATCTGCCTTGGCGGGGGTGGACTGGAGGCAGGGACTAGAAATTGCCCTGTAATTCTTGCATTTCGTTCTATTTAAAGGAAGAATCCGATTATTCACCTCTTTATTTGCAATAGTCCTGTAAATGACTCCAGCCTACACGCACAGCCCATGACCTCCCCAAGAAGGGAAAGCTTTGGAAGGAAACCAGCCCCTTCCCTCCAGCTCCGCTCCCCAAGCCCCCTTCCCTCCCCCACAGCTGAATTTCAGACTGAGAAATTGCTCTTTCTTTTCCCCCAGCCCCAACCTCTTCCTTTTTTTTTTTTTTTTTTTTTTTTTTTTTTTTTTATTACATGTCCGACCTGAAGGGAACGAGCTGACGGGATTATTTAAAATCCTCTTGATAAAGGTGTCTCCTCAATTAGGGAACCCGAAAAGGACTTTTATGAGGTTTGGCTCCTCCTCTGGGGGTCTCTTTCCAGTCCTAGAATGGATTTAAGAATGAAATTTTCTTTCAGAGCGTGGCTATTTCGGTGTCTGAGCTGATTTTTCCCATTCTTTCCTCTCCTAATGTTAAATAAATGATATTTGGAAGGAGGTTGATAACTTAACTCGAGAGGTGTCCACCCTGCGTAGTTTTTCCGTGTTCTGTTACCCTAAATAGCTTTAAAAAGAAACTATTTTGACAGCGAGCGTTGAAAGAATAAGACTAGTACGAGGGTAGGGGTTTTTTCCCTTTGATTTATCTCTTTTTAACATGTGTATGTATATATACACACACACACATATATATACCCTTCAAGTCAAAACAAATTACAGCGCTGCTTTTTTTTTTTTTTTTTTTTTTTTTTGGTTGTTGTTTGGTGGCAAATCGGGGCTCTGTTTATTTAGGGAGAGTTTGCAAAAAGCGGGGCGGGTGTCGATGGGGGAGGGGAGGGGGGGTAAATTTGGGATGGAAAGGGGGGGGAACCGGCGACCCCGGGCAGGGGGATCAGGCGCAGCCGGCTGGGCTGTAACGTCCCCAAGCAGCCAGCAGAGCTCGCTTCAGACCAAGTTCACTGCCAGCAGGGACGGGCCGAGCCGGGCCGGGCTGGGCTGGAGCGGGACCGGCCACCCCCGTCGTGTCCCACCCCCCCACACACCGAGGCCCGGCTCCCCCCCCGCCCCGCCCCGGTGGCCGCGGACGCTTGCCCGACGCCGAGCTCCGGTGCCCCCAAAATAACCATCGGAACACCTCCCTCATTATCCCTCCAGAAAAAAATTAAAAAAAAATTAAAAAAAAAAAAAGAGAAAAAAAAAATAAATTCCGAACAAGCTAATTACCGCAGCCAACAACTCATTGAGGTGAAATTCAAATTAAAAAGAGAAATAGCGCCGTGCCGCCGTGGTTTAAGGGATTCCCCCCTCTCCCTGTTCTTTTAAATATAAAATTGTGGGGAGCAAAAGGGGAAAAAAAAAATAATCAGCGAAGACAGCGATGGGTGATCTGAAGATAAACGTCTAATGTTTGCAAAGCTCTGATTTTTTGTTCCCCTTGGGGAAAAAAAAAAAATCAAGAAGAAATGTGCAAGGGTGGGTTGTTGGGTTTTTTTTTCCTCCTTTTTCTTTTCTTTTTAAAGTAAAATAAATAAAATAGGGAAATCAGCGCCGCGTTAGTTTCTAGGGACGTAGACGGTAACTCTGGTCTTGGGGGGCTTGTTAGTACAGCATTATAGCTCGAGGGGTCAAAAAGTTGAGGGTCAAAAGTTTACGCTGTGCGTGACTCAGTCTTGTGTATAACCCTGATAGACTGATGTCAGGGTGGGAAAAAAAAAAAAAAAAGGGAGAGAGAGGGAGAAAGAAAGCGGGGAGGGAGGGGGGGCGAGGTGGGAGGAAGAGTCTGTGCTCATGGGCAGAGATGGGAGAAGATGATAGCGAGGGGGGAGCGACCTTCAGCCACAAACAGGAGAGTCTGAGGAGGGGGTGAAGGGGGGGAAAGCCGGAAAAAAAAAAAAAAAAAAAAAAAAAAAAGGGTTGCAGGATTTGGGGTGGGATGCCGGTAGAAAATAAGGCAGATCGATTTGGGTTCCCCCCGTTTGGAAACGCAGAGCGACTTCTTAGTATTTTTCTAAGATAATCCCTGAAACGCTATTTGGAGTCGAATTAACAGAATATAAGGGGAAACGCATTTATTAAAGCCAATTAGGTGGAGGTCCCTCTAGGATATTAGCGCGAGCAGTTAAAAAATAATTTTCATTCCGGCGTCAATTTTGTTTGGGTAGGGTTTAAATGATAGCGAAGGAGAAAAAAAAAAAAAAGAAAAAATAAAAGAAAAAGGTCTGACGCGGTTGGTGAAAACGTGTTCGAACATCTTTACTTGGAAACACTTCCAAACCCTTGGAGAGGTGCCTCTCTCCCCCCCCAACCCCCCCGCAGCCCCCAGAGCCCAACAGTTTTTAACAGGGGCTCGGGGTGGGCGCCAACGCTCCTCCAAAAACCCCGAAGAATTACAGGAAATAACGCCCGTTGATTTACTGTTTGCATTTCTACCTCAGCCGTAGGAAATCTAGAATAATGATATATGGGCAAAATCGATGGACTGATGGCTTTAAGAAATTCAACATATGTATTTAAAGGCGCTTTTAAGTGCCCGTTTCGTCTCTCGGTCCGGTTAAAGCAGCTAATTTTGTTTTGCAGCACGTTTTCCGTCGGAATTTGAATGCAATGTTTTATATTTCTTGCTTGAAATGTGACTCCGCTCTGGCCATTGCAACAGTTTAATGAACTGATATAATAAATATTTCCCTTGGCATTTCCAAGTTATTTCTACGCTGCCAGACTTTGAACCCTCCAAACTCTAAATATTATTTGCAGTGGGACTGGGGAAGATCTTTTCAATAGCTTCTTAAGCAAACAGTCGTAGCAAATTCTTCTGGAAAAAAATAAGGGAAAAAAAAAAGCCCTGCAAATTTGCTTTTTTTTTTTTTTTTTCCTCCCCCTCGGCTTTTAAATATTTTCAGTGACTAAATACTTATAACAAGGGTCATTTTTCTTGGAAGAGAAAGAGAGAATATTAGAGCCCTGGGAAAGGCATTCTGGAAAATCCATTTGCTTTCCCGATGCGGATATATTCATGGAGTAGGTGAAATTCAAGAGAACGTAAAGCGTTTTGTTTCGCGTGATAAGGCTCGGGTTTAATTAATTGCCGTGAATTTGCTTGGTATTTATAAAATATCACTATATAAGGGCTACCGTTTAGTTGTAACTTGGGTGATCCATCTCTTCGCCCTTGTAATTACTATACTTATCTCCTCAGAACAGTCATTTCTACTCCAGGTTTATAGAACAGGTAATGGATAATAAAGGCCATTTGTTTTCGGGATATTAAAGCAAGCAGGTATAATTTCACGGCAATAAAAAAAAAAAAATAAATAAAGCCAACCCCCTCCCTCCCAACTTTCCTTCTAATATTCACTCCTACATCATAACGTTTAACTTTCAATTTAGGGACGCGAGGCTGCGTGTTGGTGTGAAGTGGGTTCATTTGGAGAGATGTAAGGAGAGAGCGGGGGAGGGAGGGAGGGGAGGAGAGAGGGAGGAAATTAAAGGTATCATTTTCAAGGATATTTCTAATTTATCTCCCTCGCTCGGCCCGGGGGTGAGGGTCTCCGGGTAGGGGCCAGGCGCTGCAAATACAATCCAGGGTGGGGTTTCTTTCTATTTTTTTCCTCTTTTTAATTTTTCTTTTCTTTTTTTTTTTTTTTTTTTCCCTACCGGACAATCAAATCAATGCGCTTTTTAATCCCGATTTACGTTCCCAATGACCTCTTTATCGCGGGGAGAAGCTCAGTGGTGAATCCCCCTCGCAGGGATGCTCAGCCCCGTCCCTTCCAGCGCTCCTCGCTCGCTGCTACACGGGGGTTTTAGGTGAAAAAATAATATTTTTAAATTATTTTTTTTCATTAAAAACGAAAAGGATACACCAGGCTGGCCGGGAAACCTGGCAGGGCTTTAAATCCTCCTTTCCCTGTTGCAAAAACAGGTGTGGGCTAGTTTCCACCTAACCCTGTAGCCACCCTGGGCACGTTGATGTAGCTCAGAGGCGCCTCTTGCTCCTTATTAAAAGTTTCCCCCCCCCAAAAAAAACCCCACCCAGAAGCACCTCGGACCCCCAGGGCTCCCCGTTTGCTGGGGGCGGAATTCCCAGTTTCATACACAAACCCGAAAGGTTTGCGCTTCCGAAAGGGGGGAGAAAAAAAAAAATTAAAATAAAATAATAATAAAAACATCCTTATCGCTAGCAGAGAGAGATCTCCGGGGGAGGAGAAGGGGGGGGGGGGAGAGAGGGGAAAAAAAAAAAAAAAAAAAAAAACCCAAAAAATGAAAGCGCGGAGCG
>JAOQGH010000011.1:5937656-5956442 GCA_025769975.1 Gallinago jamesoni | reverse complement strand
CTGGGCCAGGCTCTCACCACCCTCACTGTAAAGAATTTCTTTCTAGTATCTAATCTAAATCTCCCCTCTTCCAATTTCAAACCGTTGCCCCTTGTCCTGTCACTGCACTCCCTGACCATGAGTCTCTCCCCAGCTCTCCTGGAGCTCCCTGCAGGTGTGGGATGGCTGTTATAAGGTCTGATGAAAGATGAAATAGCAGCTGCATTCCCACCCCTGGAATAGTGGGCACTTCCCCCTGGCTCTGCCCAGTGCCTCCAGTTCCCCACCCCTGTTCCTCTGCCTGGGGGCAGGTGGCAACGTATCACGCTAAGGATAAAGTGGAAAAAATTAATTACCTGGGCTTGACATGAAAACCAGCATGAGAACAGCAGGATAAAGGACACAGCAGCCAAAGCTCTGCCTGAACAACCAGGAATTTGGGTACATTCACTCTCTGAAGGGGAATTTTGCAGCTGAGCCACCCGTTCTTGCTCTTAAGCAGCTTAGCAAATATAAAATAAAAACGCTGAGCGGAGGGATCTAGTACATTAAATGACAAAAACCAGGAGTGCAGTCCAGTGGAGTGGCTAGAAATGACGTAGAGAGAAAAGCCTAGCTTGCACCGCTGCGTTCTCGTGGTCAGGCAGCTCCCAGCCCTTTCCTGGCTTGTGATGGGACCCCAGAAAGCCCCCGAGCTGGTGTCTCACCAGGGCAAGGAGCTTTGCTGAGCTGCACTGAGGCTTCCTGCAGCCGGGAGACAGCACAGGCTTTTAAAACAATATTGCTCTGTATTTTAAGATGATTTAAGAAGCCAGAGAACAGCCCAGCGCTGGGTTTGCCAGCAGAAGGAATAGATTGTTTCTCTTAAAAGCTTTTAAATGCCTGTGATAGAAAGGGGAAATACAGCTGCCTGACTGAAAGATATTGCTGTGGTACCAGCTTCCAAGCTGCCCACACATCACTTTAACTCTGCTTTTATGTGGAGCTGGAAGACACCTTTGCTCCATGGTGGGATCTTCAAGGGTCCCCAGTGAATCAGGCACCCAGGAGAGGGATTTCAAAAAGAACGTGGGTGATAAAGAGGGGAGGATTTTAGTGCTCCTTAGTCATCCGGGTGCCTGAGTGAATTCCCCTGAAACACTGCAGTTACTCAGAACCAAACTCCCTTGTGCAAATCCTGCTTTACCACGGTCCTCAGAGGGCTGGGAGGTGAGGTCCCCCATCCTGGGGCTTCCAGCAGGAACACGAAGCTGCTTCTCTCTGCAGACACCTTTGTGCTGACACATTGCACCCATCCGAGACGTGGGGGGAAGATGCTCCCTCAGTGCCTGGAGCCAGCTGAGGCTGGAGAAAGGCTCTGTCCTCTGGTGCAGGACACCTTGGCAGCCTGCAGAGTTCAGCCTTGGTTTCTCCTGGCTCTCCCCTTTGCCCTCGGAGCACTCCTGGTTGTGAAGCGCTGAATCAGCACCTCCGAGACTGGTTTTTCCTTCGTTGCTCCGGAGCAGAGCTGGGATGAGTCTGTCTCCCAGTGATAACGTGATGAGGGCTGTCCCACAGCCCCAGGTCCCGGCTCCAGATGCACCATCTCGGCGCAGTCTGCAGCGTGACCCCAAAACAAACTCCCAGTCCCTCCGTCGGTCCCAAGCTCTTTGCACTGAGTGATGTCCAATTTTCTGCTCTGCTAAAACTTGCAGCACCGGCCTAGACACCCTCCGTTCGGTTTCACACACTCCCCCCCAGTGTCTCTGCAAAACCTGTGCACATCCCAGCTGTTCTCTGGCAGCAGAACCACCTGCATCCCACATGCTCATGGCTTTAAGGCCTCTTGCTCTTCTCCCAGCAGTTGCCCTCACCCTTCAGGTCTGAGAAACTGTTGGGTGGGTGGAAAGGGACAGTCACAAGTCCTCAGCAAGGAGAAACAATCAAGTTCCTGGACAAAGCCAAACTCTTTCCCAGCTCAGGTGCTGGGAAAGGCTCACCAAGCCTTGCAAATTTCACTGCAAATTCCCACCCGTCCCCAGTGGACTCAGGTGGTGTGGGCAGAGTGGAAAGCAGTTGGAGACCTGGAGACAAGGTCTAAATTCCCCTGGTAAGTCGTGTTCCTGGGTGCCACTTGTGCCCATTGTCGGTAGTCACAAGGATTCAGTGCCAGGTCTGGAGCATAAATGGCTCTAAAGAATCCTGGCCAAGCCTCCTCTGAACCATCATGCTACTTTATCCACGCGGGAGCGTGTCCTTTAAATGGCAGCAATCCTTATGGCTTTCCCAACATTAAATTTCTTTATGCAGTGCACTCCCCCTCTCTTTCTGCCCTCCAGGGATGGCTTTTGTCTTCTGCCGATGTGCTACACGTCTCAACTTTTGTCATCCCCCAGATTGCCTGAGGCAGTGGAGGTGACCTTGCTGCTGAGCTTTCCTTTCCCTTTTACATGGGAAGCTCCTTCCTCCTTTGAGCTGCTCGTCACCACGCTGTGAAGCTCGTTTTCCCCTCTTGTCAGAACACTTCTCACTCAAGCAGGATTTGGCCATGAAAGACACCTCTGAGAGGGCGTTGTGATCAGCCTCCACCACCTGGTCTGCCTTCCCTGGGTCTGCCCTGAAGATGGAGAAGGTGAGCCATGGTCTGCCATGCCTGAGCCCAGCTCCAGGACCACCACACATCCCTCTCCCAAACCTCCATCTCCCTCCAGGCCACACACTTCTCATTGGGTCCTCTCTGCCCAAAAGCCCCCGAGGTGGGCTACATAAGACAGGTGACCAGCAGAGCACTGGCCCATCCTCTGGCTACGCCAAGGTGGATGCCTTGTGGTCAACGATGACAAATGGTCCAGAGCAGACTAAAGGGCACTTTCGCCATTTCTAAGGACAACGATAATGGTACATTATTGTCCCTAGACATGAACCAACTTGGTGGGTCACATAATTGCATTGTCGGAAGACTGAAAGTTTTCCAGGGCTTCTTGAGTTTTAAAAATTGGTTTTGTGGCACACATTTGCTCACAGAGGGTGCCACAGGATGCACACAGACATCTCACAAAGTATTTCCAAAGACGTCAGAGCTTTCCCCTCTCAGCGTAAATAAGGAGTCATGAGCTTTTCAGTCCAAATTCCTCTAGGATCCCAGCTCAAGACTAAAATCGGCAGACCAAGTCTGAAGTATGTGTTGGGCCACTACATATTGCCAAAGAGGGAGGAAGATAATCCTGATTTGGCAATGGCAAAGGTCAGTTGGAGATATTTAATGGTCTTGTGGAATTAAACCCTGTCTGCCACCCGTGCTGTGATACTGGTTTGAAGATTTTGGGTGGTTGAGTTCCCTCCTCTCCTGCCGTGAGCCCCCAGTGCTGCTTGTTTCCTCCCGTCAGGTGATGCTGGTCCTGCAGACACCGTCTCTCTGGTGTAGCCACCCACCAGCCCTTCAGCACCCATTGGGACCACACTGGCCTGACCCTCACTGGTCACATCTCATGGTGCAGACCCTTCATCACTCTCAGCGTTGGTGTGATCTCAGGCAGGAACTGAGAGAAAAGTCAATTCTCTTTCTTTGAAAGAAAACTGGAGATTTTCTCTGCCCTGACAAACCAGGTCAGCCGACGTGTGGGTGTCCTTCTCCACACTCTCTCTGTGGAGTTACACTTCACCAATAATTGACACTGTGAGACAAGAGTGGGTTTTTCTGCAGAAACCCTCAGTGCTCTTTGCCCATTGGGATCTGTTCTCTAAGAGTGATGAGAGAAAAGGGGAAGCAGGCTCAGCATGCAGAAAATTATTATTTCTCTCCAAAATGTTCCACCTGCACTTTTTTTCAACACGTTTCACGGGGTGGAAAAATAAATATATAAAAAAAAAAAAAAAGTGAAAATCGGAACTTCTGCAAAAGAGCTGGAAGGGCTTTTCCTTCTTCAGGCAGAGCCCAACACCTCAGCTTTGCCAGGTTCGGGGGACTTTTCAGCTATTCCTTTTGATCCCGCAGCCAGGAGAGGGAGCTCGGCATCCTAGTCCCGGGCTCCACTCGCCAAACATCACTGAAGACAATGTTGACGATTCTTTTGTTCAACAAATAAAAGAAGTGGCCCACGAGGGAGCCCCGTTGGCAGCTGCTTTATAAGGGCTTCGGGGAATTGCGGAAAATCAATGCTTGCCAAAGGCGAAATGGACAGTGCCGCTGGAAGAAAACAGAAGGAGCTACCAGGCTTCTGAGAGACTATTGCAAGCAAAGGAGGACCTGGTCTTGGGAAACTGGGGTGTCTTCGGTCCCCACAGCCATCGGTGGGAGCATCGAGCACTCGGTGTCTGTCAGGACCAGGAGCAGTAGAAAAGCTTGAGGCTGAACTTGGGACATTGGGTGTTTGTCACCCAAAACCCAGAGGAAAGTCCTTTTAGTAAAAATTCTGGGTTCCTTTCCCAGAGCACCGAGGACTCAGCCTCGTCAGGAGCAGTAGGGATATAAAAACCACTGAATATCCTGAATATTTCAGTGTTTAAGCAGGAGGAGAGTCACCTAGCTTCAGGTGTCAGAAAGAGAACGCTCAGAGCATCAGAATGGAAATGGATTCCCAAACGTACTGAGCATCGGTGGAAAGAAGGCACTTTTAAAAAATGGATAGTTATTCAGTGCCAGCCTGTCACTGAGGCCAGGAATTCTGTAAGACTTGAAGGGAGACATTTGTATAGATAAAAAGAGCCCTGTACTCCTAACACAAAACTTCCTGAGCTTAATTATGTCAGTTTAATCAGTTCTGATTAGCAGTGCTGTGATTCCCGGATTTACTGCAAGTCTTATTTCTTTGTTTCCTTTTGATGTTTAAGATCCTGGGAAGAAGAAATGAAGAGCAAATCGTGGACCTGGCTTGGCCAACCTGTTGATGAATTAAAGATACCACCTCGAGGATTTTAGGGCTGCTTCTCAATGCTTTTTCTGAAGGCCTCGTAAACCCTTAACAGGCTAATTTCAACCCAGGCTATTGTGGTACCCCAGTGCAGACATAGTGGCTCACCACCAGCTGCTGGTTTGGGGGAGACCCTTCCATAGTGCAATGCAAGTGTTCGGTGTCAACCCTCTGCCCGGTGACACGTGGTTGTAGGTGCAGTGAAGGGAATGCTCCACATTGAGGGAAATGGGAGGAAGAGCATGACTCCCTGGGGATGGACTCACGGTTCCTGGACCACGTCTCTTCAGCCGTTCCCCGAGCTGCTGTACCCACACAGCACGGACTGGTCCATGCCCCACATATCACCCGTCTCCTGCACAAACGGATTTTGGAGGGTGCTGTGTGATGTGTTTCACACACAAAGTCTGCAGTCTCTAGCTTTGAGGAACAAGGCTGCCCAGCCTTTTTTCACTCACCCCAACTGCCGTAGTCTCGCTGGGGTCAGTGGTGCCTCAAATCACCCAATGACCATCAAAGTTGATGAGTCTTCCTCTGTTTCCTTCCAAATCCTTTTTGGGTAAGGATAGAGCCCGGGAGGAAACCACAGCCTTATCCCGACAGATACATTTCCCCTTGGGCTAAGAGTGAAAAAAAAAAAAAGTTATTTTGAGAGTGCCAGATGGGCTATGGAGAAGTGGTAACAATACCTGCCATTGAAACATCGAGCTCTATTACGTGGTGGCTGGCACTCAGCAGGCTGAGACCTGCACCCAAGCTGCAGAGCCCTGCGAGGCCAAGAGCTGCCTCAGCCAGATGACGGCGACAACAAAGGTTGTGGGTTTTGGTCACGGAGGGAGACAGCTCTAGAGAGAGCCCCTGGGAGCCTTGGGTCTGTTTTTAACCGAGTCTTTATTCTCTGTAAGTACTCTGTGCCGAGTGAGAAGATGCCCCGTGCACCTCCCAGCAGGCAAAGCCCAGGATATCACCCTCCCACCCTGCTCCTGGCAAATGCTGGTGGCTCCTGGCTGGCTTGGCTGGTGTTCCTCCATCAGTGTCTTCAGGTAAAATGGCATTTCAGCCATTCCTGAGAGCTCTTCCTACCCTTATCTGGGGTGTTCCTCTGCCTGCATGGATCTCACTGACATGAGAAATGAACACCTGTTCTGAAGATCACCTTCACCTGCTGCCCTACCTGAGAGAAGAACCAACACCTTGAAAACCAAGCAGCCAGACATCTACTACTTCCCAGCAACCCAGCTGAGGCTTTGCTCATCCCTCTCTCACTGAGTTTTTCCAGCAAAACCACCGTGGTTTTTGTTTTGACTGCAGCACTTCCTTTGGGTGGTCCCTGCTGCTGATGGGCTGTTCTTGCCCTTAAAAGTTGCTCAGTGCTGTGATGGGGCTTCTGAGGTGATTTCTTCCCTAGAACCCCTCCAAGCCTTCAAAAGATGGAGCCTCTTCAGTGAGATCCTTCTGCAGGACTAACGTCTACCGTGAGCCTTTTTGCATCCAAGCATCAGTAAAGTGAATAAAGGAATCGTGTACACACAACTTTAAGATAATAGACTCAGGGAGGATGGACCTTCTGGTTCCTAATGTTCTGTGTTGTATGTTTAGGAACTGCAAACACTTGAATAACGCATAATCATGTCTTCTTCACGGGCTTTCACCTCTTCTCCTATGCTTGAGGAATGTCCCTGACTGCTGAGCAATTTCCTAGTTGGTCACTCTCATTAGCAGATCCTCCCACCCATCATGAATATTCAAAATTGGAGCTCATTTGCAATTGGTGGGCTGTATCATCACACGGCACAGCTCTCTCTCCTGGTTGGAAAGATGCCCGGGCTGCCCTCCTGCCCCATCAAATGGAAAGTGTGTTTTCTGGGACCGTTCCCACATTGACTTTGAAATTTGTTTCCCACAAACATTTGTCCTCGCAAACCAATTGCTTTGGCGGCTGCAGAAAGCAGACATAAAAGAAACATGGACATTTATAATTGAAAGGGAAAGTCCTTAGCTTTGTTGAATCTCCTACTGGAGGTGCCAATTAGAGACTGCTGGATCCTGGATGGAGACACCCACCTGGTCCTCCCCAGCCCGTTCCGGGCAGGAGAGCAGCAGGAATTGGCAGGCTCTGCCAGGTTGGGTTAGGATGAGACCTCCAGCCTCAAAGCCAAAGTTGCATGAGTCCAGCTCCCCTGTCCTGAAGCCAGCCAGGCCCCAGAACTTTTAGAAACTGAAAGGCTGAATGAAAACATCAAATACCAAGACAGTTCGCAAGAATATCAACCAGAGGGAAAAAAAAAAAAAAAAAAAAAAAGCCCTAAAAATGAAAGCGCGGAGCGTCGCGGAGGGAGCGCGGGGTGAAGCGCGGGTCAGCGCGGCTCTCGGCGGCTGCGGACACGCCTCGCTGTTTAACAAAGACTGACAAACTATGAGATTAATACCAAAACTTGCGGGTTTCCCACCCCAAAATGCTCAGAGGGCCTCCTGGCGCTGCCAGGAGCAGTTCCGCTCGCCTTGAAGGACAATAGTGGTTTATACTGGGGGAGAGGGGGAGGGGGCACCCCACCAAAAAAAAAAAAAAGGGGGGAAAAAAAAAAACAGAAAAGAAGAAAAAGAAGAGAGAGAGAAATTAGTGTTCTTATCGAGAAATAATCTGACTGAAAAAGCAACGCGGTGGAGGGGGAGCAGAATAGTCCAGGCTGGATTTGGGGGGTGTGGGGGGGTGCAATTTAGGGGGTTTTTATAGGATTCCGCCTGCAAAACCTTCCCAAGTTTTGAGGGAGCGTCCTAAATCCCTCGGGAATTACTCCCAGGAAAGGACACGCGGTTTGCCGAGGTAGGTACCGCTGCGGCGTTACACCTGGGCTGGGGGGGGGCGGGGGGAGGGAAGGGAGGGGGGAGGGCGTATTGTGACCCTCGTCACATTTGGGGTGACCAAAGAGGCTCTCAGCATCAGGAGCAGTTTAACAGTCCCCCCCCCCCCCCGCGCAGGCAGGTGCCTTAGGGAAGTTTTTGGGGAGGGTTGGGTGCTCCCCTGGCTCCCATTTGGAGGAGGAAGGGGGGGGAGGAGGGGAATAGGCCGGGGGACACCCCCCCCATCCCCCCCCCCCCCCCCCCGGCCTTTCCAGACTGTGGTTGCTTTGAAGTGGAAAAGAGCCCGGGTGAAATTTTGCTGTGAGAAACTTCCGCGGCGTGGGGCGGTTTCCCAGCGAAAGGTGCGCGGGGAGTCGCGGGGGGGTACACACACACACACGACAGCGAGGGGCTGCCTTTAATTTGGGATCAGAGGAGGCGAAGGGGGGGGATTTCTTGGAGGTGTGGTGGGGGGAAGGATTCTGGTAAACGCTAGGGGTGCTGGTTTGCTGGCACCAACCCCCTCGTGTCATCGGGAAGGAAATTAAAACCGATTTATTTATTTTTTTAATTTTTTTTTTTTTTATAAAAGGATGTGGGAGGGGGTTAAAAATACGGATTAGGCCTAGTTATTTCTATTCAGGCTCCTTTCCTCTCTTTAGGAGATCGCTACGGTACCGGCTGCGAGGAAATGCAATAAAATAAATCAGGGATTGGGAAGGAGGAATAAAATTTAAGAGGGGGAAAGAGAAAAAAAAAAAAAAAAAAAAAAGAAAGCACCGTAATGGGATTGGTTCTGTAGAATTATTTTATGGCATCCATCTACACGTTGTACAAGCAGATTTGATTTGGCTTCTTACTTTTTATGGCGAGTTTTTAGAGGGGAAGGTAAATTTTTAAAGCTGCTCTTTGCTCCCCCCGCAAAGTGGTGGTTCTGGGCTGGGGAGGGGGGAAAAGTCCCCGCTCGGGGCAAAAGGCGCCTTCGCTTCTCTCTGCTGCTTCTGCTGGAAACCCGCGTCCTGCCCAGGCGTGTAAAACGGTTCGGGGATCGTCCTAGGTGGTTTTGGGCTAATTTCTTAAAAATACAGGGTTCGTTTATCTGTTTCTCTGGGAACGTTACGTTTTATCAGGAAAACCGACAATTCACCTTAAAGTACCTGAAAAATCTCGGGCATCGTGTGTCCGGGAGAACTGCGGGACGTTCGTTCTTGGCCGTAACTATTTTATTATTTTTTTTTTTAAGGTAAATTGCAAGAGTTTGTGAAATATATTGAAGGTATTTGACAAGAAATTTAATGGAGGGAAACCTCAGTTTTTCTCTCAAAGCGTCTCTGCTGTGGCATTTAAATGTAATTAATTCGGGAGATACTTGACCAAAAAATGTTCTGCCTTTTGAAATACAAAGAGAAAAAAAAAGAAGAAGAAAAAAAGAAAGAAAAGTGAAAGTGGGGGGATGCTATACTTTTAATCTCTTGGGCAACTGTAATTTTAAACGAAATCTCAACATGATGCTACCCTCATTAGTTCCGAATGAAGGTTCATTACCTAGACAGTATGAATATTTTATTGTTTTATATCCCTTTTTCGGAAATGAAACGCCTTTGATCTTTTTCTCGGGTTGTAAAAAGAATTGCCTGTCATTAAAAAAAAAACCTGTCGTCCCATCTGCCTTTACATTCTGTATTTCTTTTCATCTGTTTCTTCCCTTTTTTTTTTTTTTCTCCTTTATAATTTACCCGCACACGCACGTATAAACCCAACCCTTGGTTGACCTCCAAGAAACGAAAAATGGATGAATTCTTGGCGCTGCGTATCAGAAAATATAATGAGGAGTGTTGCAGGACGGAGGGGGACGGAGCTATGGCATTTTACTTTTAAACCACGATTATTTGGATGCGACTCTCGTTGTGCGTCTCCACTTATATATTCAGTCCAGGAGCTGATTTTTTTTTTTTTATATATATATATATAGCACTGCGGTAAATTAATGTTTGAGGTACGGAGGGGAAGGTAGAAAATGTATAGTTTCTCTAATCTAGTCTCAGCTGTTAGGGTACTGACTTGGGGCTTTAATTAATCGTCTTTCCTCTGAAGAGTGAATCTTTTGACCATCTTGAGATTAATTCTCGATCTCTCGAGCCACAAAACTTTACCCCCCACCCCCCCTCTGCCCTACTCCCCCCTTTCCCCAGAAGATAATTATGGCGGTAGGCGAAGATCTCCGACCCAGGAGGATGCATCTGTCTTCTATATGTACCCTGTAGATCCGAATTTGTGTAAAGGAAGTTGGGTCACAAATTCGTATCTAGGGGAATATGTAGTTGACACAAACACTACAGGTCACAAACCCAGAAGGTATTTTCTAAAAAAAAAAAAAAAAAATTAAAAAAAAAATTAAAAAGCCACCCACGCCCCCAGAACCCGAAATAAAAAGGTGAAAACAAGGTCCTAACCAGAAACCCGTTTTCTAGCTGAAAAAGAAATACTTTGGATTTGACCTTAGCTCAACTCCAGCGCTCCCGCGATAAACTTTATCATCACTTCGAGATAAAATCTGAGCTGCGAAGTCGAGAGGGCGGCGGGGGAAGGGGGAGGAAGGGGGGGAAAGAGAATTCAGGGGCGTTATTCCCGCGATTTAAGAACCAGGATCCCACTATTGCTTTAGTTTGTGTAATCTCAGCACTGACACATACACACACAAAAAAAAAAAAAACAACCCCCCCCCCCCCAAATTATTATGGCTCTCTTTCCTGCCGCTTCTGAGGAGCTCATGGCGCGTTTCAGGTTGAAACACGGATTTGAGGAATTAGGGGGGGCTTTTGAAGAGCTCTGCTTTTTAAAGCGTCTTTATTAGGAGACGGGCGAGGCGAAGATGCATTAGGACTTGGGCTAATTCGCTTTTGTAATTGTTCATCAAGTCCTTGATTTCTCGCTTGGAGGACGAGCTCCTCTCTTTTTTTTTTTTTTTTTCCTTTCCTTTTTAATTATTATTATTTTTTATTCCACCGGTGCGTGGGAAAAGAGTCAATCTCCGCGCGCCACCAAATGTGATTTAGGAGAGGGGGTACCCCGAATTAGCTGATGAATTCCTTATCGATCCCAAAGCAGCCCTATTCATCTCTGCCAGGCTCGGGGCGCAATGTCCCTTCCCGCATCACCTTAACAGGGAACGAGCTGCAGCCACCACCCGGCAGCGGGACCGCCATGGATCATGTGCTGAAAAAAACAAAAAACCCTGAAAAAAATCATTTTTACCCCCTATTTTAATTACAAATATTTTTTTGCGCTTTTTTTTTTTTTTTTTTTTTGGCGTGTAGGGGGGAAATTTTAATTTTTCCCACCTCCCCATCACCCGGGTGTCCCCCCCCTCCCCTTCTGTGAGCCAGGACACACCCCCCAAGGGGTGTGGGCCGGGGGGTTGGGGGCTGGGGGGGGGCGGGGGGGGCACCGCTGCTCGCCCACGGGGCGCTGCGGAGCCCGGGGCCGGTGGGGCCCGGGGCGGCGGGGTCCGGGGGCGGCCGGAGGGGGAACGGGCGCCCCCGGCCGCCTCCCCGGGGATGCTCGGGGCCCCGGGAGAAGCCGGGCTGGGCAGATTTCCTTATCCGGGGATCGCAGGGCACCTCGCCATTGGCCCGCGTTGTCACATGGACTCCAACTTTGTTCACTTGACAGTAAGTAGGAGGGTTTCACGAAACAGGAAAACGAGTAAAAGGGGGGGGGGTGGGGTGGGGGGGGAAAGCAGGAATAAATTTTAGGAGAGAGATATATATTATTATTTTTTTTTCCGTGTGTGCAATTCTAAGAAATTAATGGCCATGAGCTCGTTTTTGATCAACTCCAACTATGTGGACCCCAAGTTCCCACCCTGTGAAGAGTATTCCCACAGCGATTACCTTCCCAATCACTCGCCGGAATATTACGGCAGCCAGAGGCGAGAGAGCACTTTCCACCATGAAGCGATGTACCAGCCGCGGTCAGCCTGCAAGGAGCAGCTCTACTCGTCCTGTCAGAGCTCCGGCCACCAAGCAGCGGTGTTATCCCCCCGGGGTCATGTCCATCCTCCGGCCGGACTGCAGAGCCACCTCTCTGAGCCAAACCATCCCTGCGAGCCGGTCACCCCCAGCCCACCACCCTCCTGCAGCCAAAACTCTCTCAACCAAAGCCCTTCCAGTTCCTCTTGCAAAGAGCCGGTAGTTTACCCCTGGATGAAAAAAGTCCATGTAAGCACGGGTAAGTGAACTAAAGTGGCTTTGCTTTATACTAAGTAGCACCTCAAAGTCTTGTAGAAATCTTATTGCACCAGTTGTAAAATAACCATTCCTGGAGATTTACGATCGCCTGTTTGCAGAGCGGTATAATTACATCCTCCATAAATTTTTATTGCTCTGCTTGGCCATGTGCCTTTGAAGTCTCTGTTACCATCCTCCTCCAATTTCTTGCAGGCTACTTTTTTTATGGCTGTTGAATCTTCATAAGTTAAGTTTTATGTTTTCGTAATTTGTATTTAAGTGGCGGGTTGAGTAAACTTTTACTATTTTCCCTTCCCCACCCCCACCTTTTTTCTTTTTTTTTTTTAGCGTGATATTTAATAAAAAGGAGTGTCTGCGTTTGCCTGTTTGCACGCGTGTAGGGGGAACTTTGAGGATTTGGGGATAACCGAGGGTGTTTTAGAGAGGTGTGTATATAAATGTGGATATACACACGAAAAGGGCACGGAAAACGTGTCTGGGGGACCTTAGAAAAACGTTTGGACAGGAATACACGTCAAGCAATGAGGATGGAGGTGGAGATTTGGAGATAGGTTTTGGGTGTATTTTTAGAAGGTTTGCGGTGGTTTCGTGCTTTTTTTTTTTTTTTTTGAGTATATGCCCCCACCAAAAGAATGTCTGGTGCTTTTTTTTTTTTGTGGGGGGGAAAGGACCCGTTAAAGGAACAGCTCAGTAATTCTTCTGCTCTTTTTTTTTCCTCCCTCCTTTTTTTTTTTTTTTTTTTTGTTTTCCTTCCTTTTTCTTTCTCCTCCTTTGTGTTTGTTCAGTAAACCCCAATTGCTCAGGAGGGGAACCGAAACGCTCCCGCACAGCCTACACCAGGCAGCAAGTCCTGGAGCTGGAGAAGGAATTTCACTATAACCGCTATCTCACCCGGAGGCGCAGGGTCGAGATCGCCCACTCCCTCTGCCTCTCCGAGCGCCAGATCAAAATCTGGTTCCAGAACAGGAGGATGAAATGGAAAAAAGATCACAAGTTACCCAATACCAAGATCAGGTCTAATTCTTCCAGCTCCTCCGCCAGCCTGCAGATCCCACAAGGAGGATCCCAAACCCGATCCCATGGACCAGCCACCAGCCTATAACTATTCCTTGGATGGATGGATGGATGGATGGATGGATGGATGGAGCGTGCGTGTTTGTGGGTCTGAGTTTGTGTGTGTGTGTGTGTAGGGAACACATGATATTATTATTATTTCTTTTTTTTTAAAGCTCCGAGAAGCGAGGGAAGGAGGGGTGCTCTTTATTTATAGGGGGACGGGAAGGGGGGGGTGGGGGGGAACAGAGGGAGACTCAGCTGCAACAAAGCAGAGCCGTGCTGTTGTGCCTCTCTTCCATTAAAAGAAGGCTGGAGATGGTAGTTTTCAGATTTGGCTAAGATGGATCCTTGTTTCATCTTTAATCACGCCAAGCTCTGCCCCATTTGTCATGTTTACTCTCCCGTACAAAGGATGGACCTTATGTCTGCTATTACCTCGACAACCAGCGCTCACTTTAATAAATGAGGCTCAGTTTCTTCAAGACGAACTGGATTTTCTCCCCCCAACCCGACCCCCCCCACCACCACCCCCTTTCTTTCCCCCCCCCCCCTCCTTTTTTTCTTTTCTCGCCTACCAGCCACAAACGGAAAGTTTCTGTCCCGCCGTCCCAAAGAGGCGGCGGTTCTAAAACAGCCCAGCGACTGAGGGAAAAAAAAACAAATAACCACCCAAAAACCCGAGAAACACAACCAAAATCCCCGCCGGGCACGGACGGTGGGAAGGGGGGGGCGGCGGAAGGGGGGAGTCTAAGACACTGCGCCAGTTTTGGGGGGGGAGGAACAAAAAAAAAAAAAAAAGGAAAATTAGGTCAAATGAGTGGTGGACAAAGAAAGCGAGAGGATGGAGTGTGATGTAGCTCACCCCCCCCCTCTCCCCCCCCCCGCGCGCCATTTTTTGGGGTCCAGCAGGTTAATTGTGAGTCTTGCAAAGGGGGTGGAAGGGAGAGAGGAAAGCTGGGGGGGGGGTAGGTTAGAAACTCGGCGATGAACACCTGGATTCACACCCCCCCCAGCCCAGGGTGAGGGGCAGAGGGGGGGACAAAAAGCTCCTCTCCCGCTGTCCAGCCCAATTTTGTACTGAAAATGTGAATTACGGTCAGAGGGGTGGGGGCTCGACCCTCTTGGGGTGAGCAGGGGGGGAGGAGGGGGTTTGGCGAGGCTCCCCCCGACCCCCCGCCCGGCCCGGCCTCCTCCATCCCCTCCCTTTGTCCTTCCCGGTGTCCGTGATTACCTGTAAATAGCAGAGAAAAGGAACAAAACCAACAACAACAAAAAAGCGCAATTGGAAATAAATTTTTTTCATTGTGAATCTGACCCTGTGTGTTTTTTTGGGGGGGGTAGGAGGGGGGGAGGCTTGTCCCTTTATTCTGGTACGAAAAAAAATTAAAAAAAATTAAAATCTATTTTTAAGGAATTAATTAAACAGCACGTTTCTTTTTTTACAGGGATTTCTGTTGTCAGTGGCACAGCCTCAACTCCCTAATGAAAACAAAAGATGTTTGACTATGGGGTATATCAGCCTTAAGTACTGCTAAGCCTTACATATTATGATTTATTTGTTCTAAGCAGATATTAATATGCTCTTCCCGAACCGGGCTCAGACAAAACAGAGGTGGTCATTAGCGCTTGGCTTTGCTGTAAGGAATGGATGCGGCGTCGTTATTTCTCTAGAGAGAGCGCCTTCTCGATTTCGGCGTTAAATAAATAAATAACTAACTAAATCCCCTTCGCCAAGGTAGTTAATGCATTAATGAGTCTAATTTTTGCACAGATGTTTCTCGGTGTTTGCAGGTTTTCTGTGTATTTTTATATTACAAAGGAGCTGGCTCCTGCGATAGCTCATAGCCTGACAAGCAAATAGATAATCAAGAAGACAAATGGCTTCTTTTGTGAGCCGCAGCTCTTGTATTAATTTTCATTTTCTTTCTCATAGAAAGTATCGAAAATACTGTTCAGGACGAAATAACATTCCAGTTCTAAGTTAAAAATAAAAAAAAAAAAAAAAAGAAAAAGACTTTTGTGCGCAGGGGGGGGGTCCGCGGGGGGAGGAAGCCTCCGCAGCAGCTGAAGAAAATAATAATTTTCTTATACTTATACTAAAAAAAAAAAAAAAATCCATATATTACTATATATCTTTTGCTTCTTTGTTCAGTCTTCACGGAATTCTCCGAGACCCCCCCAGCAGGCCCGAAATATCGCCCCGCGTTATTCAGAGGCAAAGGCAGGGTTTGAAATCTTTAAAGCCAGGGTGTGTTTCTGTCTTAGCCCTTTAAGTCGTAGAAAAGTCACCGCACGGCCACCTTGCAAATAAAGTGTCCCCAAAAGTCCCCCCCTGCCCCCAGCTCGAACAAAGGGCCGCTGGATTTTTTTTTCTTTCTATTGATATTTTAATGCTTTAAAATAATATTAATGTAGTCACATGGTACAGATCTGGTACACGCTCTGATGTGGGGGAAAAGGATTTATGGATGTATTTTGGGTTAACTATCGCAGTTTTAGAGGTCGCAACTGTAAACATTTAAACTTTCTTTTTTCTTTCCCTTTTTCCTTTTTTTTTTTTTTTTCCCAGGGAGGGTGGCAAGGGCTGTATTTTATTGTAATGCCTGAGGTTGGGGCGTTTTGTTGTTGTTGTTGCATTTTATTTTACCGTTTCTCTCTTTGATCTGCCGGGGTTGTAAAGAGGGTGTTATTTTCAAGATAGTGCTTCTAAGAATGGCAAAAAATCGTTCTTAAAAAAAAAAAAAGCAAAAAAAAAAAAAAAGCATATGCTTCCAGGAATGCGGGGTCTATAGAAGCAAATCAAAGCTGGAAAGTATGAATAGGATAGAAGGGGGAGAAAAGAAGATTTCTATAGGACCTAAAAGTTCACAGCCATTATAAGCAGACAGAAGCCAAGAAAAATGCGAGAATTATACAGAAAATCATTAATCACTTCTTTTCTTTAAATACTTATCCTTTTCCCATTGTTATTCAACAGCAAATCTCCGCAGACCGTCTGTTGGGAAAAAAGCACCCGGAGTCCTACAAGAATCTTCAGGGGAAATAATAATATTAATAATAAAATCTGGATCGTAAAGGTGAAAGCTTTATTTTTGGGGGAGAAAAACAAAACCAAAAGAGCCCCCCTCCCAGGCCACCCCCTCCCCCAGACCTCTCACTTTGGAAGAAACCACCCAAACCATGAGGGCCGTCTCTGGGGCGTTGGAAAAAGGATGTGGGAGCGAACCAGGTAACAGAGCTGCTCTCTTGGCATGCATTTCTGATCGGTTTATTGCCTCCTTTCACGAGAAAGCTGGGGGAAAGCAAAAGGGGGAGAAAAAAAAAAAAAAAGGAGCTTAAAAGAAAAAAAAAAAGAGGCAGAAAGAAAAACAACACGTGAATTCTTGTGCGGGGTTTTCCTTCTGTTTTCTCGTTTTATTTTGACCGATGTGAGCGAGGGGAGCGGGCAGGGAAAGTTTGCAGGCGGGTTCCTTGTGGCGAAAGGGGTTTTGTTTCTTTTTTTCTCCTTTTTTTTTTTTTTTGTGTCCTCCTCGATATGGGTCTGTGCGTGTTTGGGGCTCGGCCCTGCAGGGTTTTGCTGCGGGACCCCGGGCAGGGTGGCGGGGCGGCGGCGGGACCCCTCGGGTGGGGATTGGAGGGGGTCACCCCGCTCGCTCCCTTTTTTTATTTTTTTTTTTAATCGTTTTTCTCCCCTTTTTCTTTTTCTTTTCCGAGCAAGATCTCCCTGTCCGTGTCACGGGCCGGTTTGGCGAGGGACTGCTAAAGTGCCCCAAAGGGGACAGAGCGCCGGGGTGCGGGTGTCCCCGGGGTGTGCGGGTATCCCGGGGTGCAGGTATTCTGGGATGCGGGTGTCCCGGGATGTGCGGGTATCCCGGGGTGTGCGGGTATCCCGGACGATGCGGGTATCCCGGGGGGTGGGGGGGTGCCTTTCTCCCAGGATGAGGGTGTCCTGGGATCGCTGGCATTCCGGGGGTGCTGCTGCCCCGTCCCGGGAGCGGTGCGGGAATAGAGCGGGGAAGGAAAAGGCTGAAAATTGGGGGGAGGCAAAACCCAGAGCAGGCAAAGCCCCGCTCGGGGGACAGAGTTCAGGCAGAGGACACGTTTTCTAGGCGATTAGCTGTGTATTACAGCCGGGACTGACCTCGCAAACCCCTTGACCTCGCCGAGGCTGGACATTGTGCTCAGCCCCGCAGTTCAGCAAAACTTTGCGTGTGCGGGGTCCGGCCGGCCCCGGCCCTCACCGCGGCGTCGGGCGGTGGAAGGGAAAAACTGGGGTTGGTGGGGGTGGGGGGTGGAGAGGGAATGGGGGGAGAGAAAAGAGCGCAGAAGGGGACTCTAGGAATGGGGTTATTTCTGCTTTCTCGCGGTTTAATGGTTTTATTTCCGAGCCCGGGCCCGGCAGACGCTTTCCCCTCTGATTTCACTACAAAACCCCTCGGTGTTTGCCTGTTTGTTTGATGCTTTGTAAGAAAACAAAAACAAAACAAAAAAAAAAAAGAGAGAAGATAGAGGGAGGGGGGGGCCTTTGCAGAGTAGACTTTGCTTCACAAAAATAATTTGAGGAAAAAAACACCCCAAAATGAAAAAGCGAAGCCCCCGACCCGCCGCCGCTTCCCATCTCGCCTCTCATTTTCAGAAATTCCTTTGTTTCCGAGAGTCCCTCTCCATTCCCCCCCCCCTCACCCCCCGCCTCCCTCCCCCACCACCGCACCTCCTCCTCCCACTTCGCCCCTGCCCACGGCGCTCTCAAAAGCCTCTCTGTGCCCAGCTGCCGGCGCGGAGAGGCGCGGAGAGGCGCGGAGGGGCGCGGAGCGGCACAGGGGATCCCACCGGGCCGAGGGGACGCTCTGCCCTGGACCCCAGATTCGGGACCCCCATCCCACCTCCCCCTTCTCCCCCATCTCCTTCCCCCCCTTTGCTGAACTCCTTTGTTTCCTCTTGGTGCCAAAATTGGACCAAAAAAAGGGGGGTTGGGTGAAAAAACTCGCGTAACCCAACCTCACTGAGCCGCAGCTGCTTGAGAGAAGGGGTATAGAGGAAGTAAAAATAAATATATATGTGTATATCTATATCTATATGCGTTGATATGGCGGGGGTGGGGGTTCTGCCCAGTATAGAAGGTCTGGGGCCGGGGGGGGGTCGTGCTGCCCCGGTATAGCGCTGGGTCGCTTTAAAGGCGGCTCGGAGGGCGGGTTGGGAGTTTCTCAGCCCCGGTGACAGATTTATGATCCGCAATAAGAACGGCGTGTTTAAATCCGTAAATCAATCTCGCTTTCTCACTGTATAAACGTTCATTTTATCTTTAGAATGAGAACGGCTTTGATCACGGCACCTCGGAGGGCGAAGCCGCTGTTTATGGCCGCGTTTCCGACCCTTTGAACTGGGGGCTTTAAAAAAAAAAACCAACACAAAAACAAAAAACAAAACCCCACCGAAATGGGTGCTTCTTTTGCATGAAACAAACCCAAAAATGCCAGCGGAGGTGCAGAGGGGGGATATCTGCTCCGTTTGCTGCCTGAGATGGCTCTGTTCCTTTTTTCTTTTTTTTTTTTCCTTTATTTTACCTTTTTTTTTCTGTTTTTTTTTTTTTTTTTAATTTTATTTTCCCAGCTCCATTGACAGGGAGACTCGGTTTTATGACTAAGAAAAAAAAAAAAGAAGTGGTTGTGTGAAGCGAAAGTTGCGGCTTCTGAATTGACCTGAAGTTCCCATAAAAGCCCCCCCCGAAGTTTCCTCCCTCGTGGAAACCCGCCCCCCACCCTCCACCCCCC
>JAOQGH010000011.1:5922253-5933890 GCA_025769975.1 Gallinago jamesoni | reverse complement strand
CCCCCCCCCCCCCCCCCCGCATTCTTCCCCCCCTCTCCCCTCCCCCTTTTTTTTTATTTTATTCGGTGGTGTTTTGTTTTATTTTATTGTATTGTTGTTTTTCCTGTCGGCCTGGGATGTTAACCGTGAGAAATCGGCCCTTGGCGGGGGGCGGCTGCGGGCTCGGTGCGGGGGAGCCACCCCGCAGCCCCCGCCCTGGGCGGCAGCCCCCTTTAAATCAATACCGGGGGCTTTATTTATCCCCGGTCCAGACGCCTTTGTGCGAGTGTCGCCCTTTAATAATCAGATGTCAGGAGGGGATGGGGTGGCCGAGGGCTGCAGGATCGCTCTGGTTCCAGCCTTCGTGCTGGGGACACGGCCCCGATCCCGGGGGTCTCCCTTCCCGGCCCGGGAGGGGAGCCCAGACCCGGGTTGGGGCTCCGGACCCCAAATGTGACCCTGGATAAGGGCCCCAGACCCCGATTAAGAGGCTCAGAGCCGGGACTGGAGCTCAGAGTCTGGATAAGAGCTCCACACCCCCATTAGGATCCCCAGACCACGATTAGGAGACCCAGACCCAGGAGAGCACCCCATAGCAGGGATAGGACTCCAAAACTCGGGAGGAGGACCTCAAATCTTGGAGGGGATCCCAGACCCAGGGTAGGACCCGAAACGGGGGGACCCCTAGACCCGGGCTGGGGACTGGGCCGGGCGCTGGGCCCCCGTTCCTGCTCCATCCCCGGCCGGGGGCAGAGAGAGACGTCGGTGATGCAAAACTTCCCCCCGTGCAGGATTTGGGCTGGGGGGGGGTGGGGGAGGGCACCGTTACCCCCCGAGCACCGCCTCGGTCCGTGTTTCTGCCCCAGACACTCAGGGCTCTGCTCCCATGTCAGCTCCATCCTCCCCCCCCAAAAACCCCCAAGTTTCTCCCCTCTGCCGTCACCCGAGGGAAAGAGCTTCCTTTCGGCCACAGTTTGAGAAGGGAAGTTCAGAGCAGAAGCCGCTGCCCCGCGCATCTCCCGCGCATCCTCCGCGCAGCCCCGCCGCTCACCACCGCCTCTCCCAGCTCAGCCGCTTCCCTGCTCTCCCAGAGCCGCTAAAAATACCGAGCAAATAATTCCTTACCACGTTTAAGCGGTATTTCTTTATTAACTCGTTGAAACCGATTTTTTTTTTTTTTTTTCGAGAAACCAGCTATCGTGCCTTAAGAGTTACAAATGGCAGAAACACCCCTCAGGAGGCGGGGGGGGGAGGATAATAAGCTATTTCAAGTAGCTCGAGCAAGTGCTATTTCATTAATTTCTGTGCAATAAGCCTTTCTCCTTGCCTGTCACCTCCTCAGAAGTTCCTGGTCTGTCAGCGCTGCGAATCCCTGTTTATCACATCTCATCCCCAAAGAAATCGCCCTCCCTTCCCCTCTCGGCCAGCCATCCCCTATCTTTTTTTTTTTCTTTCTTTCTTTTTTTTTTTTTCCCCCAAAGAGGAAGCTATTAACGTTGTAAATATGAGTCAACAGCACCTTAATTCATAATTTATTGCAGGCGGTAGGAGAGAGTTATTTAAGATCAAAGCATCGCGGAGGGCGAGAGCTGCAAGGCTTGGGGGCCAGGGAGCGGAGCAATAAAAGGAGGATAACGCGGAAACCTGTGGCTGAGGCGCGGAGAGGCGCGGAGAGACGCGGAGAGGCGGCAGGGCGGGCAGGACGTGGCAGCAGCTTCCCCCCTCCCTTTTTCTTTCCTTTTTTTTTTTTTTTTTGTTTTATTGTTGTTTTTTCCCTGGAAGTGGGTTCCAGGCAATGTTTGCCCCCCCCCCGGCATCACTCCCGCCGCCCAAAAGAAGGGGCTCAGGCCGGAGCAAACCCGGCATCACCCCAAATCCGCCCCACCGCAGGCCCGGGGAGCCGCAGGGGAGGGCCCGGAGGAGCCGACGCCAATTATGCTGCTTCATTTTCATATTTAAAAAGGGGAAAAAAAGGGAGGCGAACACGAGTCACAGGCAGAGCAGACAAAAGGGAAGAGCTCCCTCGCTTTTCAGTTAAACACGCAAAAGTTTGGAAACGGTGACGGTTTTCTTTGAAGATTTTTTTTTTTTGTTGTTTTTTTTTTGTGAGGAGGAGGGGGGGGGGGGGAGAGGGAAGAAATAAAAGGCAACAACCACATTTCGACACTTCCCTGCGCGTAACCCTCCCAGTTGAAAAGGAAGGTTATAAATCAGAGGGGGTGGTGGAGAATTGACTCCTTATATTTTTTTTTTAATTTTTTTTTTTAGCGTAGATATGAGGGGAGGGGTTACGGAGAAAGCCCCACTCGTTGCTATTTCACCCCCTTTTGATGTCCGTCTCCACCAGTGCTTTATCGGCGGCGGTACCGAGGGGGCAGGAGAGAAGCCTCAAAAACTTCGGGTGAAATTCTCTCCGAGCGTGTCCCGGTGAAATCAATAAGGAACGGCAACCCGCCGCCTTTGGGGCTGGGGGTGGGGGGCGAAGAGGGGGACATGGGGAGACGTACCAGCCCCCTCCCCCCCTCTCTTCCCCCCCCCCTCGAGCCCCTTTCCCACCCCCCCACCCCCCGGAGGCTCCGGTACCACTGGAGCCTGCGAGCCCACCACCACCTGCCTGAGGGTCCAGCGCTCCGGCCGCTCGCCTCTGCCCGGCTCGGGGTGGGTTTTTAGGGGGTTTTTGGGGGGGTTTACCACCCCCACCCCCTTCTCCTTCCTCCCCCCCTCCCCGGTTTTTGGGAGCCGAGGCCGCTTCGCCCTTTCAACAGCATCCAGCTCCACGTTCCCTCTCCCCGCGCTGGGGTCAGCTCCAGCAAAGCCGAGCCTAAAAATAACCTCCAGGATCTGGTTTTGTTGCTACTGGTACCTCCCCCCCTCCGCCAGAGTCCAAAATATTCCCTGAAAAAGGGGAAGATTTAATGGCCGGGTATTTACCCGGGGCTACTGGGAAGGGAGGGGGGAGTGAGAGAAAGAAAAAACCCCGATGGGCTTTGCATAACTTTTATTCCCCCCCCCTCTCCTTTTCTTTCTCTCTCTTTCCTTCTTTCTTTCCTTCGTTTTTTCCCCTTTCCCCGGGACGAGACATATGGAATCAATTTTGAATCCTGACATTGAAGGCTGGCCAATTCCTACTGGCTCTAAAAACCAGAATCCATTTGGTTCCCTTCTCTCCAGCACCCCTTGTCACTCAGTATTATAACCGTCTTGCAACATTTTAAGTCTTTATAAAGAGAAACAGCTTTCCAGATAGATACCAAGGATTCGGGAGTGGGGGAGGTTTTTGGGGGCTTTTTTTTTTTTTTTAAAGGAGAACGTGCGCGAACCCCCCCCCCCCCGAGACCCCCATCTCATCCCCCTCTCCGCTCGGTATCTGTCTGCAAAGGGGGCCTCATCCTTGCAATACTTTAAGCTGTTTTGGAAGAGTTTCTATTTTTCTCCACGTCGAGTCAGTTCCGTTTGAATCGAGCGAGTCCAAAAAAAAAAAAAAAAAAAAAAGAAATCAAAGCAGCTTTGGGGGAAAAAAAATAATCCAAACCGTCCGAGAAAGCTGTCAGCAAGATCCACCGGGGTGCAATAAAGTAGTTTCTTCTCCTTAATTTGCCTGCTCCAGTTGAGAACTCACACCACCCCCGATCCGCCTTCGCTCCTTCTTCTTGAAGTCCTGGGTCGGACAGTATCACAGGTAAGAAGTTTAAAAAAAAAATAATAATAAAAAAAGAGAAAAGAATGCTGCAGCTCTGCCTTTCCTACCTTCTCAGCTCCGACGCTGGGAGATGTAATTAATTGCTCCGAAAGCTCTGACAGGCTTCTCCACCGTGAGCTGTAGCTGACTTTCTCCTGGTCACAAATTAAGAGTGATGCCTCGGGAGGAGGATGGGGGAAGCTGAAGCTCGAGCAAAAAAAAAAAAAAAATTATCTCGCAGGGTCCAGAACCGAGACCGGGCCGCGAAGCGCTTCTTTCCAAGAGCGTGGTTTTGCCCTCAAAGTTTGTCTGGGACACATTTGTTAAAGGTTTAGCACCTCTCTCTTGTTTGAAAAAGGAACTACAAAAGCCCATTGGAAAAGCGGGGTGTTAAACTGGAGAATGTATGTGAGGGTGATTTATGGCCCTACAAAGTTTTTTGTTTACTTGAAGCAGACCCTAATTACGAGGGCTTTAAAAAAAAAAAGAAAGAAAAGAAAAGAAGATTTCCCATGCTCTGTGTATGTCCATAGTGGGGTTTTCCCTCCCCAGGTCTTGGTGTAGTGGCCAGATGTGAGTAACAAACATCTGGTTAGTTGAGCTGCTTTTCCTTTTAGCCGGCCAGTGCTTTTGGGGCGAAATGGGTAAGATCGAGACTCTTCAAAGTTTGGCATAAAAGCGGTGGCTACTGGGGGGGAGCCCGCGCCTGGAAATATCAGGCTTTTCTAAAAGGTCCATGGTTTGTTCGGGGGTTTGAGGGAAGGGGTGTCCTCGAAAAAAGGGTCATTTTCCCTCAAATGCGGTTTCTGGGATGGAAAGGGAAAGGGCCGGGAGGGCGAGGTTTCGCGTGGGAATATCGGACGCGTTATTTTCTGTGCATTTGTGCTATTCTTTTCTGGCTCAAAAAAAAAAAAAAAAATCTTTCCTATTCCACCCTCCCCGCGAACGCCTGAGTGTATTTTAAGAGCGAGACAGGAAAATCGTTTGTATGGAGGGAAAACAAAAACCACACCAGAACTCCGAGAAATCGAATTAAACCTGGAAAGATTTTTCTAAATATATATATATTTGTGCTCTCTGTTCTCCTTCGGTTCCTTTGCCTTTAGAGCGAGAAAATGACCCAGTCCCCGGGACAAGTTGCCAGTTCTAAAAATGTCCTCATACATTGGGAAACTGGAAAAGTTTTGACTCGGTGTCTAATATTTCCCGAAGCGAACTGGTATAATGGCAGAGAGCAGGAGCTGGAGACACAAACGCCTGGCTTGTGTTTTTTTCTTTTCTTTTTTTTTTTTTTTTCCTGAAAATTGCTTTGCATTAAATTTCCTCAGCTCCAGAATTATCTTTACTCGCCTCCAGCTAAACTTGAAATTTTTTACCCAGCGCTTGATCTGTTGGCGAATGAAATCTGAGAAGAAACCGCAGGCCCTAAGTGGCCGTAATTTAATTGATTTTATCATAAATCATCAACTTCATGAAGAACCAAAGTTTTCATTGAAGTAAATTGATATTAATGGACACTTTCTGAAACTTAACCGTATAGATCTATATGATGGTGGTGCTCGCACTTCTGCTCTTTTGGGACAAGAGATTTTAGGGGAGCCAGGCGGGGCATTTTTCCATCCTTCTAGTTTTCGTTTCTCCCACCCTCCCTTAAAAAAAAAGGACTTTTTTTCCAGCGTGGGGAATCTGATCCCGGGTGTGGAGGGGGGGGGAATCTGAGAGCTCGGCTCCTCTTTGCGGCGCCGTAATGGTGGGTAAATCCTAGAGCCCCGAGATGAGACTTTTTTTTGGGGTGGATGAGCACCGACCAGTTGGGTTTCTTCGGGTTATTCCCGTAGGGGGGTGACCCCCTATTCCTAGGGATTTGGTGGGGGATAGGGATGTAGCAACGACGTGCGTCCCGGCTCGGCCAGCTCCGCCTTGCTCGCATCCGTGAAAAAAAAATACAGAAAGAAAAAAAAAGAGAAATAGGATTTAAAACCTCTGCTTCCATCTATGTGTCTTCTGCTATGTTAAACGTTAGCGTTCCCAAAGACTTTCCCGCCTAATTAAAAATTAACTAAGAGCCCGGGATGGGTTGGAGCCCTTTGATATGGTGATGAGGATGAAAGAGCGAGTACCCTCGCAGAAATAGAGGATTTTGGCAAAGGGCAGTGGCTGGGGCGTGTGCCTGTGTTTGGGGGTGTTTGCGGAGCTGCACTGTGCAGGGAGGGTCCAGGACTCAGTGGTGGCCGCACGGTTCCCTGCAGGCGATAAATATTCAGTGTAAACATCCCCAAACCCAGAGAAATATATAACTCCTTGACACCACTTCTTTCTCTCTCTCCTGAGACTTCTTCCTCAGAAATTGTTAGTCTTTATGAATTATCAGATGGAAGCAGGTAAAATGGAACTCATTTCTTCTCCCAGGTCCCTTCTCCCCCATGCCCAGCTCCTTCTCCAGTGCCACCAGACGGCTCCCGGATTCAGGCGAGTATCACTGAAAAAAAAAATAAATTAAAAATAACCCAATTCCTTCCTTTTCTCACAGAAACGGCCACGGCGGTAGTGTGGGTGCCTGGTGCTCCCGGGAGGCGAAGGAAGGGCAGTGGGAGAAAAGCTTTGAATCCTCATTTTCTCTCTCTCTCTCTCTTTTTTTTTTTTTTTGGTAGAAGGAGGAGGAGGAGGAGGGTGGGGGTTAAATGGAAAAAAACGAGGAGCCTGGACGAGCCGCGTCCTCAGCGCCGGGGCCAGCGGGGGCAGCCCGGGAGCCGCTCCGGGGGGGGGGGGCGAGGAGCCCATCCCCAGGGCCTCTGGGCTCTGCCCCGCCACTGGGGAGGCGGAGAAGCCCCTCTCCGTTTTTCCTCTCCCCCCAAAATCGTTATTTTTCCCTCCGTTTCCGTCGCCTTTGCTGTCTGGCTGGACGCAGACCCTTGGGGAGCGGTGGCGGCTGTAGTCGCTTTCCTCGTTAGTGTTTGTTGGCCTCTTGCGCTTCCAGGTTAAAGGATAAAAAGGAAAACTAAAAAAAAATATATAAAAAAAAAAAAAAGAAAAGAAAAAGCAACCAAGAACGCCCCAAAGGCCAGGGCAGCCCCAGCTGCGGCTGGAGGGAGAGAGGGGCATCGCCTGCCCGGCTGCCCGGGAAGTTTTGGGAATTTGCTGATGGGGGAATTAGTAGGACTGGAGGGGGGAGCCGGTCATTTACCAATTCTGTATAAAATGGGCAAAAGGTTGACGTGTCCCAGTCACGTGAGCGCATAATTCAAGCTATTATTTTGGCATTTGGAAGGCGGGGGTGGAGGGGGGGGGAGAGAAGTGGGGATGGTGATTCCCAGCCCGCCTCTGGTGAGCTGCTCCCAAAATAGCTATTTATAGCACGCTGCTCCCTCAAACTGCCGGCTCCTCTCACCTCCACGCACCCCCCCATCCCTACTCCCCCCCCCCCAGAGGCCCCCTCTGCCTCGCATCTCACCACCATCCCCCCTCGCCGGGGTTTTTGGCGACCGGCGGACCCATGGGAGAGCCACGCTTCGGGGGTCGGGAGCACCCAGCCCCGGCAGGAGCCTGGGACTTGTGTGTCCCCTCCCCACCCCGGTTGTTGTTTTGGTTTTGGGGGTGGATTGGTTGTGTTGGGGGTCTTTTTTGGGGGAGACAATTCCAAAAGCACTTCCGCTGATTGATCATTAACCTGGTGAGTTATTGCTCTTCTAAGCAAAGGTCAGGGGGAGAAAAAGGTCTAATCTGTCAAGGCAAAGCCCACCGCTCACTCCGCTTCATTTTGATTTCTTATCCGGGCTGGCTTCTGTTTGGGGTTTCAGGAGGTCCTGGACCCTCCATAACTCTCCTCGGGGCTCTCCCCTCCCTCCCTCAGGCCCTCTGTGGAGTGGGAAATCCCCAACTTCTTCTCTTTAGACAAAAAAAAGAAAAGGGCCGTGGGAGGGTGAGCAGCCCCGCGGGAGGAGGCGGTGGGTGCTGCGGGGCTCCTCGCCCTGAGCCCACCGGGCTGGGGCTGCACCGCCCCCAAGAGAAAAATTAATGCCAACCAAATAGAGGAAAAAAAAAAAAATCAAAACAAAGAACACGGCGGGGGGGGGGGAACCTCGCTCCATCCCTCTTCTCCCTGTACTGCGAGGGGATAAATTAAAACCAAAACAAACACCACCCCCCAACCCCCCCCGCCCTCCTTGCTGGAGCCGTTATTTGTCCCGGCTTCTTTTCGGTTGTTTGTTTGTTTCTCTTTTCCCCTCCTCCCTCCCGCATCCACTCCGAATAAACACGATTTTTTTTTTTTTTTTCCCATTTCTTTTCTCCACCTCCTTTCTCTCTCGGGCTTCTCCCCTTCCTCCCCGGGCCCGGCGTGGGAGGAACTTGCCGAGACTCAGCCCGCTTTTGCTGAGCTCACAGCCCAGAGAGGGTGGTTTCTTTTCTTTTTCTTCTTTTCTTTTTTTTTTTTTTAATTTTTATTTTCTGTGTTGCCTCCCCCCTTCCTTTTCTCTTTCCAAACCTCTGTGTGGACTTTACGGAGGGAGCTGAAAAGCCCCGGTTCACCGGGGCAGGCTGTGAGATGTAGGTGGGATATTGCCAGAGCTGTGTATTAAAGTGCGCGCGCGCGTAATAATAATACTAATAAAAAATACAGCCATAGGCCGCCGACTAGAGAAGGTCACAAAGCATCCGCGGGTGATTTATGGACTCGGGGATGTTGTCACAAGCAGAGTAGGGGTGCGAGGGGAACATTTTTATTTGAGATTAATAACATCAACATACAGAACGGAAACAGGATTATTAAAGCGACTGAATGTTTCCCAAAACGAAAATATTTTTAAATGAGATTGCTTTTTCTTTCTCCCCTTCTTTCTCCCTTCCCGAGTCCTTCGTGCCAAAGTTGCGGTGATAAATCTCGGCGCGGCTTTAAAAATGTTTACGGCTCGAAACCGTTAATTCTGCTACCAAATCACTGCTGTGTGAATGGTGTCCTCGGACACTATAAAGCATCTCCTTCCTCCCCCCCCGTCCCCCCTCCTCTTCGTGACGATCCTCCGACCACGTTGGAGAAACACGAAAAAAAACCATACTCTGAATCCTTAAGGCTTTTCTGCCTTTCAGGAAAAGGGCCTGGTATTTTCCCCACTGTTATTCTGTTATTGAACCCAGGGCTAATTAACAATATGTGTTTAATCTCTTAAAACGCATTTAACTCTGAAATTGCCACCAGAATGTAACCAAAAAAACCTCTTCCTGATATATATCTCTCTTAAATTCCATTCAGAGTTCACCACCAGCCGTGGACAAACCGCCCACTGTCCACGCCACCCCATTTCCCTCACTAAGGCGAACCCCAGAAAGGGCGAAGGGTTTCCCTCGCCGGGGGGTTTCCACGGGGGAAGGTGGAAGGAAAAGCCGGCGAGACGAGGGGTGGCATCAGATTTACAAAAAAAAAAAAAAAAAAAAATCAACCCGGTGATGAGAATTTTGGGTTATCAATGGATGGAGAGGGGGGCAATCCCTGGAAACGCTGTGGCTACTTGGATGGGAGATAATCTCAGAGGAAATGCTGGGGCTTTTGTTCATTAGAGCTTCTCCTCTTCCCATTTCCCCCCAAAGGTTTCTCTCTAGGATGATTTCCCTTGTTCAAGCTTTTCTGACCGAAGTTTCATACTTCCCCCCTCTTCCCCCCCCTCCCCTTCTTTTTTTCCCCCCAGTTCTTCTCCTTTCTCAAAGTCCACCGCTGCCTCGTGTTTGCTGGACCAGACACCCGAGAACTGGTGAGTTTTGCCGAATATCCTACCTGGTCCCCTCCCTGTGTGTGTGTGTGTGTGTCCGTGTTTCCCCCTGCATCAGGCTTGGAAGCCAGTCCTTCTCTAAAGTCACCCAACGTGACTTTTTTTTTTTCCCCTCACCCCCCCCCCCCCCCCCTTCCTCCACCAACCCCAGAATAAGCACGGCTGCCCCGGATTTCAGCTGAGTATTTTCATTTTGCTACTGCCTTGTCTTTAAACTTCGTGATTTATGGCCGTAACTTCGAGGGAGTGTTTTAAATGGAAGATATTTCCTGTGCTCCCTTTGAAGGGGAAACCCAGTCAGATCCCAACATTTGCTGCTGATTTCGTGACGAGTGCGAGGGGGTTACATTTTAAAGAAAAATAAGCTGCAACCAAAGCAAAGATGGCAATACACGGGGAACCTAAAAAAAAACCAAAACACCTACTTACAGGAGCTCAATATATAAACGTGCAACGACCTTCTTAAGAGAGCTTTTTTGGTTTGTTTTTTTTTTTTCCGTTGCCAGTTAAGTTTAAAGCAAAATTTTGCACTTCAGAGGACCAACTTGCAGAATCCGAGGTACTTCTGGCAGACTAGATACTCCAAATAAGTCAGTGGAGATCCATAGTGAGGAAGCTCTAGGGTACTTCACCTACAGAGAAGTCTTTAAAAGAATAGTCCACGACTGTGTTTCCTCTTTCTCTCCCTGGAATTTCAACGCTGGGGTTCCAAAATAGGAACTATCTTGCAGCAGAAGATTTATGTTGGAGCAGTTCATAAGAAGTCAGATGGGAGGGGAAAAAAATGGGAAAAAAAAATAATAAAAAAAAAAGGCAATGATGGTGTCCCCTGGTCGAAACCCTCACGTCTGGGATCCGAATGCTGCAGCCAGAACAATAGCTGGAAACACCGTAGTCCTTGGGATAAGAGTTTGTCCATCACCTATAAAACCTTGGCTGTCCAGCCCGAAGAAAGTCCTCCCAAAAGTCAAATGTTTATTTGGACACCCTTCTCTTTCCTGTCCAAAGTTTTCAGCCTTAAGGTGCGCACACACACACACAAAAAAAAAAAAAAAGGACGATGCAGAGCCTCGGACGGGTCATACCTTCCCAGCGAAGTCCAAAGAGCCTTTGTGGTCCCTCTTTTTCTTGCTTTGCTAAACATAAATTCCCCCCCCGTCAGCACTTAACCCAAAAGAGTGAGCGCCAGATTTAAAGGAGGGAAGATAAACGCCATGTGAAACAAAAGTAGCACTTTAAAAAAAAAAAAAAAAAAAAAGGAAAGGAAAAAAAGTAAAAAAAAAAGTGCAGACACCTAAATTCCTTGCCCTGCCTTCCTCCCACTCGCCAGCCCCTCCTCGTCACGGACTTTCCCCAAAACGCATCTTGGCGAGTTTTCTGCTTTGGCAGCCGTGTGGGAGCCGGGAAAGGCATAAATCTCCCGTGGCGACAGCGGCAGCGTCTTGCATAGCAATAACGGCGTTATTAATAATAGCAATAATAATCATCTTTATTGTTCAACACCTCGCTGCCTTGGCCTCCCCCGGGGGTGATTTGCGCCCTGAAACACTCTCCCCTCCTCCTTCCCCCACCCTCAAACCCCGCACCCACTCCCCGGCGGGGACCAAGGGGCAAGAGGAGCCCCCCCTCCCCAGACATCGGGACGCACAAACTTAACGCCGAAGTTACGCGGGGCTGCGGAGTTGCACCAACACAGGGGATTGGCGTCGTCCCCCTCCGCCCTTCCCCTACAACCTCGCAAGGAGGAGGGTTGGGGGCTCCCCTTCCCCCCCTCCCCCCTCTCCCCAGGCCCCCAGAAAAGTGGGTTTCATTTTTTGGGGGGCGGGGGGGGGGGGGGGGCTCTGCGAGGAGCCCGAGGCAGCCCCGGGGCCGGGGGAGGAGAAGCCTCAGCTATTGAAAGAGCCGCGATTGCCGCCGCGGAAGGGGAGGGGGGAGACTATGACTATGTTGAAACGGTTTATTAGCATAAATTGACACCTAATTGTTAAACACGTGAATCAAAGGCAAGCTTTGCTATCTTTCTGCCTAGGCCTCTGTCCACCACGTCTGCAATTAGCATAATTTTTCACTAGTGACGCTGTTCGGGAGGCTCGTTGGCTTTGCCCGGCAATCCAAACCTTGATTTTTTAAATATCCCCTCCGCTTTATTCCCCCCCCCCGCCCACCCTCCCGTAGCCTGGATTCTTTTCGTTATTATTTTAATCCCAGCCAAGCATC
>JAOQGH010000011.1:5891674-5921856 GCA_025769975.1 Gallinago jamesoni | reverse complement strand
GGCAACTAGAACCTCAGGGTTTGGCCATTCAAAGCCCTCTGCTTTTCCGCACATCTTGGAAGCTGGAAAGCAACTTGATTTTTTTTTTTTTTTTTTTTCCTCCTCTCCCCTCTTCCCAAACGGAGACAGAGAGACAATTTGAGCTGCCGTAACCGAAAGCTCCACTGGCTGAGCCCCCTACCCCTTTTTTTTTGCTTTTTTTTTTTTTTTTTTTTTTTTAAATACATATATACATGCATATGCTGGATTTTTTTCCTCTCTCTCTCTCGTATGTTCCTTTAACGTTTTTAAAGGAAGGGGGTCATTCCTTGCTTATTGATTGCGTGGATGCTGGATGTGAAAATATATTATGTCTGCCTGTGCTTTGCTCGTCAGAGACTAAGGTAAGCCGGACTCAAATAGGCTATCACTTTGTGAATGGCGGAGTATATGTCCCAATGATTTATGACCATATGACTCCAATCTCGGTTCAAGAAGAGTTCACAAGCTTTAAGCTTCCTTCCACGCAGAGACTCTTTTGCAGCCCTCATCCAGGGCCCTTTCTTTCCCCCCCCCCCCCCACCCCAACCCCCCCCCCCCCCCCCCCCCCGCCCTCTCCCCGCTTTACAACTGGGGAGTTCTGGTTGGGGTGAAGCTCGGTTGTGGGGGAGGGAAGAGGGAAATTTTAGGAATGTGTCTTTATTTTCCGGGCGATATCCACCGCAAAGCAGTCGCTGGGATTTGAGCTCTTTCCGAGCAGCCGACCTATTGTTAAGGGCACGTTTAGAATATTTATTATTAATAATAATTTAAATTAAAAGCGGGGCTATGCCTGGTTTCGCTGGCTGTGGGAAATATACCTTAGGAGGGGGGCGGGGGGAGGGGAAAGGCGCTGCTCTTCTTCATAAACACAGTCAGGTTGTGAATTTAGGATTTCCAACATGGAGGGGATGGCTTTGCAGGAGAATCCCTCTGCCTCACATTTCTTTGATCTTTTTCTCCCGACCGCCTGATTTTATTTTTTTTTTTTCCCGAGCATCTTCTTCCCCGCAGCCCTTTCCCTCTCGTACCTTCCTCCGATTTTTATTCATTTTTGTTTCTTTTTTTTTTTTTTTTTTTAAGTGCCTCTAAATCCTCGCACTCAAAAGTTGCAGGCAAAGAGTTTGTGGTTAAATGTTACCGCTCCCAAAGTGAAACTTGGAGCGTGATGAAACACCCAGCGCGGATCCTGCCCGGGTTTAATTGGAACAGGAGATAATCGAATATTTATTATTCTGTCTGAGATTTTTTTTTTTTTTTAAAAAAAAAACCCAATTCCTTGGAGTAAATAATTAGGATTGCGGCCGTCCTCGGCGAAGATAAATGAGCGGCATTTGTGAGGCGCTGAGAGATGAGGTACAAAGCAAATCTTCTGTGGAAGCCACAAGCGAGCGAGCTTTTGGGCGAAGGGGATTGTAAATTTATTTTATGGACATTTAGGAAAAAAAAAAAATCGTCGCTGTTATTTTTAGCTGCTTTAAGCTGAGCCTTTCTGCTCGGTTCTGGTTTGGGTTTGTTTTGTGGTTGGTTTTTTTTTTTTTTAAAGAAATCTATGCCAGACAGGAAGGCCTTGGAGAAATTCCCACCTCTGCCCTCGTAGATATTTTCAGCAAACCTATTCATAATAAAGGCGCTGCTGTTTGTTAATTAATTCACAGCTTCTCGGCTCGGTTAGTGGAGTCTACTTTTTAATAAGACATATTTATCATGGCGAGGAAACCTAATGAAAATAACTCCCAGCAAGGATATCATCCTCTCTGTAGACAATAATACATCTCCGTGGAAGATACCATACAGATTTGGGAATGCATAAAGGATTTAATCAGTGTAAAAAAAAAAAAAAAAAAAAAAAAAAGCTAAGCGGTCCCTTCGTGGACACGTTGGCTGAGGCTGTGTTAGGAGTGTACGGAGGTTTCATGTGACATGACATAAGAACGCAGCAGTCAGGGAAGGGAAAAAAAGATGTTATTTATTGTCAAGCTGTGGCTTCTGTTAAACCCCGGTACTTAGAAATATCACATTAGACTTTATCTCCTCGGAGTTTATTTTATTTTATTTTCGAGAATGAAAGAGCCCAGATAAAATTAAATATACAATAGATACAATTAAATATACAATGGATATCAATTTCAAAACAAAATGCACAGTGGCTCCTCGTAAACTCTAAGCTGCAGAGAGAAGTCACTGCCTTTAAAAATATGTTTGCTGCCTGATTGATTCTCGCCCATCAGATTATTTTCAGGTCAAGATAGTTTTCATATATCTAAGGGCATTACTACTCTGTGTTTATGGTAGAGAAAGTTTATGTTTTGAGAAAAGGAAGAGAAAAGGAGATATAAAAAAAAAAAAGGCCAAAGAGAGAAAGAAAAAAGGAAGATTTCATTTTGTAATTTGAGGTTTTGGATTTGCTTTTTAGACTTTTTGAGCTTGGATTGAGGGAGGGAGGAATGATGAAAAATCAAAGGGTAGAAAGTTAAGAGCAAATGGCCTGGTGACGCGTTTGTTTTCCAAGGAAAAAAAACAACAGCAATTAAACTGGTTTTGGAATCACGTCTTGCCAATGGTAGTTCCAGATTCGAAACGGAGGAGTACAAAGCAGTGCAGGCAATGAAGGGGTATGTTTTCTAAATACAACCTGTGCTACCCAGAAGAAAGAGAGACTAACAAACAGGCCAAAGGAAGCACATTCTTGAATTCATGCCCCTGCTTAAATCTGCTTAAAATATTTGCACTGAATTCCAAAGACATTGTGTAAACAGCAAATCAGGCCAACTGTGTCAGGACACAGTTACCTGGATAAAACATATTGACTATTTGCTGTTTCCAGTTTAAAAGCAAATATAGCGGGCAGGGGACCTACAATAAACTTAGCAGACTTTTAATTTCTGATGATATAACGTCTTGCTGGTTCTCGTGTGTGTGAATAGCTGATTTGAATAGGTCAGGGGTAAGAAAGCGAGACTTTCATTCCTTTCATGCTCGTAGCTGGCAATTACCATTCTGTATTCTCATATTTACGTTAATGTGTGTGTTATCTGGACACGGATGTGTCTACGTGCACACAACACACACATCTACGTGCATATATGTGTGCATGGCTGTGTATATATATGGATATAGACAAATATAGAAGTAAGTAGATGTACGCAGACGAAACCACGTGTACTTACAGAGCGTGGGTGTAGTTATACATCCTGGGTGCTATCCTTGAAGGAAAAAAAAGGTGCAACCAACCAGGGAAACTACCCCCAAAATCAGCTCAACACTTTTGCACTGTAACATTTGTTGAGCCTCCTTACGCTGCGCACAGGACAAAATCTGCTCAAAGCATCTGTTCACCCTGTTCTGCAGGACCCTATTCATGTCATGGGCCTTTCAGGCCCCAAGATGGATTCATAGGCCGGGTACTATTATTGTGTGTTTTCTCCTAACCTTTCAGGTCAGCTTCCAATAGACAGCTGGAAACGGCCTGTCACGTGGCCTTGGGGTGCCAATGTTCTGCCATAGGGGTGTCAAGACCCTGGTAGCCGGAAAAATCATTTTGGGGAGTCCCAGAGATGCAGAAGACAACGTACTACGACAGCTCCACGCTCTTTGGGGGTTACTCCTACGGGAACGCCAATGGGTTCGGCTACGAGGGTCCCCAGCAGCCCTTCCAGCCGGCTTCTCACGTGGAGAACGACTACCAGAGGTCCGCCTGCTCCCTCCAGTCTCTTGGCAACACAACCCCGCACGCAAAAAGTAAAGACCTGAACGGGAGCTGCATGAGGCCAAGTTTGCCCCAGGAGCACCATCCGCCTCCCCCCGTCTCGCCGCCCCCAAACCCCGCCACCAACAGCACCAGTAGCAACAGCAATAACCAGTCGGGGAGCACTAAAACTGCCCCCAGCAAAGCCAACCTCAGTGCAAACGCCAGTCTCACCAAGCAGATTTTCCCCTGGATGAAAGAATCGAGGCAAAACTCCAAACAGAAAAACAGCTCCCCTAGCACAGGTACACCCTTCTGCTTTTGTAACCCTCCGCTTTTCCTGAACAGCGAGGTGATGAAGCCACTGGCCGGAATGGTCTCGTTTGGAGGGAGGGGAGATGGGGAGAGGATGCAGTGAGGACGCAGTGAGGATCCAGCGAGGATCCCGGTGCTGGGCATGGTTCCCAAAACTGCCAGCCGCGTGCCCCGGCCAGGCTGAGCGAGGCTTGGCCCATCCTGCAGCACTGACTGGGCACACTTGGTTTGTTTTAAACGCATCCAAAGCACCACAGGGAAATACAACCAGCAGGTTGTACGCAGCCCGTGTCTGGCCGCGTGGATACAGATAACATGAAAACGTACACCCACTGCTCAACCTAAGGATGCTAAAGCGGAGTGTTTGTTCTCTTCCCACCTCCCTGCTTCCAGGCACAGCAGCAGACGTGGTGCTCTCCGAGTGTATGTGTGCATATAGATAGCATACGCATAAACACATGGATATTCTTGCATGCATAGACACATCTCTAATGCAATCCAGTAAAAAAAAAAAACCAAAACAGTATGGGAATATCACTCTTCTGACAAATATATTCATATAAAATTTGCAGCAGACACTTCACTCTATGTTAATACCATTTAGCTGTTAAATGCATGCTTATGTCCCAAAAAGGTAGATAGAAATGCAATTTGGTGTTTAACAGTGTAAATGTTTGTGTTACACAAATACAAGGCACACACAGGATGCGTGTGTGTGTGTGTGTGTGTGTGTGTGTGTGCATTCATACCTCAGCAAAAAAAATACCTCCCAACACTGACCCGTGTTAGTATTAATTGGCTTTGCAGCGACTGCCCCCCTGCCAAATATTATTTTCTCAAAATTATCTGTTGGAAATAATCGACTCCTAAATAAATGGCCCTGGAATCCTTTTTTACATGACATGATCAAATTTTCATAAACCAGGGGCAGCTTTGGAGAACAGAACTCTTAATAAATGACATGATTATGGAGTGCAGGCTAATGCGAAGGGGTGAGGGAAGGGGGGGGTCGAACTCTTGTGCCTGTTCCAGGATTTATTAAGAAACGATGCATTCAATTTCTGCATGTAAGTAATTATCTTTTATTTCATTTCACGGCCAGCAGAAACCTGCAGCGGCGAGAAAAGCCCTCCAGGCTCCTCGGCCTCCAAGAGAGCCCGCACAGCCTACACCAGTGCTCAGCTGGTGGAGCTGGAGAAGGAATTCCACTTCAACCGCTACCTGTGCAGGCCCCGCCGCGTGGAGATGGCCAACCTGCTGAACCTCAGCGAGAGGCAGATCAAGATCTGGTTCCAGAACAGGAGGATGAAGTACAAGAAAGATCAGAAGTCGAAAGGCATGGGGTCTTCTTCTGGAGGGCCTTCCCCCACCGGCAGCCCCCCCCAGCCCATGCAATCCTCCGCCGGATTTATGAACGCCTTGCACACCATGAGCAGTAACTATGATGCCCCCTCGCCGCCTTCCTTCAATAAACCCCACCAAAATGCCTATGCCATGTCAACTAACTACCAAAACCCCATCAAAGGCTGCCCCTCCCAACAGAAATACGCCAACACGGCCCCCGAGTACGACCCCCACGTCTTACAAGGGAACGGGGTGGCCTACGGAACTCCCAGTATGCAGGGAAGCCCCGTCTATGTTGGAGGTAACTATGTGGATTCTATGCCCACCTCTGGCCCGTCCCTTTACGGCCTCAATCACCTGCCACATCACCAGGCTGCCAACATGGACTACAACGGGCCTCCGCAGATGCCCCCGAGCCAGCACCACGGACCATGCGAGACCCACCCCACCTACACAGACCTTTCCACGCACCACGCTTCTTCTCAGGGCAGAATCCAAGAGGCGCCCAAGCTGACCCACCTGTGATAGGGAGCAGGGACAGGCTCAGGCGAAGCGGATGGGACCTCGCCACGGGGCACGGGAGAGGGGAAGAGGGCAGGATCGGCTTCAGGAACATTTGTGTTGAGCTATTTTCTTTCTTTCTTTGACAGGGCAATTTCTACCAGTTTGTTGTGCTTGCTATTACTGTTTCTGGGGTTTGTTAGGCACAATTTCCAACCATTTCAGTATTTACTGCCAAGAGCAGCACTCTCTCTGAAGAGATATACCTCCTGTGTTTCAACACAAATGCTTCTGAAATGGGTTTGGGGTAGTTTTGTGGGAATCTAGCAGATTTTTAGCAGCAGCAATCCTTCCAAACCAAGTACCAACCGTCACTGATAATTCTTGGACACTGGAAAGGAGAGCAGTCGGCCAGTCAAGCCTTTGCAGTTGGTGTGTCTGCATCTACAGAAACATGCACACGTGTATACATATGCAATCAAAAGAGATCTGAGCAAGAAAACTACCTTCCTCTCCAACTCCTTCTCAAGAGGAACTTTGCGCTTTCCTTTCCAGCCTTCAGAAGAAGGCATCATTTTTTGCTGAGTATCTTCCCACCGGTCTCCACATAGAATGCAAATATACATACCTGCCAACACACGGGATTCATGCTCTTCCCCTCCAGCCCCTGCCTCCCCTCACAAAAATAATAATAACGATTTAAAAAAAAAAAAAAAAGAATAAGAGAGGTCTAAGAATTGCAAAAGGTTTGGGAAATAAGTTTTTGAAATGCCTAAAACCCCCGCCTCCAACAATAACAGGGTTCCAAAGAGAGGAAGAAAGAGTTGACAGGTCTGAATATTTTCCCACCTTCGCCTCTGATGACATGAAGTCTCCATTCGACGACACCAGGGTGGGTTTTTTTGTTTGTTTTGGGGGTATTTTTTCTTAGGGTTCATTAACAGAAAAGCAATCTTAAGAACTTAGAAGTCCTATGCTTCTTTCCTCCTCTTCTCTTGACCTTACGTGAAAACAGGGTATATTTGAACAAACGGAATGTCCTCCAATCGAAGCAGAAGTGAATGGATCTCTAGTATTTGCTAATGCTTTCTTGTCTGGACATCTTTGTTGCACTTAGAGTTTACATATAATGGGTATAAAAACAACTTTGAAGGGCGTTCGTCCAACTCAGTCGAGACGTCCTTGAATAGGTGTGTGTTCTGGTGAACATTCATATATATTTATTGGTTATAGCCAGTTTAAAATATTTTCCTTTTTTTGTATTATTTATCCCCAATATTATGTATTTATATGAGGAAAAAAAAAGAATCAAATTGTACTTTTTTAGTATTTACTTGTTATAAAGGACATTGTGTTTCCTTGTCATTGTACAACAAGCTTATTTTAGTTATTGTAATTTAGAAAGACCAGTAGTTTTATGTTACCTTCGTACTTATGAATAATGTAATTAGTTCTACTGGAGGCATGAGAGCAGAACCAGACTGTAATTGTATAGTCCTGAATTAGAAGAACTATAGCTAATCCCTCCCTCCCACCTCACCCCTCCTCTTTGGAGATCTTTCTTTGTTCTTATAGTAGCTATTTTATTTCCTTGCTTCAGGGTTGTCTGTTGAACAATTCTTGAATAAACTTTCTGTTATCAATTTTACCTTGTCCTATCAGTCGAATTGAAAGGCAAAAAGAAATAATGTGTATGTAAAAATAGCGAAGAAAACGCAAGGAAGGGCCCACGTGAAATATTCCGGAGTCCGTATAGCGGGGTTCATGGCTGCGAACCCTTTTGGGGTGAAACCCCGGGGATTCGGGCTCAGGAAGGCCGGCGCGGCCCCGCCGCCCCCTCCGCGGCTCTGCGCGGCCCGGCCCGCGCCCGCGGCCACAAAGGGGGATCACGTGGCACCGGGGCCGGGCTGCCATTGGGCCGCGAATGAAAACAAAGGAAAAGGATTAATCACAAAAAAAAAAAAAAAAAAAAAAGAAGAAAAAAGAAAGAAAGAAAAAAAAAGAAGGCCTCATAGTTTCTATGCGGGGTCTTTAAAAGTGAAAAGAAATTAAATTCCTAATTATAATGAATTATTATTTAAATACACGCGCATGTGCACACGCGCACACGCATATACGCACATACGTGTGCACACACATGCACACAAAACCACACACCCCGACACCCCTCTCAGACCAACACACATATTTAAAATCGTTATTAAAAGGGAGAAAAAGCTGCCGACAAAGGTTACATTATCAGTGGGGGCGAAAGGGAGAATTACCCTTTGCCAGCAGCAAAAGCAGATGGGATAATACCATGAATAATTTCCTTTTTATGCTCTAAAGCCCTAAGAAAACTTATATTAAGGCAGCGAGGGCCAATAAAAGTTTTATGGCTCTGGAAAGGGGGTGAACTGCTTGTCAGGCTCCAAATGCTCCATTTCTGTGGCTGGTGAAGAGGGGAAGGTCCCCTCCGGAGGAAAAAAAAAAAGAGGAGGATTTTGATTATTGCCGGGAGAAGAGGGTAAAAAGGCTGTAAAAGGTATCGGGGAAAAAAAAAAAAAAGAAAAAAAAAAGAAAAAAAAAAAGAGCTGGGCTGTAGAAATAAGGAGTGTGTGTGTATCGGTGTTTTACACACACAGGTGTGCACAGCCATCCCTAGGTGCCTGGATAAACCCACAGGGATAAAAAGGTGGAGTGGAGGAAGCTTTACATGAGAAATGATCTCGCGCTTCTTTCTATCTCTGATCTCTCTTAATAAATGAAGTTCCAGGTTAATAATTATAACCTTCGCGCAATAATAAATAACGGTATAAGCCAGAGACAGGGCTTGTTTTTCTCTCCAGGACCGGGGGCTGGGTGATGCCCGTCCATGCAGAGAGCAATTTACCATTCGGGAATACTGTAATTTAAAAGCATAAAAGCGTGCAGGCTCTGATGGGGATCGGCTCAAAGAACAAGAGCTTGGGCTGGGCTTGGGTTTGTCGTTGGCTTCCACCAACCCCCCTCCTCCTCCTCCTCCTCCTCCTCCTCGAATATAATTTTCCCAGTCTGGCATCCCGGTCGCCATGTTGCTGGGGTTTGTGTCAAGGATTCCCAGGAACTGGTTAAAATCGGGGGGGGGGAAGAAGAAAAAAAAAAAAAAAGGCTGGGAGCGTGACACCTCTCAGTTTCGCGATGGGCTCCCTCTCCTGCAGCTCTTCACATCCACCCTTAAATTTGCACTAAAGAAGCAGGCCCGGGTTTTTCTCACAATTATTGCATTTCTCTCTCGTTCACCAGCCCTGTGAATTTATTGGGATAAGGTGACACCTTTCCCCTGGAGCAGGGAGATTTTTTTTTTTTTCTTGTGCCTCCGCCTGGTGCGTGGGAAAAATCCCTTCTTCCCCAAGAGGCTCGTTATTTCTTCTTTTCTTTTTCTTTCTTTCTATATTTTTTTTTCCCACATGCACCTTCAGCGTTAGCAAAAGCGGCGAGACCGGTTGGGAAGGGCTGGGAAGAGTTTCCTTTCGCCCCCCAAACTCTTTTGCTGTCTCCCTGCTCGCCAGAGAACCGGCCCCATCCCTCAAAGAGAAGGGAGGAACCCGCAGCCTCACGACAAAGCCCGAGACCCCCCCCAAAATGCCACTTTAATCCAAACAAGCAAGAAATTATCAGAAACCCCAACTATTAATGTTCACATCAGTCCTGGTCTGCCGAGATGGAGTAGATTTATGCTGATTTCTATAAGTGCGTTCACAAATGGGAAATATTTAGGGAAATTCTGCCTTCAATCAAGCTGCGTTTGGTAAATGCTTTTTTATTTTCTTCCCCCCTCCGTTGCTAAACTGCTCTTCGGCCTCGGCTTTAGATTTATTATGTGTTTCTCAGAAACCCTTTACCACCCACACAGATGCTTGAACTGACAAAAGTTTCTAGGCTTCTCCCTGCGTGAATGCAGCCCTGCCCGTCCCTCTCAGCTCCAAAATGGGAGAAATGGAGCTTGAACAAACAAACTACAAACCGGCCACATTTCCATTCTGCAGCAGGAAGCTGAGTTTTTAAATTTTTTTTTTCTCCCTCCCCCCGAAATGTTTGCTTTCCAGCCTTCCCGAATTCAGGGCCTTGGATTAAACTTTTCGAATCTTTCCTGGTTTAAGTAACCCTTGAGCAAAAAGCCAAATTTCTTCGCTGAGTGAGTTAGGCCGAGCTGTCAAAAGTCTTTCGAGAAAAAAAGATTGATCGTTTCTCTCTTCTTTTTGGTTTGTGTGGACCCGGGCACTTTAAAAGGAAAAAAAAAAAATCTTCCTGGGAAATTACTTTTTCGTTTTATTTATTTATTTTGTAAACTCTGGAAGTGGCGCTGTTTATTGGCAGTAGGGAGAAACGGGGGGAGGCAAAAAAGATGGGAAGGAAGAAACGTGATTTCAAAGATATCCGTGACCTTAAAACATGTTTGGCCTTTAAGAAAAGAGCAAAGGGTCCATTAAATCCGGCTTTAGCAGCAGAAAGATTACTCTTTCTTTAAAAGTGCTTTAACCGGGTAAATCAGGCCGATTTCACTGTACTTGGCTTGAAAGCTCACTTGATTTTCTAAGTGCTCCTACCCAGACTCAGACACAAACCGCCCGACCAACCCCTCCTGCTGGCTTGAACTTCCCAAGCTCTGCAATATATGTATATATATATATATATATATATATGTATATATGATACGCAAATACACCCAGGCACTCCCGGCCTCGGTTGCCAGAGCCGAGATCCCAGCTCGCCCGCGGTTTGGGCTGCATTTCCCTGGGCACCTCGGGGGGAGGGGGGGGGGGGGCGCAAAGGCCCTTTTCCCACGCCTGGTTTCCTCCCTCCTCGGGGGTACAAACTCCCGGGAGTTCAGCGAGGGCGTCTGGAGCCTCAATGCACAGGCAGGAGCGGGCAGGGCTGGCAGGAGAAGGCAGGAGAAGGCAGGAGAAGGCAGGAGAAGGCAGGAGAAAGCAGGGCAGGCAGGAGAAGTCAGGAGAAGGCAGGAGCAGGCAGCAGCTCCCTGCCCGCAGCCCCCGGCCCCGGCAAAGCCCCCCGACAGCCCGATGGCGGCCGAGAAGGGATGGCGGCGGAGGGGAGTTGGGAGGACGGGGCGGGGGGGGGGTGGGGGTGGGGGGGCGCTTTTCTGGGGATCTTCTCTCGCCTCTTTTTTTTTTTTTTTTTTAATCAATTAAAGAAAATAATGCTTTCTGTTTGGCACCAGGCCCCGCCTGCCATTGGCCAGGGCTGCCCACGTGACCAGGAATTGGCTGCAATTTCGCCCCAGTCTCGAGTTTAATAGAGCAAGGTCCCCATACGCCTGTATTATCAGCAATATAACAATTATAAAAAGCCCGAGAACCATCATCATCACTGCCATAAAAACTGAGGCCCTCAGATTTCTTTCCCTCTCCCCCTCCTCCTCCTCCTCCTTTCCTCTTCCCCCCCTCCCGCCTTTTAAACCCTGGGCCCTGGAAAAGCCATGAATTTTGAATTTGAGAGGGAGATCGGGTTTATAAATAGCCAGCCTTCGCTCGCAGAGTGCCTGACGTCTCTTCCCGCTGTCCTGGAGACATTTCAAACTTCATCAATCAAGGACTCGACATTAATTCCTCCTCCTTTTGAGCAAACCGTCCTCAGCCTGAATCCTTGTTCCAGCAGCCAGGCAAGACCGAGGAGCCAAAAAAGAGCATCTCATGGCCTGCTCCAGCTCCAGCCCCAGCCTCCGGCACAGCCCGGCCCCTTGGCAGCGGAATTCCCCTGGATGAAGGAGAAGAAATCCTCCAAGAAAGCTACCCAGGCTCCATCCTCTTCTTCCTCCTCTTCCCCCCCATCATCTTCCTCGGTGCCGGTCCCTGCCGCAGGATCTCCTGCAGGTTCGTATAATGAGGGGGTGAGGGGGTATTTGCTGAAATCGGAGAGGATCCGAATAATAAACAATGCCCCCCCCCCCCCTTCCCCACCTCCCCCACCCTAGAGCAGCCCTACCCCAACCCCCCTCCCTCCCTAACAGACTTTGCCCCGCACCTCCCCCCCCAAAACCGTGTCACGCAATAAAATACACCGCCGCAGTGTTCACAGCCGAGGGAAGGGGGGGGGGTGTCTCCTGCCTCCTCCCCTCGCAAATAAAAGAGCAAATTGCTGTAACTTCTACGAAAGAGAAGAAGGAGAGAGGACTGGGGGGGGAGGGGGGAGCCGGGCTTTTTATTAGCTCCAAGGGGGGGGGGTGGACCTGGCAGCCGAAGCGCAGCTCCATTTGCTTGATTTTCCCTTCCCTTTTCCCTGAATTTTTAAATATTTTTTTACAACCTACAGGAAAAAAAAAAAAAAAAAAGGCCAAAAAACCCGAAAGAAGAGCAGAGGCGGGAAAGAAAGATGGGTGGAAAACGCGGGGGCTGCTTCCCGCAGGATGGGGAGGGGGAAAGAGCGAGAGCAGGACTCTCAGCGCCCAGCACGGTGGGGAGAGAAGCTCCCCATGGCACAATAAAATAAATACAGCCCCAAATTCCCCTCTTAGCCCCCTGATAAAGCAATAGTCTCTCCCCGAGGCTCCCCTTGGCCGGGGACCCCTGGCCAGGGACCCTCCTTCCCCTGGGATAAAACGGTTAAGGTACAATTCACCGTTTCGGTATTTTAACGGCACCGTTCAGGTAAAGGCCGGGCAGGAGAAGGGCGGACACCGGAGCTCATTGGCCGGATAATCCAGGGATAATGAAACCGAAGTCCCACAGCGTCCGTCCCCGAACTACCGGCAAAGGGAAAAAAAAAAAATTAAAAAAATAATAAAAGGAAGGAAAGGGTCAAAATCCCTCTTGTTCGCGAAGGTGGCAGAGAAGGAGGGTCCCTAAAGGAAGGGGCCAGGAAGCAAAACCCTTTTTCCTCCTTGGGACATGACGAGTGATTTCCAAGGCTCTTCCACAGTGGGAAGAATTTAATTAAACATTTATTTTCTCCCGTAGCGGCTCCAACACCCCCCCCCCCCCGTGCTCGTTAGTGCGGGGCACGGCTCTGCCCTGCCCGCAACAGGGAGGGGACGGATCCGGACTCTCCGCTTGCCCCCCGCTCCCTCTCTTTGCAACGTGCGAGGGTTTTTTTCTTTTCTTTTTTCTTTTTTCTTTTTTTTTTTTTTTTTTTTTTAATGTGTTTAAGACATCCAGGGGCTAGCAGACACCAGCGGCTCCAGGAGGCTCCGGACCGCGTACACCAACACGCAGCTGCTGGAGCTGGAGAAGGAATTTCACTTCAACAAATACCTCTGCAGGCCCCGGCGGGTGGAGATCGCGGCTCTGCTCGACCTCACCGAGCGGCAAGTCAAGGTCTGGTTCCAGAACCGCCGGATGAAACACAAGAGGCAAACCCAGTACAAAGAAAACCCCGACGGGGATCTCGCCTACCCCAACCTGGACGAGGGCAGCGACCCGGCGGAGGAGGCTGAGGAGAGCCCGGTTTTCGGGCCGGCTCCGGAGCCCAGCGGGTCCTACCGAAGGGAGAAGCCGGGGAGCGAGGAGCCCGGGAGCCCGCGGTTCGCGGAGGCGGGGACCGGGGGGGATCCCGGAGCCGTCGCCGCCGTCCCCCCCTCGGACCGTGCCTACCCCGAGAGCCAGGACTCGCCTTTGTTGCCAGAGCTGAGCATCTTCTCGGCGGAGTCCTGCCTGCAGCTCTCGGAGGGGCTTTCCCCCGCTCTCCAGGGCTCCCTGGAGAGCCCCGTCCACTTCTCCGAGGAAGACCTGGACTTTTTTACGAGCGCACTTTGTACCATAGATTTGCAACATTTAAATTTCCAATAGCCGCCCCCCTCGCTCCCCAGCCCCTCCACACCCCCACACCCCCCGCCTCACCCTTTCTGTCCCGTCCAGAGCCACTGCCAGCTCCCCCCCCTCTCCCTCCTCCTTACAGAAGACGGGGGGGAGCACCCCCAAAAATAAACCCAAGCCATTTCTCATTCAATCACCCCATCACGCCCCCCCAAACGCTTTATTTTAAAGCTCCTCACACTGTGGGACCCGAATCACCCTCCCAATATTTATTCTAGAAGGCTGACATGAAAGAACAGCCCGAGTTTTGCTAAATGCAGGTATTTAAGTATAGGTTTTTTTCCCCCTCCTTATTTATTTTAAAGAAAGCACCCGATAGTTCTCACGCATATCAGAGATGTCAGTCCCCAGGAGAAAACATTTGTAAATCCTTCAAGCGACTTTCTCAGGAATCAGAACGAGACTTTTAGATTTCTTAATAAAAGAAAATAAAACCAGAGGAATTTTCCTTCCTCTTTTTTAAGTTTTAGATGTAGACTATTTATTCAAATCCTTTAATAGTAAATGGCAAATTATTTATTGTACATTATTTTCATAGAGTAAATAAATGTCTTTATAAAACCAAGAAGCGTGTGTTGCTACAGATTTAATTGGAAAATGTGCTAAATATTTTTTTTTTGCCTAAATCATTCGCCTCCTTCTTCCCTGCTTTGCGGTAACGATGTCCTAATAATCTCCTCGTGTGCATTGAGAGAGGAGACAAAAGAAATCTCTCCCAAGGAACACTTCAAGAGGCTTCGGGAGTCAGAAATATTTGCTGTATTCGTTTTTGCTTGCCTTGGTTTTTATTTATTTTATTTAATTATTTTATTTACTAAACCAAAGCAGGACATTTGTTTCTAATTTTAACGTTTGCGGTTATATTTTTGTTGTTGTTGTTGTTGTTGTTTTGTAACTGCAAATCCCTCCTGGAAGGAAATCTCCAGATAAAGGGATGGAAAGCAACACAAAGGCCGGGCTCGGAGAGGCGCGGGGGCCGCGCTCGCTCCGCGGAGCCCCCGCACATTCCGCGGCCCGTTCCCCGCGGCGATCCCCCCTTCTCCCCCAGCCCGGCCTGGCCAGGCGAGCGCTGCCCCTTGCCTTCAGCCCACTCCTCCTCCTCCTCCTCCTCCTCTCAGTTCTTGCAGCAGAGAACACAGACGTGCCATGTCGTGATTACGGGGGGTTTAAACGTCCCGGACTAGGCAAAAAGAAAAAAAAAAGAAAAAAAGAAAAAAAGAAAAAAGGCGGAGAGGGAGGATTTTGAGTAAACGCAAAAAATCCATCCTGGGAGGGTAGTGCGTGCCGGTATTAAATGAGCAAATAAATGCTATAGAGGAAAGAGGGGTAAGAGAGTAGCCTGAAAGAGGCCTTTTCTTGTTTCCTCTTTTTCAGTAGCACAAACCAGACCCCCGCCCTGTGTCCCCCCCACCCCACCCCAGCCTTATAAATCCGTGTTCTCCTTCCACGGCAATTTGTGCTGCTCTGTCCCGGCTCGGGGTTCCCTTTACGAAAGCTTTCTGGCAACATGCAATTTTAAAATCCCAAACTCATATATCAAGGAGGGAGGGGGAGGCAGGAGGGGGGTGGGGAGGCTTATGAATGAAAAGGGGTCAGCGCAGGAATCAATCGCGCTGACACCCAAAATAAATCATATTACGTCTTTGCTAAGTCATTGGTGTTTCCTCAGACACGGCAGATATTTGGTAGGCGTTCAAGCGGGGTTTGTGCGAAAGTAACGCGGAAAGGCGAGCTCGGGGAGGGGGGGATGAGGGGGCGGCGTGGGGCAGGAGGAGAGCGGCCGGGAAGGGTTGGGGGGGGGGGAACCCGCGGCCTTAAAATGGCGCAGGGAGCTGCGGAGAGGAGCGGAGCAGCCATGAGAAGCGGAGTTGCCACCAGCCTTATTCTTTATGTTTTGGTCTATTTTTTTAGGGTCTGGCCTTTGGGTGTGTGTGTGTGTGTGGTGTCTCCTCGGGCCCTTCTTCCTCCCCCCCGTCCCCCCGGAGGGACCTGGGCGGTTGAGGGTGTCTGGAAGTGGCCTGGGTGGTGACACCCCCCCCACCACCCCCCGGTGTCCCCGGGGGAATTGTGGAGTCCGGGAAACTTCCACGTGGTGGCCCGATATTTTATTTCGGATTAAGAGCATCCGAAGCCAGGCTTCCTCTCTACTTCGGGCTATAAAAAAAAATAAAAATAAAGAAATAAAATGAAATAAAGAAAGCCCTCGACAGATGTTTTCGAAATTGCTGTGCGAAGATCTGGATTATCTCTTCCCGCTGTAACAAAGGAGGGGGCTGATTTTACGGCTCCCTTTTTATTCTTAATAATATTGGCAGCCTCTTTCCCTACCAAACGAGCACACGTTTCAAAACCTGCCAGCATCTCACTCCGGGAAAGAGAAGGTTTATATTGAAAATCGAAGTAGATTGCAATTAAAATATGCAAGTGAACATTACTTAACACCTTCCCATAAATAAAAGGAAGCGTCTAGTGCATAGTTTGACCAGTTGCCTTCGCATCCCAGCCTGGGAATCATCACATCCCTCCCCCATCGCGCTGCCCTCTCTCACCGGTTCCTCTCCGCTCTGGAAGTCCCAGAGCCATGAGGGGGTGGGGGGGGTAGGGAGGGGGAAGAAAGCCCAAGTAACCACAGAAGGCTATTCATTATCTTTAAGTTTATTTAATATCTCCAGCTTCTGGAACATACTCAGCGGCAGCGTTGGCACTGCCAGACGTTGTCTATCAAAGCGCCATTTGTTCCAGCGCTTTACATATTTCCCCCTCTCGCCTCCTCCCCCCTCCTCGCACTCCTGAATACAGGCTTGTTGGGAGACGGCAGGAGCAGGGAATCAGATGGTCGGGGCTGGCCCAGGCCAAGAGCCCCCAGCGCCGTCGGGCAGCCCCGGGCCGCTCAGGCCCTTCAGCCCTGCCCGGTCCCCGGGGAGACCGAGCCCTGCCCGGTCCCGGTCCGGATGGTGGATCTGCACATCCCCTTTGCCTCCCCGGAGAAGGAAACTTCTTATTCAACTTAAAAAAAATGCCCGCACATGGCTAGATGTCTCCGCAAATCGACCTCGCGGCGGATTTCCACCGACACACACGCCCTTTCCGAGGGGAAGGGAGAGGTGGAGGGGAGGGGACAAGAGGGACAACGTCCTCTGCAGGGTGTCCCCCCTCCTTGCAGGAGACTGGGACGGGGAAGGGGTTTCCACGATCCCCCCCCCCCTCCCCCCAAAGTAAACCCTGACACCTTATCGATACAAATCTCTAACAAGGGCCCTTCTGCAGATCATAATGACTTCTCAAAGTTGCTGCAGGTCTAGAAAGCATGCCAGTCACAGCCACAGATCAATTCTACACCCACGGAAAGTGACTTAATAAATGGAACCTCGCCAGTTATTATCCTTGCTAACAGCAGGCCCCTTCTTATTTGTCCTAATTAGCAAGACTGAAATGTCGGAGGAAAGAAGGGGAATATTCAATAAAATCTAAATTATTGAATGACTGTAAGATTTCGCCATTAGTTCAGCCATTCTTTACCTTCTTCAAAATGTCAAACAAATGGGGAATGCATATTTGCAACCCTGCCCTTCTGTTCTGTGCAACTGGAGGGCATATATTAAGCATATTAAGCGTATTCAGCTCTTGATCGTTGTCAAAACACTGCAATTGCCTCACGATTATTAACCTAGAAATATGCAAATGAGGTGCGCTCGCACGTGTGGTAGGGGTGTTAAAGTAATATTTATCTTGTGCTGATCTAGTCTGGGGATGTGTTTGCTAAAGAGCTACTCGAAGCCCTGAAGATGTTGAACCAACCCATTAGAGCCAAGGGAAGGCTCGAGGCGGAAAACCTTCTGTGAAGGAAGCGCTGCGGAGAGAGAGGAGCAGGAGTTGAGCCTTTGATGGTTGAGGTGGGAAGAGTTAACTTCTCCTGGGGATTCATCCCGGTCTTCCTCCTCAGCTACCGGTGCCAGACTCCGGCTTTCCGGGAATATCCCTCCAAGGGCGTTTTCCCAGCGGAGCTGCAGCATCCTTTTCCAGCACTGAACCTCATCCCAGTCCTCTGTGGCCGGAGCCTGAGGAATGCTCCTAATGCACCACCACCATCAAAGGAAGGAGCTGGCAGAGGGGACCACCTTCTGCTCGACATCCTGGCATCTCCCACATCTATCCCACCTTTGCCGGTTGTTTGTTTTTGTGATTTTTTTCCCTCTTTATATACATCGCAGAGGAAAATACACAGCGCCGGGTCTGAAGAAACTAACTTAAAACGCTGCAGTTCGTCGAGGTGAATCTGGTCCTCAGCCCCAGCGTGATATTGTTTAAACACTGACTGGTATTAATAAAGCCCACCATCTCATATTAGCATTGATGAAGTTGTTCATAGATTCATGCACTTTTTGAAGGGCGGGTTTCCGTCGAGTTAGCCCACGCCAGGCCTGCCAGGTGAACGAAAAGAGGAGGGTTTGGGGACCCCCTCGGGTTCGGGGACCCCCTTGGGTTCAATCCCGGCCCTGCATTCCCCCCCCCCGGAGCTGCCCGAGGCCGGCCTTGAGCCCAGACCCAGCCGGGCCCGGGCGAAGGTCCTTCGGGTTCGCCGGCCGAGCTGTCCTGGGGGAAGGCAAGGACGGCCTGGAGGGGGGCTTGGCCGGGATGAGGAGCGCCCAGGGTCCTGCTACGAGAGAAAAGCACCCGCTGCACCCAGGAGTAGCAGCTACAGACCTCTCCTCTCCACCAGCAACCGGCAGAAAGGCTTTAAATGACCCTCATTAGCGAGACGCCCGGGCTCACAGCCACACCCCTGCCCTGGGGACCACAGAGAAATAACCGATGTGATGCGCAAGGCAGCAAGGCAGGTTCTCCAGGGCCGTCGGAGGAGAGATTTGATGTTTTGGCGCAGGAAGAGGAGGGATTTGAGCGGTTAGTGCCACCCTGAGAAGGAAAAATATCCAAAGGGGCATTTCTCACCCAAATCTTCCACTCAAAGTATTGTCCAGGAGACCGAGAACACAAAACATGTCCCTCTCCCTTGCTAAGGAGGCGTCCATCCCCTCCGGGGGATGCTGACAACCTGTGGACAGTCCCCGGTCCAGGGACCCTCACGACAACGTGCTGGAGCTGGTCACGGTGCCGGTCCCCGTCCCAGCCTCCGGCCGGTCCCCGCCCTGCTCCCGAGAGCGGCAGATAAGAAGTATTATATCTTATCTTAATTGTCTCGGATTTATTCTGCAGCTCGGAGATAGCCCGCTGCTTGTAACTCATTAAAAGGATTCCTTCTGCCTTTCTTTGGATTCTCAAACTCTGAAGCGTGTTTCCACAGGCTGTTTTATTTTCCCTCTTCAGTTTTTAGCCCCAAATATAGCCGGGCAGGCTATGATCCAACCAAGACACATGCCGGGGCTATAAATTTCGCTGACAATTTCTAGGGACAAGTCCTTTTTGGTGATAACGAAGTTCGCAGCCAAACAAACAGACACACACACACACACACACACAGCGTCAGCAGCGCTTCTTATAAATCACCCCGCCAGGAGCCAAAAGTGACATTTCTTACGCACGACACAAACTTGCTCTGCAGAGAGTTATATTTAACTCCAAAACGAAGCATCTGAAGACTCCGAGCACTCTGGAGCCTTTGGGAAAGGCTTCGTTCCTTCTCTGTCGCCTGCACAGAACACTCGTCGGGTAAAAGTTTCTTGCAAGAAGTGTTCGCACAAACCGCCTTCAGAGAGGCCCTATCCCTCATGTCAGGAGAATTCTTTGAAATCAAACAAACCATCTCTTAGGGAAGGGAGAAATCTCCCCTCGCTCTTCCCTCCAGGCTCCTGCGGCCCCGAGATTCCCGGAGCCGCTTTACGCCGCTAAAAGGGAGCAAGGGCTCTCAAGAAAAGGTTTATTTCAATAAGATGTCTTCATCGGGTTGGAACAAAAGGCGTGGTTTTCCCCAGGGGGCCAAAAGCCCCGTCGTGCTAATTTAGTAGCGGGGGTGGGGGGGGGAGGTGCGGGTGTGCGAGCCGCCGAGCTGCCCCAGGGTTTGCCTTGGGATGGATGGAGGGACCAAGGGCACGGGATGCCTTTGGTGGGCACGGGAGGTCCCCCGCCACCAAGAGCTCTGCGGAAAAACGATGTTATTCTGCTGGTGACCTCCTCGTTTCTTGTCCGCTCGTCAAATTAAACCTGGGGTTTAGGGGAGGTAGCTCCTGGAGTGGTTTAGGGCCAGCATCGGCTCTCGGGGAGTGGGGAAGCAGCTCTGAAAAGAACTTCACACTCAGTGTCTGGCAAGAAATCGGGACCAGCCGGCAAGAAGTGATTCCTTCTTTTCCTCTGCCTCCCACCGACCAGCCGACCACGCTCCTGGACAGTAGAGTTTCTTTTTTTTTTTTTTTTGTTTCCCAGGAATCAAAGAGCTAAAAATTCCCCGCTCACACGCTAGCCTCATCCATCTCCCGAGATTTCGTTTCAATCCCGTTGAATGAACGGCAGCAGCACCCCCAAAACGGTGCCGTCTGTGGGTTAGGGGGTAGGAATAATTACTCTCTCCCTCAATACAGAATTGAAAAATCAGATAATAAATACAATTAAATGCCCCCTTCTATAGGGGGGATATGGGTCAAAGCCCTGATAGTTTGAGAATCTTCACCTATACCTTTCCTTTGACCGCCTTCCCTCTCTCAGCTCCCCACAAAGGAGGTTTTACGGGAATAAACGAGTAAATGATAGAATTAGGTTCACCCGGCCGTTGGTCGTTAACAAAAATCTGGTATTTCTTTCTCCCGCAGGTTATGAAGGTCTGTACCCAAACTGGGTCTCACACCTTCTCCACAAGGGGTATTAAAATAATTAATAATAACAGCAGTGATTTGCTCTCGGCTCCAGGGCAACGGGCTAAGCGGGAAATTTGGAAAAGCCACTCCTAAGCCATTCCCGGTGCGCCTGCATGCACGTTGGCGCTGTGGCTTTCGAAAATACCGCGCAGCCGCCACAAGCCATGCATTTTGGGGAAGACCGTGCCACTTTGGGGAAGTAAGCGGGAGCTGGAGGGCGGAGCGGGCTGGAGCTCTCTTACCCCGCTCGCCCTGCCCGGGGTCACCAGCCTGGCAGCTCCGGGAGGGGGCGGCCAGGGGAGCCCCGGGGGTGCCGGCCCCGGGCTGGGAGTGGGGAGCCAGCACACCCCGAAATTTCCTTGGGGTTGTGCCTGGGTTCCCACAGCAGGTAAGAAGTGAGAGGCCTGCGGAAGGGAGCAGATGGCGAGCAGCCCCGCAATGCCCGCAGGCAAGGAAGAGGAAAAGCGGCTCCAACACCCCATCTTTCGTCATCTGACAGTTCCTTCAACAGAGGAATAAAAAAACCCCATCTTTGCCAAAGTGACTTCACCTTCGCAAATCCTCTCCTCGGCTCTATATCCACTTTCACACACCCATTTCATCAGTATCTTCACTTTCCCCCAAAAGCTGGGGTGCAGTGGCTCCCAGGAGCCCAAGGACCACATTCGGGATGTTTGCTGCTAAAATTTTGATCCCTTCCTGCTCGATTTTCCCATCTACCAAAGAAATTCCGTGCTTTCACCCCAGAGCTGCCTTTAAGTCTAAACTTTGGTTTAGCCTTCGCTGAGAGGAGACGCGTAGCACAACTTTTCCCTCTGTAACTCCGCAGCAGTGAGCTCTCTCGGAGCTAAGTCTGGAACTCCAGAAGACAGCTGTATTTTAATGACATAAAGCATCCCCTTAATGTAACAGCGGAGTGACATCACAGTGGAAAATTATCAGACAATACGAAACAATTGATTCAAGGGTGAAATAAACATCTATCCTTTTCTTTTTTCATTTTACACCCATAAATCATCTATCGTAGGCATCGTTTAAATATAATACATTCAATTTAAACGCGAGTGCAACATAATATAAAAAGCATTCCTGGAATCAAATTAGAAACCAGTTTCTCTTGCAAGGGGAATGACACGAGAGTTGCTTTGAATCTTTATAATCACTTTCGGTTGTTTTATGCAAAAAAAAAAAAAAAAAAGGAGGTAGAGAGTTTCAGAGAACATTTGTAACCTAAAAGATTTTCTTCTTGAATATCTCAGCATCAGCAAAGTCGGCAGAATAAATGAATAAATAGGCACGCAGCTCTGGAAATAGTTTTCTCCTTATACTTTTTATTGAAGGGCAAGAGTTGTAATTGGCTAAAACTCACGCTTTCTCTCGGGGGGATTTAAAGGAGGGAGGAAGGTTGATGCCACGGCTGCCTGGGTTGCAGTTTCTTAACAAATGTTACCCCAACGTGTTGCATCAGCCAAAACCTACCAACTGAAGGACGTGTTTATGCCTTTCAAAGTGAACTTTTGGCCTGGGGAAGAGAAAAAAAAAAAAAAAAAGCCCTCCTGGTCCTTCTTAGAGGCTGAATAACCAGTAAATATCTTGACAAGTAACAAATGACTGTGGGCGTCAGATTGTTGGGTGCTCTTGTCTCCCTTCTGCTAACAAGTAAATAAATGTTGCCTACCTATGTTTCCATTCTCTCAGCAGTGGAGTGGCCGGACTGAAGCCAGTGTCTTTCCACCTACTCATCAGCTGGACTCTGCCAGGGGCAAGCTCCAGAGTGGCAACAGATTCGGGGTGGGGGGAATCAAACCAGGTTTGCATGGAAAAGAAGAACTTAAAGTTCCAGCATTGGTTAAAGCCCTTGAAACATCTCCTGTTTTCAGTAGTAGCTAGGTAGGTGAGAAGATATAAAGACAGACACATGGTTCATTTTTATTTCCGTTCCTCCAACTGTTAAGCTGGGCATGGTCTTTCTCCAACAAAAGACATTCTGTCCTCCTAACTTTATTTCATCGCCTCATTAGAATATTGATTTAATTACATTGCTTTTACCCACACTGGCCCTAGACACAAAGCCGGTGTGGCAAAATTAAAACACACGGAGCGTGTTTTTCTTTGGAGCTTTTATTAGACTCCTCAGCCCAGAAAATGCCAAACACGTTCAAGCCACTTTCTGGGGCAAAGTTTTAAAATGAAGAAAAGAGCATCCTTTTTCTCTTGAGGGGAAGAGTGGTCGGACTTCCCTACCTCTTCTCACTCTGTCTTTCTTCTTCTCACACGGAGCTAGGATTGGAGAAAACCTTTTTCAGTTGAGGCAAGGGGAAGTTCTGCTGAAATTGGCTAATGGCATAACTCGGGGGCCTTTTTAGCACTTAAAACAGTCATGGATAATTCCAATTCTTCCCCCAACCCTTCTTCCCCTCCACCTCCCCGCACCCCACCTCCCTCTTCTCTTTTAAAGTCTTTGAGGAAAGATTTTGACGTATTCGTGTTGTTATCAGATTGATGGGCAGGGTTTGATTGAAACCCCTTTGTCATGCAAATGTCAGGGCCTTGATGGATGAGCTCAGAGATGTGACAAACTTCAGGAGCCCCTCGCCTATTGGGCTGGGGGCGGACCACGTGGCCGCCTCCCCCTGCCCCCACCCCGGCCCCGCCGAAGGCTGCGGGGTTCGAGGGCCACCGATGCATGGAAGGAAGTTTTACAGCTTTGACATACTATCTAAAGGTTGTAGGGCAGGCGGAATCCCCCCCAAAACAGGCTGACCCTCCTCCATCAGTGGCAGATGGACAATACTAGGATGAACTCCTTCTTAGAGTATGCAATTTGTAACCGTGGGACGGGCGCCTACCACCATTTAGAGCAAAGCTCCCCTTCCTTCCCCTCCTGCTCAGGTAGCCCCGCCAGTGACACTTTTAACGGAGACGGGCGCTTTGGCGTGGGAGGGAGCGCGGCCGCCCATCTCCCCCCGCAGAGCCCCGGCTACCACCCTCCCTCCTCCGGCCGCCCCATCCCTTTCTCGGGGGCTGCCCCGGCGGCCGGGTACCCAACCCAAACCTGCGGCCCCAGCTACGGCCACCACCAGCTCTACCTCGGCCAGCAGGACGCGGATGGCGTGTACTTCCAAGCGGCCGGCTACTCCGCCAACGCCGGATCCAACCTCAGCTCCCTGGCGGAGAGCTACTGCGGGCCGGCTGGGCAGTACCAGCAGCAGCAGCACCTTTACGGGCAGGAGCAGCCCAGTTACTTGCCCGGCGTTTACAGCAACCTCTCGCCTTCTTTAAACGAGGACAAAGACCCTGCGTGCCCCTCCGAGCCGTGCCCCAACGCCAGCGCCACCCAGACCTTCGACTGGATGAAAGTGAAGAGGAACCCCCCCAAGACAGGTGAGTTTGGGGGGAAGCAGGGCTGGGGGAGGACGGTCCTCAGCCCCGGGAGGCGAGAGGTGGGGGGCAGCTCCCCAGCCCTGCAAGGAAAGGTTGCCTTCCCCGGGGGTTTGTACCCGAGGTGACTGGGCTCATCTTCCAGGGGAACATGGATTTGGTTTCCTTTGGGTTACTGGTTCTTTTTTAAACACCAGCTCAGGCTGCGGAAAAGCCGGCTAGAGATTTTCCAGACACATCTGATGGAGGGTCCCTGAGCTCAGTTTCCCTCAGGCCCAGTGCTATTTAAGCCCAGCTCAGAATAGGAAATGCTCTGGGCTTCCTGCTTCTTCCATAGTCGTGGTTTCCATCTCCCCTATTGTTCAACTTCCTTCTCCGCAATCTTCCTTAAATCACAATCTTCCCTCCTCCCCCCATCATCACCTTCGCCCTCCCCTTCCACTCCTTCCCACGCACGTTCAAGTTTCATGGCAGTTTGCAAGGAAATGGGGGGAATGGTTGGAAGGGAAGGGTGGGACGGGACAGCCCTTCAGAGCCCGAGGTGGTCTCTATTCCTGGGCTGGGAAGCCAGGGATAGCTGAGGATCCGGGAGGAAGCACGAAGCTCCGGGAGGTGGAGGGACCAAATGCCCAAGAGAGGAGGGGAGCGGGGGAAAGCCCCCCACCCCCACTCCTTCCTCGCCCCAGCGAGGGAATTTTTCTGGTTGCTCCTGCCCTTTTGGTGTTTTGCTCCTTAACAGGTAAAGTGTCGGAGTACGGGCTGCTGGGCCAGCCCAACACCATCCGCACCAACTTCACCACCAAGCAGCTGACGGAGCTGGAGAAGGAGTTTCACTTTAACAAGTACCTCACCCGGGCCCGGAGGGTGGAGATCGCCGCCACCCTGGAGCTCAACGAAACCCAGGTGAAGATCTGGTTCCAGAACAGGCGGATGAAGCAGAAGAAAAGGGAAAAGGAAGGTCTCGCCCCGGCTGCTGCCTCCAGATCTACCAAGGAAGCGAGTGAAGCCTCGGATCAGTCCAACTGCACCTCACCTGAGGCCTCCCCCAGCTCGGTGTCTTCCTGAAACGCGTCCCCGCGGGGGCACAGGGACCAGCCCGGGGCTGCCCTCGAGGGGCAGCTGCTCCCTGCAGACCCCAACAGACACCGTCCGCACGAACACGCACCTCCCACGCACAGCCCCGACCGCGCACACGCGTGGGAGCAAGGCCACGCTTCCCTCCGAGCGGTCCCCTCGGCTGCGGCCGCCTCCACCCGTGCGACACCAGTTCTCCCACTTGCATTTCTGTCTCTTAATTTATAGACCCTCTGTAAAACACTGGACTCCAAAGGAGCAGCCGTGTCCCCGCACACCCTTAGCAGTAGGCGTTTGTCTCAGGGACGTTTCTCCCTCTCCCTTCTCCCTCCCCTATAGGAGCTGCACTTTCGACTACGGAAACTTTAAAACGAATTTAGTTTTCTCCCCTTTTAAAAATGTGCACAACGACTTTTGCCAGCAAGAATCCTGCGTTTAATGTCTTTTTTTTCCTCGCCGAGAGGTTGTGGGGAAAAAAAAAAAAGTTTTGAGTATTTTTTTTTTTGTTGTTTCCCTTTTATTTACTCTATGTATATCTTGGAATGAGATCGGAGGCGGCCGAGAAGCTGGAGGCCTCTGCAAAGACCCAAACACTGAGCAAAAAAATGCAACTCTTCCGCTACCATTTTGCACTATTTCTGCTTTACAGGGTTTTCCACACGCTCTGCGACTGTGACTGTTCCTGATCTTGGAGGGAGGGAGGTTTGTGGTATCAGAGAAAACGAGACGAGGCGAAGGCTGACCTCGGGGTGCTTTGGGCAACGGTCACTGTCGCAGGAGGTGTGAAGGTGGACGGGAACAAGGCTGCGGGGGGGCCGCGGGGCTTGGCTCCCCCAGGCACTGATGCACTGGCTGCTATTTATTGTACGTCTCGATAGCCCGAAATCTTGGAGCGAAGTAGCACGGTTCCTTGTACCCCCGCCCTCTTAGGCTTATCGGAGTCCGATAAAAGCATTATTTAACCATGGCTAAATCGTTTCCCTTCCCCACGAGAAACTTTAGGGTAGGACGAACTGAAAACCACGGCGACTTTTGTTAACGATTGTTTTCAAGGGAAAAACGTCATCGAGAAAAACTAGCGGTTTCTTAATCGGAATCTCCTATTTCCCTTCCACTCCCTTCCCCGTGCTCTGTATCTCGAAATGAAACTACCTCAGTCTAATAAAGTTTACTTTTTCCACATGGGAGACCTCTCGAATCTAAGCGAAATGGAAATCTCTCCCGTCCAGGGAAATGCTCGATACGGGGCGGGGGGACCCCGGGCTCGGAGGGAGGAAGAGGAGGAAGGAAAAGGTCTCCGGCTGCTGCCAAAGCTCCCAAACAACACGCCCGACCCCGCTTCCTGTGGGTACCCTGCGGTGCCCCCCCCCTCCTTTATCCCCCCTCCTTGCCATCGGCAGGATCGTGCCCGGCGCTCGCCTCCACCTCGGGGGCGTTTAGAGCAAGTCGCCTCAGACGGGGCCGGAGAGGAACGCGGTTATTTTACAGTGTTACGAGGCCTAATGAGAACAAAAAGTCCTCCTCCTCCTCAGTGAAGGCATCCCGGCACGGCAGCACGTCTCCATTAGTGAAGCGGCAACACGAAGTGGAGCGGAGTCGGGGTCCGGGGTGGGGGCAAAGGGAGTTTCTCATCGACACGGAACAGTTCCGTGAGGCTGATACAACTCAAACCCAAACGCGTCACTTTAGTGTCCTCCCATCAGCTTCCCAAGGAGACCCCTAAAAGGGTGTTTCCACGGTTTTCCACACACGACCAGTTCGCGGGGGGATGGAGCCCGCGGCCCGGTGCGGGTACCGGAGCGCTGGGGGGGGACGGACGAAGCCGTGCGGGGAGGGAGGAGGCAGCCGGCCCGGGTATAGCTCTGACCTTTTTACCTCGAAACGCCTCTGGGATTTCTAAACAAGTAAACAGAGGGGCTGCCAGGAGAAACTATTGTTCCGGCTTCGTCAAATTTGCAAACCTTTTGGGTGGGGGCGTGAGCGGGGCGAGGAATGAGCAAAGTACCTGCGGGAACCGGGCACCCTGCCCCGCAGCGCCCCGGCCCGCCTCATCTGGAGGTCCCTGGGCGACAGGGCATCGCTCTTCCCCGGCGATACCATCTTCCCCCATCTAATACACCTCTCTTGCTCGAAAGACAAGATTTTTGAGTGTCCAATTAGCTGAGAGATAAGGGAAAAAAAAAAAAAGAGGGGCGAAAAGGTGAAAAGAGGGTTTTGTTACACTAGCAAACACCAAGAGAGTAAAAAAAAAAAGCAGAAGGAGCCAGACTGGCATTATAACCTGTTGGGTGTGAGGTAGCTTGGTTTAACCTATTCGTTGAACCAACGCCTTTGTGTTGAAACTGTGCGATTTAAACTGTCTCATCGAAACGAGGCGTTGTGCTTCAGAAAGCCCGTGGGTTTCCACTGCCACGGTGTTCCCCGCTCCGGTTGTGTCTCCGGTGCCTGCTCTGCCCCCCCGTCCGCCTGGACGGGGACCGGCCCCCGCTGGGTGCCGGGTGAGGCGGGCAGCGCCGGGCCGGGCGGCCCCGCAAGAACCGGGGGAGAGCGGAAAGGCCGGGACAAAAAGGAGGGTACTGGTGTGTCAGTGTGTCGGGCACAACAAAGGCTGCCAGCTCCCATTTGAAACTCAAAGGGAGTCTCCGGAAGAGTCAGCAGAGACGGTGCCGATGCGCCCTTACATATGTAACCCCCTCCGGGCTCCCCCCTCGCCCCTTCCCTTTGCCCCCCCTCGCTGCCAAGCCGGGTTTCTCTAACAACGATGGCCGCACACAGCTAATCTCTTTTTCCCCCTCCAAGTTTCTCACGCTCCCTTTTGTTTCAAGAGCCCCAAACCCACTGCTGTGAAGCAGGAGCCGGCTGGAAAGGCCACGCCGGGACACCCGCGGCTGGGGGTCCCTCGGCCGGTAGCAGATGCTCCTGTGAGGCGGTGAGGGACCCCCGTGAATGCCCCGCACCCAGAGAAGCAGATAAAGAGCTGGCACCGGTTCTTCGGTACCCACACAGGTACCTATGGATCCACATGGGACGTGAACATGTCCTTCCCACGGCACATCGGCGTAGGCTGCACAGCAAGAGGCTCACACGAGGCCCTGCAGACCTGCACGCAGAAGCCCCTATCGTGACTCAGCCCTGTCGCCGTCCTCGGGCTTTATCACAAATATGAGGTCTACACACACTCCTTTGTTTTATAAAAATGATATATCCCGATGTGACTATTTATAATCCTGTATATTCCCATATCTCTGTGTGTGTCTGTCCGTGGGTCCCTGATACTGCATTTTTCATGAGCAGGAAAATTAGCCAAGTGCCCCTGTACGCTCACACACAAAGCCACGTCTTAATGGAGATTTATTCTTTTAATATCCCAAAGGAAAGGGGAAATTCCCAGTTAAAGAAACGTAACCGTGTAAATTATTAATGGCAAGTCACCGTGTTGGAGCTGTTGTCCCTCTGTGGGAGGAGGGGACAGGGAAGGGACGCCCAGAGTCCCTCTCCTCTGGCTCTGCTCCCAGAGCGGGGACCCGAGGAGCACACCCGGCGCTCTGCCTGGCGTGGCAGCTACTCCAGGGCCATCTGTTCCTTACCCCTTGGTGTGAAATGTTTCTCCTCTTCCTAAAGCATTTGTTCTCACAATGTGAGGCCCTTTTGATCTCAGAAGAGGACATTCTATTAAAAAATAATAATAATAATACCCCTGAAGCCTTCCTTGCTTTCAACTCCACTTTGGTGGCTGCTATTAACTCTGCTCCCAGAGCCTCTTCGCACTGAAGGTGTGAAGCTTTCCTGGGGGTCTCTGTCTGGGGACAAAACCTCCCCCCTCAGTGACCGTGCTGTGGCTGGGTTGGGCTATTGCCAGCCCCTAAAAGCCTTTGATGCCTTGAAGTGGAGGAGAAGAGGGGAGGAAGCCTTCTGTTTTCCTCCAAACTTGTTTCACACAGAAAAATTAGTCAGGGGCCACCCGTTCCCCAGCAGAAAACCAGAGCAGGATGAGGGTGAGATATTTTCATCACACAGTGAGCAAGTCAACTGCAACAGAGTTTGATTCACCTTCTGCAAGTGGCACCAAGGCAACAAGGTGTCCATGCACCTGCTTACGCACTGACATAGCCAAGGGAGTCGGCAGACTTTAACACAGGTAAACCAGGAGGGATTTCCCTGCCTGCTTAGTAAAACTCAATATTTTGACATGAATACATTTTTACGTGTCACTAAAATCCCTGGAGAACCAGGAAACAGACCTGCAGCCGTGGGAAGTGCTGGGCAGGAGAGCTTGCACGCCCAAAGGCCTTCCCCATCCCAGGGACTTCCCCTGTCCCACAGCCCCAGCATCATGGTCAAGCTGAAAGCTGGGCATATGTGTGTTTATTTGGATTATATATATTTATAAACAATGTATTTCACTTGTATTTGTAACAAATATATAGTGTATTTATTTTTCAGGTCTAATGTTACATAGGTCACCTGGATTTAAGTCGAGGACCTAGGATCTGCTGTCTCATGTCCGACCCCAGGTGTAACACTCCCTGCTCTGAAGGGGCCACCCCCTGGTGCTGTCCCCTTGGTCACCCCACTGCCCCTCAGCCATTGGCTTCCACCAACACAGATATTTCAGCTTCAGGGTTATTTTAGCCTCTCAAGGCAGGTGAAATGAGGTCTGGGGCAAAGGGCTCGGGTGGAAGGAACAATTGCAGAAGTGAGTGTACAAAATGTTTCCTTGCTCTTCAGAGGCCTCACCTATCCTTTCCGTTTACACTGGTCTGACAGCTCCATTTTAACCCCAGCCTTCACATGGACTTGTTCAATATTTACTCAGGCTGATGGGTTTGCTCAGAACTTGCCTCCGTCAGCCTTGCTCTGTCGGGTTCCCTTCCCCTCGGGCCCAGGTTCACACAAAGTTCAGCTTGAAATGAATTCACCCAAAGATGGGCCCAGCTTGGCCTGAGGACCAGAGATGGGGTCAAGCCTGGGTCTCTGCATCCCAACCAGCCCTCACGAAGGCCAGCACTCAGCACTCCCGGCCAGGAGGCTGCTTTGAAAAATTATTTGGGGTTAAAAAAGAAAAAGCACTGGGCCAGGGAGGACACACCAAGAAAGGCAGGAGCTGCTTTTCAGTGCAGAGAGCACAGGTCAGCCCTTCCGGGAGGGTGGATAGTTCATGGACGTCTGCTCTGCCCGGGGGGCCTGTGTGACAAGGTACAACAACCCTGAAAACTAAGTACAATCATAAAAACTACAGCGGGGGGGGGGGGGGGGGGGGCGGAA
>JAOQGH010000011.1:5830415-5891574 GCA_025769975.1 Gallinago jamesoni | reverse complement strand
CCCGGAAAGGGATATATATATATAAAAAGCATGTATTTGTATGAAGTATAAAATGCACACATATATATTACATATTATATATCTCAATATTTATATGTATAAAAGTATATCCCACTGCAAGGGAATAAAACCTAAAATAAGCAAAATAAAGGCTGAGTTGTTTCTGCCTGGAGCCATCATAGAGGAGATGGCTTTAGGTAACAGCAAGCTGAAGTCTGCCTCAGCAGAAATAACAGAAGACTTTTCTGACAGCCTTTTGTCAGAAGAGCAAACCAAAATTTGATACAAACCAGAAATATTGCAAAGGGGCTTATTGCAAAACCTGTACATGTTGCCATTAGAAGAGAAAGAAGGCAGAACCACGAGGCAATTCCAAAGTATTTCCAAAGGAAATGACAACGTAGGGCACCTCTGTGAGGTGATTGAGGGAACCAGGGTCGGCTGGGGACGGTCCCAGAGACCTGAGATGTCTCAGGGATACGGTGGGAGCCTTATCTGCCCCCCTTCGGGGCGCTGGGTCTCTAGTAAACGTGGGGAGACTTTTTTTGGGGGCACCCGATGTCTGTTTGGGGGCTTGACAAAAAAACCCTGTGAGTTTCCAGAGGGTTTGAGGTCTGAGAGCGGGGCAGGAGCTCCTACCTGAGAGCTGAAGGGTCCCAGGGAGGGCAGGGTTTGTCCCCAGAGCCCGCGGCAAGAACTTCTCTTTGAAGCCTGGCGGAATATTTGCATCCTTCTAACACCTTGGCAGAGCATCTCTGAGAAGCAGGGGAATTCGAGGTCTGTATTGGCGGTCTACAGCCCTTTCACACAGGATTGCCTAAGGACCGCGCGTGAGTTATGCCTTAAAATCAGACATGAGGAAGGTGAGCTCCCTTTTAGTGGCCATAAAGCTAATCCCATAAGATTTAACGGATTTGTTAATGGCTGTAAAATTCTGAAGGTTATCACAGTCCTTGTTGATTAAACAACCTGGTGAAGTGGCAAAACATAAGTGTTTTGGTCTCAGTAAAAAAAAAAAAAAAAAAGAGGAAAGGTGGGGAATCTTACATGATTCTCCTGGTCTTTCCCCCGGGCGTTAGTTCAGTGGAAATACTGCCTCGTGGAAACCTTACCTCTTTCTTTAATTTCTTCCTTCATTCAGCAACTCTGCTGGAATCATTTTCTTTGCATTTCCCTCTCCCAGCTCAGCGGCGGCTGCTCCGAGTCCCTCGTGGTTTTTTTTTTCTTCTCTTTTTGTGTCCACGTCTTCACAACCTTTTCGCTTGAGACAGCAAGGCAGGGAGCTACGCGTGGGGAGAGAGCAAGAAAACAGCGTTACCCGAAAGAAAACAACATGCCGCTTATTTCAACTAGAGAAGCTGGCACTGCAAAAGGACGGTAAAACAGTTTCTGGTCTAAACCCAAAGTCTCTCTAACTTTTGCTAAGAGTTCAAAGAGTCCCTGTTCTTGCCAAGCTAAAAGATCAAAACCCAACAACAAAAAAGCCTTTCCCAAAGAATTTCCGTAAATTAGGTGAGAACATTTTCCCTCAAACAGAAAAGTGGCTTTTAACCTCGGTTATGTCGCTAATATGTCTCGGAGAAAGGAAGGAGATTTTTTACTTTTTTTTTTTTTAGAAAATATTTCTCTATGTGAGTTACTCAGAACGTGAGACACCTGAAAACACTGGCATTGCTGGCATGAAAAGGAGCAGTACTTGAAATCCAGTTCCCAATTTGAATCCTTTTTTGCTCCAATTCGTGTGTTAAACGGCCACGGATTTACCCGGTGTGTCAGGGCACCGCACAGCGCGGAAACACTGAGCCTAACCCCTTTATTACAGAAACGGAGACCAGAAAAATGCTTTCTTAATGACACTTTAATTGTGTTTCCTACGGAAGGCTTCGAGATAGTTCACATGTAAATGCCGATAGACGAGAGTGAAGGAAATACAGCTCCTTCCAGCAGCCGGAGATTTTTTAAGGCGCTCATATTTCAAAGGCAACGCCGAGTCTTCTTGATAAAACACTCCAGCGTGTGCAAACAAAATGTTTTTTTGGAGTAATGCTTTTTAAACACAGAGCTCATCCAAAGGACAGGTTAGAGCTACTGTCAGCTCTGCTGCAGTTTGCAGGGAACCCAGCAGAGGAGCCCGGGGAAGCCGGGGTTTCCCTGGGAGCCGGGCCCCGCCGCCGCGCAGGGACGCGGGGGGTTCCCTCCAGCCGCAGGTAATTGCTGCGGCGGAACCGAAAGGACGAGAAAAGTGGAAAAAAAAAAGCGGACGTCCTTCCCTTTGTATCACCTTTAGTACTTTCCAAAGGATAAATTATTTCCTCGCTAGACTTCCCCCAGTGAAGCCGATGGGTTTATTGCCTTCCAAAAAATTTTTTTCCCAGCTACTCTCTCCTTTAATGTATTATCCCCCCTGAGCCGATCGGCATTAGAAATTATCCTAAATTATTCTTCAATAAAAGATCAAAAGTCTTTTATCTCTAATTTTGTCTCCCATAATGATTTTTGGAGGGGATCTTGTAAATAACAAGAAGTTTATGTGGATTCTCTGCTTTCCCTTTGTCCATTTGCTCTGTGAAGGCTCTCTTCTCTTTATTATTAATGGATTTGGCGAAGCTTTTCCTGCCGTTTGGAGGAATACGCTAGTAAATGAAAGCATCTCGTTGATGGATGAGGAGCCGGGCTTTAAATCAGTCCCTACTGATACAAATTATTTTAATATGCCCCTTTTATGATTTATTTCAAATTTATGAAGTAGCGAGCTATGTTGTAAGACTTGATTATGGAGGCTGGTTGCCTACAAAGTTATAAAGTCTTCTAGGGGAGCTTTTTTTTTTTTTTGAATGGCTTATTACAGATTCAGTACATTCACAACTGTGTTTCCAAGGCTGTGTGTATCAAGGAAAAGTAAATCTTTTTTTCCCTTGACCCATACCCTGCCTCTCCTCCACGCTGGAGAGGAAATTGATAGTGCCATGAAGATCAGCAGGCATTCTTTGTGCATTTAATATTGTTTCTGCTGCTCTGTCAAAAAAACCCAAAGCCCACACTAATAATACAATCCAAACACAAAATCCTTGTTTTCTCTCAATGTAATAAGGGGGAGAAGGCAGGAAAAGATGGTGGTAAGATTTTGTTTTGTGCACGCCATTTCCCAGGGGGGTGAGGCTCTCACTGTGCTGGGTGCTGTGAAGGGGAGACGCTTTCTGCTTCGTGCACCTTACACTCAAGGACATCAGAGGTCCCACGGTTGGCCGGGCTGTCTCAGGTGGCTTCTGCCTTTTGCTGTAACTCCTGCATCCAGGAGGGATGTGACATTCCTCAGGTATGCTGGACGAAGCCCGTTTAACTGTTCCTGAGGACAGGACAGTTGAGATGACTGATTCCCAGCTGCCTGAGAGCACGCTGGTGCTGGAAGTGAGCGCGCAGCAGGTTTTGCCTCCAGGAAGGGTGGTCTGAGCAATTCCTGAGGTCAGTTTGAGTGAGGTCCATCCAAACAGCTGATGAAGGTGCTCTGAGGTCAGCTGGCTGGTGCTGTACAGTGTGGCCAGAGCCCAAGGGCAGGAATCTGCAGCTTGCAGGCAGTGCCGAGCTCGTTAGGGTGATACCCTCTGCAGCTTTCCAGTGAGATGCAGATGAGGGTATTTATTAAGGACCTGCATTTTTGCAATGTCTTTGACTTGCTGTGTTAAGCTTTGTCCAGTCATACATGAAATACACCAAGAGCCCTGTTTTTACTTGCCTGCACTTTTCTGTCATCATCAGCACTGGACATAAATCAATTGCAGAGTCTTGGCTATGAAAGGTATGACTGGAACCTCATCTGGCTCGCTTAACTGTCTCTGTGCCAAGGCCTCCGTACCCTGCTGTGCTGGACTGTATTCCAGATGAAGCACATTATATTATCTGTCTTTGGTGGTCATCATCTCTTGGTGAGAAGAAACATTCATGGGAGCACAAGAGGAGGATAGATGTCACTAAACTAATGCATTTGACGCATGCAAAGTATCTGCTCAGCGTCTGAGAGCCTTTTGGGCTCTGTCTCTGCAAGATCAGAGTGTTTCAGGTCAGTATCAGCATCATTTCATCAGCTTAACAGCCAAAATTTTGTTCCTTCTGAAGACTTTAGTCCAACTTTAAAACTCAATTCATAAAATTGGCCTTGTACCAGCTACTTGAACATAAAAACGCAGTGATCAGAGGTCAACAGCATCGAGGCGAAACGGCTGCTGCTTCTGCCAGTAAATTCCGAGCTGCGTTTTCCCCCGTAGTTCCCTCGTTCTCGTTCACTCAATGGGGAGCTTGTGGAAAGGGCCAGTGAGAGGGTCCGGGAGAATGAGCCCTTGTGTTTATTCATAAGGTGGGGAATGGCAGGGGAAGTTTCACCCTGCCAAGGTTCCTTCCCTTCCCAATTTTGAGGAATGGGCATCCAGTGTCAGTCATTCACTTGGTCTCTGGTCTGTGTTAGACAGCATCACTTGCAATGGATTTTTGCTTATTTGTTTGTTTATCATCACTTTTCACAGCAAAACTGCACTTCTGCTTGGCCTTAGATCTGCTGAAGTCATTTTATATAACACCAGAGAAAATTTATTCTCAATATCTACCAGCTTGGTGAAAGTCAAGCAGTAGCATGGGCTTCCTCTGCTTCCCTATTCTCAGACGTGTCCAACATTGCTAAATTTCTACTTTTTGGCTAAATTTTCTTCTATGGTGTGGCCACATTACTGCATAAAAAGGGGGAGGGAAGCATTCCATGCCTATTTGCTCACTAGCTTATTTCAAACATCAAGAACATGGAGGTTTTTTGTCTGTTCAGTTTCTACAAGACAGACAGAGATGGTTGCAAAACTTCTCCTGATATTACTGCAAAAGGATTTTAATAAAAAATAACAGCACAAACGCAAAGGCTCCCAGCAAGATAAAAATTCTCCTTGATCTGCTGATAGGAAGGAGGAGTGCCATGAGAGTGGCAGATCAAAGGCAGAACAAAGGCCAAATCTTTGAATAACAAAAGCAGTTACATCTCCTCTTCTCCATCAGTCCTCAAAGTTATATCTCCTTCCTATGTTCTTTGGGGGCAAAAGATTTCTTACAGTAAATAATTTCCAGGAATTCAGTGTTTCAAGTAGCGCAATAACCCAAGGAACTAAGGGAAAAGGAGGAGGATTGTTTTTCATAATGTTTCTTGGAGTCTCCACATCTTTCAATTTCTTATCAGTTTTGAAATACAAGGCATGAAGTCCCTAGCACCACTGGGACCAAAAGGTTATCAGCATGTAAATACCTGAGCTGGAAAGACATGTTTGAGAAAGAACAGATAACATTTTAAACATACTTATAGCCCACATCCTTTCCAGCTTTTATCCCAATTTCACCTGAACTTTCACAAGTAAAGGTGTGCTTCTAATAACCCAGAAGATAAAAAAAGGGTTTATCTCAGATCAAGAGCCATAGAACCAGCACCGTGACCACCTCAGTTATTTACTTTTTGTTAGAAAGTGACAGCCGGCTCTTTCTTTTAATGATGAGTTTTTAAACATGAATCGGAGAATGTGAAACTACTGGCCAATGGTAAAAGGGCAACCCACGTAACAGGGGTTTTACTCTGTTTCCGACAAACAAGGAAATTGAGGCAAAATACATGAATGCGGCTTTCTCTTTCCTGCACAGGGGCAAAATCAGAAAGAAAGTCCAGGATTTCTGGTTCTCAGAAGTAACCACTAGACAATGTCAATTCTTAGAAGACCACGGTTCTTTCTATCTGGAAAGGAAACACGTCAGCCCAGAGGCCAAGATTTCCTGTCAAAATAGGTAAATGAAAAAGGCCAAAGGATATTTTCAGTTGAGGCAGAGAAAGAAACCAGTTCACACAGTATTTTCTCCTCATGTGTGGTAAATCCCTTGATATTAAAAACTGGAGGGGAGGGTCTTGGTTTGTAAAGGAACACAAAAGAGAAATCAGTACTTCTGATTTAAATGCTGAGTAGGCCTTGTAGGATTTTGGAGCACTTCAGGAAGCTGGAGCCCTTGCCATTCAAATTGGTTTCAGAGGCATCAGGATGGAAGAGCCTCCTATAAGATCCACAAGAGCCTCTTGAATTAAGAACTAATCAACTTCCAAACCCAGTGGCAAGCCTCTCCTTTGCACTGTTGTCTCTAGCATTAAATGTGGGTGTTTGTAACAACATCACCTCTGTCTGGGCTGGCTTCCCCTTCTAATCACTGGAACTGTAGTGGGAGCAGGGAGCAGAGTCCAGGGCACCATCCATCTCTTTCTAGAGGAGGCCAGGTCTGGTCAGGTGAATCACCCTCTAGGTTTCCCCAACTGTATCGACTAGATCTCTGCTGATTGCAAAGAGTTTCTGGACAACCAGCTTAGGTGAAGATGGTTACAACTTAGGCAGTGGTGCCACCTTGGAAACTGGGGTGTCTCAATTCTCGGTGTAAATTGACATCACCCAATCAACTACAAACTCACACGAGGAGAAAGCACAGTCTTCAGTGGACAACCCAGAAACCAGAACTGTATCTAAACTGTTTTAATTTACAGTGAGGTGGTGAGAAGGTATAGAACTATCTCAGACACAAGGACGTGAGAGTGACTTACATTCACCTTTTCCCCCTCCCCTTCCATCCATGCAGAAGTGGATACATTGATACCCACATGAGGCCCATCAACATCCCGGTACTAAATCATGAGTCAACTGAGCGTGTCAAGATTTGCACAAGTTCTTTACAAAGGCAGAATGGGGGAGGATCTGGGAGATCACATGCTGAAGATGGCATTTAGACCAATGCAAAACTGGTCCCCATGGTAAATTCCCTACTTTTTTTTTGCCCAGTCAGCTTCATAGTACGTCTCATAAATCTCTGTTTAAAAAAGATCACACGTTAGTGTTTTATCTCTGGTATGTGCTACCCCATGTTTTCCCCACTCACAGCATATTAGCCTCACACAGGTGGGGAGAAAGCAAAATAAACATTATCAAACAAGGGCATCAAATATTTAGTGTAGAGGTTTCTGAGTGCTTCAGGATGAGTGGGACTGTTTAGATATCAGATGTTCTCCTGCCAGGTCAAATGAACCACTGCTGAATAATGGCTAAGTTCCCCCAGCCACCTTTGGCCATCAGTGCATTATCACCACTGCCCTTTAACTTTCTGTCCAGGGCAAGAATCACTTTCTTAATCCAGCATCTCAGCCTAAAGCTGTTTCAGCTGAGACAGGAGATTGTTTACAGAAGGTGCTGGCTCCCTCCCCTCCACCTGGTTTCTGTCTGGGCCACACTGTTAGGGATGAGGGCAATACATCATTTATCTTGGCCTCATTTCACAGGCAGGTCCTGCTGTCATTGTGCTGTTGGTGTCTGGAGGTGCAGCATCCTGATAAGCACGCTCTGCTCTCCGGCGGGTGAGGAGCCGCCCAGCAGTCAGCAGATGATCTGTGCTTTGCTTGATACCCCCCGGTGTACAGAGTGCTGCAGGACATGGGATCCAGCTGGCAGGGGCTAACAGGAGTTTATGCAAAAGGGTCAAGTGGTTCTTGTGTTCAAGGGACCAATAGATACTAAATAGGGGGGGGATTTTTTTTTTTTGGACTTCCCCCACCCATGCTAGGAAAAAGGCTAGAGAGAATGATGGGAAATGGTTCATGACTTGAGGCTGATTTAAATGTTGCTGTAACCCCAATATAATGTGTCTTTTCCTTTTTCAGGGGCTTAGAGTTTCAAAAGCAAATGAGTAAACATCTGGGTCAAGTTTTTAATATAGACATTTAGGGTGACTGCTGTTAGAAGCAGTTCAAATAAGAAACACCATCCATATCTGATAATACAGGAAAGGAGGGAGAGAGAAAGGTAATGTTCAGACCCAGAGTTTTGTAAAGTTTATAAAACTTCACACTGAAGTGTATAAACTAACCTCTAACTAATGGGTGTCAGGGAGAAAGTTTCCCGGTGGGTAGGTGATTTGATAATTGCATTTGCAGAGGTTTCATGGACCTTCCAGTACAGCAGCTGGTGCAGTGTCTCCTGGAGAGAGTATCAAACCAGAAGAAACAGTGGTCTTGATCCAGTTCCAGTTTTATGACACTGGAAAACACTTCAGAGAAGATGTTTGCTCTTTTCTATGCTCTGTCATAAGAAGGCCAGTGAATGAATGGTGGTGGAAAAGCTCAATTTAAACTGAAGGTTTGTTCTGTGGGATATTGTCCAGGACATTGCAGGAATTTGCGGCTGCATAGTAGGGTGTTGGCCTTAGATACATCTCTTTTAAATTACTGGGGTTTCAGTGTTTGCTATGGGGCAGGGGTGTTATGTACAAGGGACAATTATCCAAAGCCAGTACACGGGTTGGAACGGGGTGGAGAGGGTGTGATATTTTTTGAGCAATAAAATCCACTTACACAGACCTCAGGACACAGGCCTCTGCTGCCTTTTCCTCTCTGACAGCATTTTTACGTGTGCAATTCTCATTCACCATTGTGAAAACACAGAAAATGCAGGTCACATAGAAAGGACAAGGCAGCAGAGAACTAGGCTCAATGGTTTTAAAATAGCCTGTTTTAAATCACACATGCCCGCTTCTCTCATCATATTGATTTCCCTTTTCTCAACAAGTGCTCTTGGCTGCTGAGGAGCTGGCTGAGGTTTTGAAATCTCCGAGTAACTAATATATTGTGTCAGTTTGCGGCATTTCATAGAGAGAAAAATGGCAAATCAGGAAAGCAAGCCCAGACTGTTTGCTTAGATTGAAAAAAAGAAGCTGTGTCAGTAGGATGACAAACACGGTCATCTTTCTATCCCAAAAATGCCAGCTCATCTTGTTCATAAAGATGAATGTTATGGTTTCGACCAGCTGTTGGGTCACTTCACAAAGCACTGAACAGTTGGGCACAGTCTATCGGGCTTCAGCCGTATGAAGGAGCAGAGCGGGATTTACTAGGGTTAAGAGAGCAGGAAAGAAGAAGGGCTGGATCAGAGAAGAGTTACTGGTGTGAGGAAGGACTGCTGATAGCTGGCAGGCGTGGCTGTAGGCACAGGTGGGGACAGCAGAGAGGTCTGCAGAAAAAAGTCATTGCCATTGTCAGATCCAGGGTTGTGGCCAGGATTGAGGCAGGTTCAGCTGCAGCCGCCCTGGCAGCTGCAGAGAAAACCCGAGAGCCACCGGGGCAGCAGTCACAACTGAAGGGCTACACGGTGTTCTCGCATGGCTACAGGCAAAGGACATGGTGTTCTGACAGCTGGGGAGGTAGAGTTTTGTGGAGGTTAAATCTTCTCATTCCTATTTTTAGTGTGAGCTCATTTCTCCAAGTCAAAAGCATAATTTAAGAGATTTTTTTTTTAAAAAAAGTTATTTAGCCATGGGGCTGTTTGGTCTCTCTGCTTTAGTGGCTCTCTATCTTTAGTGGCTGTTTTTTCCTGCCGTGGCATACCCAAAGAGGGAAAAGCAACAGGGCGATCATGTACTGGGTTAGGATTTTATATTGCTGCCTATCATAGTAATAGCTGAATGCCTTTTACATAAGAACAAGCAGCAAAAGCAAATTGACCGGCAGATTTCACCAGAGGGACTCATCACTGCTAACTTTAGATGCTTACAATGTGTATGTTTTCATCCAATCCAGCCATCCAGACTCCTTTTATAGCTTGTGGAGAGCAACTGGCACTTTGCCTGCACAGTTCAGCTAATCTCTGGCTCGGGCAGAGATGAGCTGCACCTTAAAAGTGCCCGCTGCCCTTTAGTTACTATAAAGAAAGCATAAAACACCAGCTCAGGGGCAGACATCTACCACTTCCATGATGACTCACCTGTAGTAATGTTCATATTGCTCTTTGTATGGACGTACCAGTCTGCATAAGGCAGTATTTTAAAAATTGCTAGAAGGCTTTATGTATTTTCTGATTTTTCCTGGATGGAGTTTTGGGTGAAAAAGATTTTCTTATAAAGTTGGGATGTTTTCCCTTTTACCACCAAAGAAAGCTTTTGTAAGGAGGAGCAGTATCTCCCAGAAATGGCCAGCTTCAGAGTTTGGGTGAGTGCCTCCGAAAATCCACCCCTTTCCACACTAACACTGCAGCATGGTGACAACATTGAGAATTTGTTTTCTGAACACCTGATTTTGCAGACAAGGCACAGATAAACAGCAACAGCTCCTCTTAATGAACACAGCAGCATCTCCAGATAAACTGTCACCACTTGTGTCGTGTCCAGCTTCAGTATCACCAGAGGAGGAAATGCCTCAAAGCTTGGAAAAACACATTCCCCTCTCCCCAAAGTTAGAAATAGCAGTAGTTCTCTAAGAAGTTTTTTGAACAAAGTAGAGATGAAGAGGTTGCTTCCACCTAATCTTTCCATGTATGGTTAGGGTGCACAAGGTTCTAAATTATTCCACTTTCTAAAAGTGTAAGTTGGTTCCAAGATCAACCAAGAAGTTTACAGTTCTTGGTTTACCACGCGGTGGGACTCCTGGATGTCAGACTGTATGTATTGGTGCTATGTTGGAAGTTTACTACTATAAGCATCTGCAAAGAGAACTGTTATGCCTCAAGTGAGTTAGACATTTTTAAATCAATCCACAGAAGTCTGAGAACAGTGTATGTAAAAATGTCCTTGGATCGCTGCCTCCATGCAGGAAAAGACAAGATGGGGTTGAAAATACGAATCCTACACCACCTCCTGCTTCACGAGTCTCAGAGCTTCAAGCTGCTACTGTCACAGCTGCTGTTTCAGCATAGATCAAAGAGGAAGAAGAAAGTCCCAGACCCGGTCTCTGGGTGACAAGGTTTTAATGAGCTGCAAAATAGGAAACATTCTGGACTAAACATATTTTTGCTTTTCAGTGCTTGAACATAAGGTCCTGACTCAGGAAAACAGCTTCTAGATGCTATCACAGCACACATTAACAATCAGGATAATCAGGAATCTGGAGACAGAGTCTGTGACTGTCACAAGGACTATTGATGAAAGAATTTGACATTTATAACAGACTGATACAGACAATATCAGTGGTTTTGGACTACAATCAAGAAAGCTAAGCTAACTATATTTATAATCCTCATCTGCCTGGGGAGACTGGCAGTCTGATTTTCATTCCTACTAAGGTCCCTTAACATAAATTGCTTTCGCACACACTTTAGAGTCACTTTTTTTTTCCAAGCCAGAGAATTGTAAAGGCAGTTTCATGTAAATGAGAATCAGGCCATCAGTATGAACATTATCCATGTCTGCAAATGTTTGCCAAGCTTCAGTCCCCCTATAACATCTGCTGAGGAGAAAAAATTCGTGAGCCTCAGCAGTTAAGGGTTTGGGGTTTTTTAAAAGCCACATCAAGGTCCTGCTAAGCCTTGTGGTGACTGTTAAGCTTATTGCCAATGAGTGCATTTCTTTGGACAACATCACAAGGAAATGTGAAATGGAGCAGAGATTAAAGCATGGGTGGATTTTGAAAAATGTAGAAACTGGTTTAATGTAACCAGGTGGAGACTGTCCAGTGCTTGGAGCTTTTCTAGGCCCCCTTGTTAAACATCGCAGTCTTCTTGCTTCTCTTTGAAAAGAAACTTTTCCCCCATTATTCTCTGTGGTTTACAGGAGGTCAGCAGAGCTGGGCCGATTTACCTGAGTTCAGTATCTAGTTAATTTAAGTGCCTTTTTCTCAGCAATGTTGTGACATGCACCTGAAATTCACGCAGTTTTATAGCCTTTGAAGATCTGTCTAAAAGCCATATGTACATTTGTTAGTCCTTTGTCTCCTCTTTACATGATTTCCTACTCGTTCTGCTTCTTCCTTTTGTCTCTGCTGCATTTATGTTGGTCTGTAGCCAGAGCTCCTGGCTCCTCCATTCATGGCTAAGCTTAGATGCCCAGAAAAACACACTTGAAAGAGAAGGAACATGCCCCACAGCCATAGTAGGCCTACCACCCATCTAGAATAAAATCTAGGTGGTTTTTAGCATTCAATTCTTCCATTCAAATGTCTGTCAGACTAATCTAGACCACTGTCCGCAGTTCTTTGACATTCTGCCCCAGTGGGGGCTTGGAGATCAGGGGACAGGGTTATACTGCTAATGCTGCTGACAACAGAGAGCCATTCCCTGGTCAGGTAGCATCATTTTTTGGTATTAACTTCACCTGCCCAACTGTCATGACTGTGTGGAACCACAGTGACCACGAGAAGGGACTCTGGGAAGGAGGTATCATCTAAGATAGGACTCCATTGAGATGGGTTTTTGTGACTATGGTAGGCAAAATTGCTCTCAGTCCTTTTGCAATATCTGGGGCCACTGTCCCCCCTTGTTATGTCCCTCTGATTGCCTGGGTCTCTATCACCCATTGGGGTAGAATCCACATTTCAGTTAATTGTGCTCAGATGTCCATGTAAAGCAGGATTAGATTGACAATGTTTTCTTTCTCTGCTTCAAGAATAGCATTTAGTCTGTAATCCACTTCCAGAATGAAAGAACAACTCTATTTCTTCAGATTGCATGGACCTATAATCTGGGATCCTAAAATTCACCCACCACAGATTTTGCCAGTACTTTTCTGAGAATCCAAAGGCCTCAGTCACGTTTTGCACTGCACCGCACCCTCGTACACAGATAAATTCAGATAAACAGCCCAATTCCAGGCTTGGCAAGAGGTTGGAGAACAGTCCAGAGCTTTTCTAAGCGTGCATGGCGTTTGAGTTCAAATGCTGTTCATTTCTGCCCACAGAGACTGCGTGGCTGTCAACAACCTCTCGGCAGGAATCTTGCCTCACTCTGGAGAAAGGGGATGTCGGGTCCTTGGCACAAACAATCCCACGAGCTGTGCAGGAATCAAAGCAACTCAGCTAACGAAAAAGAACACCAGTAAATCTCTGGATGTGTTGAGTGAGACAGGGAAAAGAGGCATTAAATGAAATCAGAAAAATGCCCGTCATGGCAGCTGAGGACGTGTCAGTCACTCTGCTGGGTGTCTCTGCCCTTTGCAAATGCTCAGGGAGGATGCCTTCTCATGGTTTTGAATTCAGAAATTGCAATGAGGCAAAGGGCTAAGATTTCAAACACCCCAAGTCTTTCAAGGATGAAGTCATTTCCCCTCTCCCCTCCCCAAATGCACGTATTCCTCATCACAGTTACTTCACTGGAAGACTTTTTCTTTTTGGATATACCATCTTTCCAAAGTTGGGAGGAAAAAAAAAAAGGCAAAAAAAAGCAGGAGACATTTCAGAGGTGAAACTGGCCAGCTGGCAGTTGATTTATGAAGTGCTGAAAAGCATCTTCGGAGCTGTCATTTATCTTAAAGCTCTCAGCCTAAATAAACAAAGAACCCCCCTTCCTAATTATAGTTACAGTAGAAACAACCCCAAAGCCTGATAGCTGGCATCTGAAAACAGCACCCTTCAGACATCCAGCCCACAGATGCACCCTAGTGGATCATCGCTTCCAGCCCTTCCTGGATCCCACTAACCGGGCCCTTCTCTCCCTTCGTCTTCTGAAAGGGAAATCAGATCAAAAGCAACAGGGAAAGCAAATCAAAAGCAACAGAGCCATCTCAGTCCTGCTGAGGAATTGCAGATCCACAGCATGCTGGCAAAGAAAACTTGCCCCGTCACTAGCATTAGATCCTTCCCAAACTGCAAAAGTGCTCTCCGTGACTTGGTTTTTAATGTTGACTGATGCTGCATTTACCAGCCTAAGGGATCTTATTCTCCCGTTCCAGCTAAGAAAGGATAATAAGTCTTCTGTAATCGCTGATTGTCCTGTAGGGTTTGGGCTTTGTTTTAGTTCTCCATCACATTGAAGTCTATACAGGTGGAGTAAAAGTCCACACTAGAAGGAGCTCTACCTACTGTCTAGGAATAAACAGGGCATGGAAACATAATGGCAGCTGATGACTCAGTGGCAGAAGAACTGCAGCTGTATGGGCCCCAGCAGCAATCTACAGAGACACATGGAGTAGAAACCACTCTTGCAAAATTCTTTTCTGGACCTGATTTTCCTCTTGCTCTTGTTGTAACAAGAGTTCACTGTAGGAACTGGAGTCTCTTCACAGCTATTGCAAGTAATCAGAATTCCACTGAAGGAAACAAAATTGCCCCAGCTGTACCAGCTGAAGATGTGCCAGTGTAGAAATATGCCATTAGAAAAACAGTGTGATAAAAAACTTCTACCATATCCACACTCTTCATCTCTCTACCTTCTGTACTACCATTTTACTTATATCCCCTGCCACACCATCAGCACTAGAAAGCCTTTTCTCACATGACATTGGTCATAAATAATGTTTACTTAACTACCTTCATCAGCCAATACCACATTAGACAAAGATAAAATGCAATCAGGAGATAAGTGAAAGACCAGTCCTGGTTTTCTCTGGTAGATTTCAGAAATGATATCAGCATTTTTATGATTTTATAATCGGGAACGTAGGGCCAGGCAAAGTGAGTTGCTCATAACTATCCAGGAATCTGGCCTGGGAACAAAATTCAAATTTGCTGAGTCCCAGCCCAGTGCTCTATCCACTAGGCTGCACTGTCAACACAGCTTGCTGCTAAAGCATTAATATAGTAAATATTAAAAGGGCTCGAAAATACAAAATTAGATAATTTTGTAAGAAACCACTTCTCCCTGAACAGCTCAAGCAAATCCTTTCAATTTGGATAGCTAAGGTGACAGAGAACTTGAACACCAATTGAATGCGGCTGACTGCGCTTGGAGAATCAGCATGAAAGGAATGAGGACAGAAACGATGGGTGACCAGAAAAATTTTGCCTCATCAGGACAAGTGTCCAAAAGAGCAGTAATGGAGACGTATATAAAGCCGCTCATGAACTTTTCTCATCAAGAGCACTCTAAATCAAATTAGAGCTGAGCTGGATCTAATTCCCAACTGTCAGAATCACCTCTGTGCCAATATCTCTAATCCTCCCCTGCCAGGAATCGTCCCCAAAGCACACTGGCAAAACTCAACATTGGAGGTACTCACAGCAGAGAGGCCAAGAATAGAAGAGGTTATAGATATTATATTTTCTTCCTGGATAAGGAGAAACTGTTTCACGGGCTTAGCCCAACCACAGGGATGCTTCCAGGGAGGTCTGACTCCCAGGAGCAAGTGCTGGAAGGAAGGTTTCCTCTCGTCTCTTGTATTAGGATCACTGTCAACCAGCAGTTCCTGTGGCACTACCAAGAGGGACCCTAGACTGTCAGCTCTTCTTTTAAGGGAGCTAAATGCACTATTAAATTCGATCTTTTTTAGGGCAGAAAGGTTGTTCTCACCGGCAGAGGGGATCAGCCACAGTGCTACTTTCATAGCATTGGATAACAGATAAAAAAATCCAAAATTGCTAGGCTGTCATGGTTATAGTACTACTACAGTCTGTATAATACAAACAGACCTGGGATTCCCTCTGACACACTGGATAATTACAGTTACCTTCCATCTTCCTCAAGGGCAGAAAATAATGCATTAGCAAACCTACATTCTGAGTAAAAATATTTGACAGCATCACTTTAACCTCTCAGAGCAGCTGCATATTTCTCTGTTCCTGCTCAGTTTGAACACATTCTTATCCATGTCTCTCAGATCTGCTTTCAGGCAGAGCAAAAGCAGCCTTTTCTCCCTCATATCTTTCTCTACACCCAGCATCCCACCCCGTAATCTCAGTTTCTGCAAACTGCATGAGATTAAACACTTCGGTCTATCAGCATTGCTAAGACCCTCCATACCTTTGATCAATTTATAGCTCTTCTTTGTACCTTCTCCAGAATTTGTAAATCAGATAACTCCTCATATCTAACAGATAAGTGAGTGAGTCCAGATGCACCAGACTCGCCAAGAAAACATACAAGATAATGTTAGGGATTCCACATGCATGAAATCTGGATCCTTGTCTAGTGGAAGATACCACTGTTTTGGGACTTGTTAATTGTTGTTTTTTAAACACAGCATCCTGTATCAGATTATTTTTGACCAGAAGCCACAATTGCATATCTGATAGAAAAATAAAGGGAAGGGGAGAAGAGAGACAGACATGAGAATGGGGAATGGGAAGTATTTCATGGAGATAGGATAAATTGAAGTTGTCACTCTTCTGAAAGGGATTTATTGCACAACTTGCTTCAGAATATGCCAAGCTTTGTGAGTACTGAATCGCACCTGCTCATTGTGGGTACAAAAATGTGAAAGACGACAGGGGAAGGGAAGAAGGGAAGGGAAGGGAAAATGAAAGAAAGAGAAGACTGAAAGAAAGGCAAAAGAGTTATTCTATTCTGCAAAGTCATTCTGGACTTTTTTGATTGCTTCAGTCTGTTACTGTTTTTGCACCAATTCAGCCTACCTATTACTGCTAACAGGAAGAGAAAGAACTGCATCCCTTCACCCAGAAGAAACAGAAGGAGGGAATTACCCTGGGCTCAATTGAAACTGCAGCCAGCAGAAATTTGTGTCTGTTTTTTCCTCCAGCTGCGAGCCATCTGTAGTTATCCCTAATTTTTTTTTTTTTTTTTAAATCTGTAATAAATTGATAGCTCCAAGGGGTAAGCACACTGCAAGGCAGAGAAACATATTTCCAGGTTGCCATCAAGAAGTGGTTCAAATGGATCAAATGAGAAAGGAGGAAGCTGGCTACTCCTGACAGCCATCGTAACAAGGCACACGGCAATGAGGCAGTGACATGTCATCTCCTGGTAGCAATATGAGCTATGGGGAGGGGGACAGGAAAAGAGATACATTTGAAAGCAGTTTCTGCAAGTGTGGAGCCAACAGATCCAGTGAATGTGTGTACACGCAGGGTGTGAAGACGAGGGTGTAGGAGAAACATCTGCCTACTGGAAGGTTTTACATACTCCTCTAGGCATCTATGTCTGGCTCCTGAAACACATGGGATTGAATTCAGCCTAGCACCTTGGTATGCCAGTGCTCTCATAAACAGCTCTGGTGGCCTGTTCGTTGTCTGTTGATACCAACCAGCAGAGCTGGTGGAAATGAAGAATTTGCACCAGAGTGAACATAAGAATTAATAACCCAGCAATGGATTTGAAAGCAATCGGGCGAAAGGCTATCTCAGTTTTTAGCTAGAGAGTAGGTTCCATGTTCCATTGGGCCGGTTGCATGGCTAGTCCAGCACAGCTCTGGGCATTTCCCAAGGCTGGCCATGCCTGCTAGTGTGCCCTGAGTCCTCAGGGTCATGGTGGGAGACTGCCTGAACCTGGGCTCTAAAGCTCATGGGCAGGGGAAAGCCCCAGCTCAGCAATCATCCAGGTTCTGGTTGATGCAGCTCAAAGGGATCGGATACATGAGATGAAGCCAACTGTCCCACAGCCCAATCCATCAGCAGACAGTCTAAGGTCAGCTCTTTCTGCGTACACCCCAGATCTCTGAGTCTGAGTGAAAGCTGGCCTACCAGATGGCTGCGTGGACAGAAAGCACACGAGTCACATCTGCTCTCAAGCCCATCCTGCATTTCCCAGAAGAGACGAAGCCACTTCTGGCTCCCCTTCTCACCAGATACCTTGTAAAGGTGGAGAATGCTGAGTTTGCAAGTCCTGCTTTGCATATTACACCTTACACTGCCACAGTCCCAGTGCAGCATGCTGATCTGGCAGCATTTTACATCTGCATCACGTGGGTGTAAACCGGGCTACTAGAAATCAGGTCTCCCAGCTTTGCTTTGGTATCTGGAAGCAGTGACACATAGAGGAATGCAACACCGCTCCAAGGTATGGCCATCCTCAAAAACGGGCCCTTTTTTCCAAGGGAATGCCAAGCATTTCTGGATCCAAAACCCCAGCAGCTTCCCTTTAGATCAAATGATTGCTGAGCATTTCCAGGAGGCTGACTCAGTAACTTTGGGAAATCACTAATGCCAAGTGCTCCTGTGTTGACAGGCAGAGGAACAGCAGTTTATGGTCTTCCTTGTTCACCAAAAGAAACCTTATCTCTGATCCTATAGTCACCCTGAACAAATGCAAGGCCTTTCTGGGGGAGATGTGTGTGTTGTGTTAATTGCATATTTTGCAGAGATGAAAGGTCTCAGCATCTCTCAGTAACTTCCTCTGCTTCCTTTTGTTCTCTAGAAGCCTCATTTTTTCCCTCCTAATATTTATTCATGAGGATTTTTGCTTTCAGAAGCTTTAGAGCAGCTGCTCCTGGTCTGATGGAATTCACTCAGCAGCAGAGATGTCTTTTCATCTGTTCAGCGCAGCCAGCTTCACCATCGACAAGCATCTGCTTCTCTGGACAGGACTCCAGCTTCAGCACCATTAATATGCATTTTATGGAGTGCAATGGAACACATGTGCAATCTGCAGGCTAAAGCGTCCGCATAGTTTCGCACATATGCACACCTGCGTGCAAAGGGCAACTTGTCAAGCCAAGATCTTGGTCTTCACAAGATGGACAGGGTTTCATGGACTGCAGTGACACGTGAATATGGTATACATATGAATATAGCGTAATATTCTTATTTAGACTCTTGAATTTTTTTGGTATATGTCACAACTGGCTGAGTTTATCTTTGGTATAACTCCAAAGTTCAGATTTTTAAAGTCGTTAGTCTGGTTGTGAGTTGAATTTTGATGACTCAATCCCAGAAAGTGGAAACAGGCTTCAGTTTTATTATGACAAAGCAAAAAGTGGTTTACCTATAATTTCCTGGCAGAAACTTTTCTAGCAGGAAGGGACAGACTCGAAGTTCTATTGCTATTGTCACCACAGTATTAGTAATGCAAAAAGAGAAGATTTTACCTTCTGTACCGTTGTGCTCATTTCAGCACACACCACTGAATTCATCTATACGTTGTGGATGTGCAGCTGATTTTGAACACACAAAACATCTGGTCTCAGGGGCACATCTGGCAGCTGGAAAACCAACCACCTGCTGTGCAAAGTGGCAGCTGCGTGTAGGAAACGGCGATGTACAGCTCGAAGTGCGTGCACATGTAAATCGGAGGATGGATTCAGGGTCAGTAATGTCTCACTGTTTAATATCTCACCATCTAATATCTCACCATTTTCTGGAGATTTTAAGCACACCTCCTTAGCTCGGGTACGCATTGCTGTTACCATTTCCCCACGCGTTAGACCTCCTAATTGAAAGCAGCCAAAATTAGGAAATTCAGAATTAGCAAATATAAAACTGTTTTGAATCCTCTCCATCCTCAGCCTGTTATCTTTGCTCACACAGAGGAGGTAACAGTATTTCCCCTAGAAAAGTGATTTTTGCAGTTTCCAGGCACCGGAGAAGGTGGGGGATGAGTTTGAAGTTGCGTTAGTACCAATAGCAATGAGTGCTTGATCTAGTATAACATATGACTTACGTGAAACACATCTTTTTTTTAGTCTGTCTCCAAATATCCTGAGACTTCTTTGACTGTAAAAATCTCAGCTCTGAAAACATAAAGGAAAAAGAGAAAGAGAGAAAAAAAAGAAGGGTGAGACCGAAACATATGGAATGCACTCTGCTCTGGGCCAGAGTTAATCTCACAGGGATGAGTGAAACTGATGTAATTGCTTCATTCTCCTCCCACTTTCCCCAATAACTTCAAGAGAGGAACGTCTGGGTAATAACGAGAATGGGATGACTTTATCAGTTGCACCTTTCAGAAATGCAACCCCCTAATGCCTCTGTGACTCAGTTTCCTCACTGGTACTAAAAGGAAATAAAACTTGTCCCCCAGCTCCCAGAAATTTTGGAGATCCAGGTGAGTCACACAGTGGGAGTCTGAATCGCTGCTATTTAATTACTTCATTACTTTATTGGAGAATTTCCTTGGAGTCAGGAGAACCAGGATTGGTGGTCCCTAGCTCTCTGCCAGCATGGAGATGTTCCCTAGGGGAATCTAGAGCTCCGCATCAACTACTTCCAGAAGGAAATCTGTGGAGCTGCAGGGCTTGCACTGGGGCAATGGCCAGAGACTTTGCCTCGCCTGCCAGGCCTTCCATCTGGATGTGTCAGGGAGCACTGGGGAGCCACGGAGCCAGAGACAGATGCAGTGAAGAGGGAGCAATGTTTCACTAGTCTGTCAACATGTCATTAGGCTCTCATGAGGGAACATAGAGCAGAGGGGTGAGGGGAAGCGGGGGGAGACAGTGAGGGAGAGAGAAAGAAGGAGAAAGAGGGGCAGAGAAAATGACAGAGTATTGGAGAGATGGAGAGGTTGGTGCCAATGCCATGTAAATCACTGCCAAGGGGAGAGCTCCATCAAACACAAGGCCAGTACTATAAATCAGCCCATAATTAGGTGCAAAGAGAAAGCTTTAACATCCTCATCAAATTGATTAATACATCTCGTGGCTCAGGACAGATGTAGATGGTGTTTATGAACAACTGCAAAGCAGCCAAGGCTGTGTCTGGGGCAGGAGGAAAAGGGGCTGGAGGGAGGAGTGATGTATCTGAAAACAGAAGCTCCCCTTCTCTTCATCACCACACTCATCATCACCTGGACAAGGGCTGAGGGTATCCCCTGCCTCCCAGCTTATCCTCCTGCAAGCTCTGTGGAAATGAAGTGGTTAATATTAGCACAGCATGAAGGCAATGGAAAACCTTTATTTTAGGGGCTGATCCAAAACTATCAGTGCTAATGAGCATTTTCCCATGGATTTTTGTGCAATTTGGTTTAGAACATTAGCGAGCACAATTACAGGTAGTCTTTGGTGAAGACAATGTAAAGAGCAAGCTGCTGGCTATGAGAAAGCAGACAGACAAAGGAACAGAAGATGAGAGGTCTGAACTCTGCTCACATTCAGCTCAGCAAATCTACCACCAATTTGAATGGATCAAGAGCTCAGTCCATATTGCATGTTCTGGAGGGGAGGTAGGCAACAGAAAGTGCAAGAAAGGATGGGAAGGGTGTTCCTAGCACTGAGATCCCAATGTCAGAGGTCGCAAAGCTAGAAATGAAGAAATCCAAACCACCCTCATGGGTTCTTACCCGAGACTTTCTAAAAATTACCTGCATTTTTCAGTTCCTAGAGGTAAGGCCCCCCACAGAAGCCATTGAAGGAATATGGTTTTGCTACTTGCAATGTGGTCGGCTTGAAAGTACTCAAAAGTTTGGGGTGATAATGTTATATGAATTCTGTGCCATTTTTCTCACTGTTGATGTGTCACAAATCCCTGTCTGTGGATTGTTATGAGTTGCTAATGCTCATATTCATTCATGATTACGAAGAAACACCGACAGTCCCTACCCTAAAGTACTTACAATCAAAGGATAGGAAACACAGCGGGGGGCTACAGTTAGATAGGAGAACCCGAGGAAATGATGAGACAGTGTTGGTCAGCGGGGTAAGGCCACAGTGTCAGTGCACAGGCTGCCCAGACGCTGTCAAACGAGGATGCAGAGTGCACAGGTGAGCTGGTCAAAAGTGCATGATGCGAACAATTTATCACGCAGCTCTGCAATTTAGCTGTTATTCATCACTTCTAGGTGTGTATGCAGAACGCGTGTGTGGCCAGGGCATCCGAACATGGGGCAGGAGGAACAGCTCTGTGGAGGGCAAGTCGCGATAGAATCTCAAATCTGTAGCTTTTCTACTTATTTTGCTGCAATAAATACTGCAATGTCCAGCCCTTACAGACTGGGGTTTGTCACTTTGGCCATAGAACGCTTCATAAAAGAGGTCAGCATCACTCCCATCTTTTTAACATATGGAGAAACTGAGGCACAGAGAAAGTAAGTGACTTATTTGCCCACTATCTTCCGGCAGGTCAGGGGCAGAAGCTGGAGTAGACCTCAGCTCTTTGGACCCGTTGCTCAGTGCTTGCCCGCTCCCCTTTCCCCCTAGACTACACTGCCTGGCATTCAGAGATTATTCTGGGGTACTGAGAGCAAGCCCTCAGCTTTCACTCTGACTTGACAGCAGGGATCCCCTACTCCTGCTGGGGAAGGCTGGTAAAAAGTCTGGGGTTTGCGAGTGAGGTGTCTATACTGGAATGACAAGATACTTAACCCGTCAGCCCTTCGGAGTTGCAGACGTGACGTGGTGTGCATGTGTCAGCAAATAATTCAGAGGTGAAGGGGTTACAAGAAACACAGCTCCTCCAGATCCCTCTTTTTGAGAAGACACAGGTTGACTTGATTCCTGTCCCAAAACACTGCTTGATTTAAGCCTCACATTGAGTTGCAGTGACTGTTTCATAGGTTATATGCAATAATAATAATAATAAAAAATCCTTCCATAGAAGAGGCACAAGCCTTATTTACTGCCAAGAAGCACCCCAGAAAGGAACTCTTTATAAACAGATTTAAAACATCACTGGTTCCGAGGGCCTTTAACCTCTCTGTATTAATCCTGGCAGACAAAGAGCTTGCCCGTGTGTCATTATGGCAGAAGGATAAGGCCCCAATAGACATGACTTACAGGCTCCAAAAGCCACTACTCCCTGTGCTCACCCACCGACCACAGACTCCAGAGATCCCAGCAACAGCCATCCAACCCCTAGAGATGAGCCACCAAAGGAATTTTGTCATCCTCTGTCTCCCTCGGAGAAGGGCTTGAGGGGGAAATACAGTCTTAGCAATTATTTCACCTCATATCACCACCCACAAAATGTTATGAGCAAGTCTATGAAGAGAAGTACTGAAAATGCTTGGCTTCTAAATTTAATAACTCTTCAGAGGATGGTGCTCCATTCGGAGCTCACTTGCTTATCTCTGCTTTTCTGCTGAAATTATATATTCTCCAAACACAGGAAACACTAAAAAAGCAGAATATCCTTTTCAGCTGTGAAATCTCTCCTATCCACTTAGGCTCCCTGCCCACACGAAAGGATAACCATCTAATCCTTAGCTAGAGAAGTCATCCTTGCTGCAGAAAATAAATGCTTTCAAGGAAAAATAAATCAATGAAAATTAGTAAAGCTCAGGGTAAAAAATCCATGCCCTGCCAGTGTGATATTTGAGACAACATTTTTTTGCATGATTTAATGTCATATAATTACAGTTATCAGTTCCCATTTTTTTAATTGATTCTTCCCCTCCATTTATTAAAGTTTCTTAAGGCTGAACATGCTCTTCTTTTAGTCAGTGGCAAAGGGCTCTTAATTTAACAAGGACAGAATCTGTCCTCACTGTAAACTCCATGGACAGAGATGTTTTTTCCTCCTTTATTTCCCAGTGTTTGTTGTAACGGAGACCACTTTCTACTGGAAGTTCTTAGGTACTACCGTGATACATTCAAATGGGTATACTTTTTTTTTTTCTTTTAACACATACATGTGTGCTTAATGAAAAACAGTCTGTAAACAATATAGCCTGATTTCCTCCCATGCTTGGGGAAATATTGAACAACTCTTTACAGTCTATAGAATTGCATTAGTAAAATAAGAGAATCAAACCTGAAGGTGTCAGGTATACTGTTGGCTCACTGCAGGATCCACTATCGATTGCCACAGGAGTTTTGCTTGAAATTAGGTGTAAATGAGAATTTTAGGATTTAACTCCATGTATATTCATACAGGATGGTATAATATTTACCTTTCAGGAATCAGACCTGGTTCTCTCACCTCTACCCTGATTTTATTTGAATTACTTTTCATTTCCAATGTTTCAAGTTATTAGAGATCTGGGGTTTAGAAGCAGTAACTACCTCCTCAAGGCAAAGCTTTGAAGTTGCTGCTGAATGAACTCTCCCATAGAGCAGACACTGAAGCTTCATTTCTGTCCCAGTCATTGTATCAAATTGGACATTGATGCTTATGATATTTCCCAGGTTAACTGACTTTTCCAGTAACAGTTTTCAAACTTCATAATAAACAATAAAATCACATGTCTATTCCTCTCTCCCCCAACTCTGACAAACAGAGTTTTCAGTCAAATTACTCCTCATTTACACCATGTCTAGTCAAGCAGGAGAAAAGAAGATTTGCTCAAAAGATGTGAACCACAGGAGGGAAATTCCTATCTCCCATCTCCCCATCCTACAGACCTCTGGATGCAACTGGTGGTCTGCATCTCTGGTGGCCAGCTCTTCATCTGGCTGAGCTGTCTTAAGCAGAACTTCAGTCCACCATCTGAAGGCTCTACCCACTCTGACTCCATAGTATAGAAGACCCCGCGAATACCCCCGTGTTCCAGTGCCACAAATCATCCTAATAAAACCCCAAAAGTGGCTAGCAATGTCCTGTTCCCCCAGACACAACCCCAGAGAAATATAGAAGTTTAAACATTCTAAAGGCGAGTGGAAAAAATTTCTCTGGTTCTTTGGACAGCAAAGTCCAGTGAGCAAGGGCCCCACTGGGGACTGTGCCCCAGCTGGAGTGACAGCACAACGGACAAGCCACTTTGTGTATCCTTCAGCCCTGTCAGGGAGCAGTTATTGATGAGTAAGGGCCATTCTTAAGGTCTCTGCTCCAGCCCCTTCCTCTGGCTCAGGCCCCATTGTGGTCCCAGCCCAGGGAACAGTTCATGAACCCTGATAAGTGAAAAAGGAAAAAAAAAAAGCATGTTTATAGTGCAGGGAGAAGCCATTCCCAGTGGTTCTACTGGAGAAAGGCAAATATGCATCATGCACAACAAGCCAGAGACGTGACCCCCAAAAGCAAAGTACATGTTCGGTAATGCAACAGTTCTGGTATCTGTAAATATTTATGCAATCAAAACAGAAGGCTTTATCCTGGGAAGTGCTATTAGTCCTCATTTTCATCTGAACTTCTGCATTCAACAGTATTCAATATATGTATTAATAACTTGGGCAACGGAACAGATGTGCAGATGATTTCAAGATGGGGAAGAGAGGACAGAGCTGTGAGCCCTTCAGAGAGCAGGGTCTGAGTTCAGAAAGAGCAATAATCTGGAAGCGGTAAGAGAATAGAGATGCGTGCTAAATTCCAAACTTGTGAAGGAATAATCAACCACACAAATGTGAGCTGGGAAACAAGTGCCGAGAAAGCAGTTTTGCAGGAAAAGGTCTCAGATAATCATTGAGCCAAATCTGAAAAGGCATGAACAGAATTATGCTGCTCTGCATAAATGGGTTGTCAGATTTAAGATATACAAAGAAACTTCCTCACTCTCCTTAGCTGGCACAGCTTCGGACATCACTAGAGAAGAGCCTGGAGGAAGAATAACAAAATAATTTCAGATGTAGAAAACATGACCTACATGGAGAGACCAAAAGTACTGGCTAAGTGTAAGGAGGAGACTGAGGGGAGATTTATCAATCTTCAAGCATGTTAAAAGCTGCCACAAAAAGGAAGGTAATAAACCATGCTCTATGTTCACTGAGGATTTGACAGGGGGTAATGAGTTTAAACTGCACCAAGGGAGGTTTAGATTAGGCATTAGGGAAAACTTTCTGACAGTGAGGATGGTGCAGCACCAGCATGTACTGCCTGAGGGGGCTGTGGGATCCCCATCACTGGACATTTTTAAATCTAAGAAAATGTAATTGTCTGACTGAAGTAACTGTTCCCACATTTGAACAAGGGATTGGCTGATACAGCTCTATCTTCTGTGTTTCTATAACTGTGGCTTCCAAGTGCTCTTGAAATGCATAATTGAAAATGTACATAAGCACAAACAAAGCAACATTAACTCTACCTGTTGTCAAAGCAGACAATATCAAGGCACTGAATCTGCCAGTGAAACCTTCAACAGTCATTTGCTTAATGTTTCTCTCACACCTAGGTAATAACAGTGGAGCAATTCCTTCAGCAGCTCAGAACCAGGCACCCTCACCCATGTGTTGCTCTCTCCAGTTTTTCCCCTACTACCAAATCTTGTTGACTTAAACAATAATAAATCAAAGGGAACGGCTGCAGCTCATACAACACAGGCAAAATCACAAGCCTCTAACCTTCACCTTCAAGATTTCCCTACAAGGGTTTCAACATCTGGAGCCCATTCAGCTTGAAGTGATGACAATTTCCAATAAGCGTTAATGGGGGATCCTGCCCAGTCTATACTCTACGACTATAATTCAGTCTGTCTGTCCATCTGTCAAGGTTTATGACAGCCAGAGCTCACACACACAGGAACAAACTACAGCTACAGATTTCTTAATGAGCACATAATGAAGTCAACCTGCTTCATTTTTTTCAGCTCAGCTGATCATTTCCACCGGGCAGACTTCTCTTTGCTCTACCAGCTCTCGGTGCCAGGAGTGTGTCAGGCTGCGGATGAGTTGATGAGGGCAAAAAGCCATAAAGGGGAATCTTGAGAACACAAGGCTCTCGCACTTTTCTGCAAGCAGCTCCCAAGCCCATGTAAGCCACCAGGATGACTTTTGCTGCTTTTGGATTAGACCCATAAGAAGGGAAACCATGGGATGGGCACACGCATTACCCTTGGGATGATGAAACACCCCAGAAAGTGCAGGTAGAGCCCATGATAGCACTTACCAAGCAGTGCTGCTCCCTGTTCCTCCATCTTGTGCTGTCTGAGCTGTGAAGTCCTTCACACATGCACCCACTGTGATGTATCTCAGCGTGGAAGGTTCTGGGCCAGCTGTCAGTGGTTCCTTTCCTCTCAGACTGACGCCATGTCATCCCCACACTGCAGGGAGCCTTGCAGAGCCTAAGAGCCCTGGCCAGGGCGGGTGCCACAAGATGGTGGCCTAGGCCTCACTTTGGGAGCCAGAATCGTGCCACAGCCTGAGTGACCTCACAGTCTGAGGCAGCTGGAGCTGCCTTGCAGTTGGTGCCACCATACCACTGGCATTGCCTCACTGCTGGTGTCACCTTGGAGCCTTTATTGCCTCAGCGTCCAAGTTGCCTTGCAGCTTGTGTCACCTCGGAGTCTGCATCCCCTCAGAGTCCAAGTGGCCTCAGGGGCCCAGTCACCTCATGACCTCCATCGTCCCACAGCCGAGGTCACCTCAGACCCTGTCACCTCACAGCGTCACCTTAGTCCATGTCACCTCAGATCTGGCATCGCCTTACAGCCTCATTGCTTCCCAGCCTCGTCGCCTCATGGTTGGTGTCACCTCACTGACTGAGACAGCCGGAGTCGCCTCACAGTCGGTGTCGCCTCACAGTTGGTGTCACCTCACTTGCCAGTGTTGCCTTGGAGCCTTCATCACCTCAGAGCCCAAGCCACCTCACAACCTGTGTTGGCCCACAGCCCATGTTTCCTCAGAGCCCAAAATGGCCTCTGAACCTCAGTTACCTCACAGCTGCGTCGCCTCAGTCTGCGTTGCCTCAGAGCCCAAGTTGCCTCAGAGCTGGTGCCACCACACAGACTGAGACAGCCGGACTCGCCTCAGAGTTGGTGTCACCTCACTTGCCAGTGCTGCCTTGGAGCCTTCACCACCTTAGAGCCCAAGTTGCCTCACAGCCTGTGTTGGCTCACAGCCTGCGTTTCCTTAGAGCCCAAAATGGCCTCAGAAACCTCAGTCCCCTCACAGCCTGTGTCACCTCAAAGCCCAAGTTGCCTCAGAGCCGGCATACCCTCACAGGCTGAGGCAGCCGGAGTCGCCTCACTTTTGGCATCTCTTGGAGCCTTCGTTGACTCAGAGCCCAGGCCACCTCACAGTCTGTGTCAGCTCAGAGCCCACACTCCCTCCGAGTCTGTGTCGCCACAGAGCCTGAATCGCCTCAGAGCCCCAGAGTCACCTCACAGCCTGCGTCTCCTTGGTCTGCGTGGCCTCACAGCCTCGTTGCTTCCCAGCCTTGTCACCTCACAGGCTGGGGCAGCCGAAGTCACCTCGCAGCCGGCGTCACCTCACTGGTGGTGTCACCTCAGAGCCTTCATCACCTCAGAGCCCAAGTCACCTCGAAGCCTTTGTTGCCTCACAGACGGTGTTGCCACAGAACCGGTGTCTCCTCAGAGCCCCAGTCACCTCTCCTCCATTTGGGGACCTGAGAGGCCTATGGAGAGGAAGGCACCTCCCGCGGTACCATGGCCTCCTTGCTGTCATGAGGCTTGGAAAAGCTTGGTGGCGGAGGTGAGAGTTTCCACGGTGGTAGGAGCCTTCACTCTTCTTCTTTTGGCAAGTTTTTTACCCGTTTTTTGCCTGGAGTTTGAATTTGATCCCAATTCCTTCAACACATCACCCACACAGATGGCCCGATCTGGGCCTGTCAAGGGAAAAGTCCACCCTGATCTTGGTGTTTTAGGATTAAAATAGCGGGCACTAAATCTGTTCTGGTTGCATTTAAAACTATTTAGAAGTGCCTTGGTAGATTGAGAAGCTGTCAAATTATTTGCTTCAAGTGGAAAAAAAAAAAAAAAGAAGCACACAGTTCAAACTGCAACTTCATACTCCATTTAGGTGTAGATAATTTTTACCCTTTTATTAAGTAAAAGGAAAGGAAACCTAAAAATGAAAAGAAATACATCCCTCTGGATGAGAGTCTGCGGAAGTTGAGCTTCATCTTCTGCCTCTGCCCTGAGGGTAGAAGGGGTAAATGCTGCGGGTACCCAGTCTGCGATGGCTGCTGCCCCCAGCACCCTCTGCCGCAGCAGCAGAAGTGGCTGTAACCTGGTGGGCAGAAGCCAGAGAGATCCCCTATTCTTGCAGCACACGTAGCCAGTCTGGTCTGAAGACCAGACATGAAGCCTGGTCTTCTCCATCACAGGCAAAGCAGTCAGCAAAGGCCTTCAAACTACCCTAAGCTCACAAACCCACAGGGCACCTCGCTCTGCTCTTTGGTCCCACCACTGTGCACCGTGGATATTTGCAAATCCATTCTACAAAGCTCCAGACATGGGTTGTGAAAGGGCCATTTCAAAGAACAGTTCTGCTTTAGGAAAGATGGGGTCCCAATTCTACTCATATAATGATGAACACCCATTGAAGATCTCCACTTAAGTGAATACTACAGTAAGCAAGATCTGAATTAGACCCTTTCTCTCTGTGTGGTTTTTTTTCTCTATCTCCCTTTGGAAATGCTGTTGCTGTTCCTAAGCTTTCACTTGCTCTTTGATCTCAGTGGATCTATATAAGCCTTCTCTTATTCCTGTTGAATGAATCTTTTCATTCTGACTGCAGAGAGGTCTAGAGCATCCTACTGGAATCCCTCTACCCACCTAAACAGATATCGAAGGCTGTTCATCAGTCCTAAGCCTGTCTGGCAGATGTAACAGAGCAAGGCTTTCTGCTTCTGAATTTAACTTACAGCACCTGAGCTAAGGAGTTCAACGGGAGTTTCTTTCCTGCCCAGTTAAAATGACAAATTGGTACATGAGTGTTTAATGAAAGATGCTAGAAACGTCCGTGAAGATCAGAAAAATCACCTCTTGGAATTGACAGGCAGGCCATCTGCATTCCTGCGTTCCTATTAATTCCCTAACAATAAACGACAGGAGAGCCTAGAGGGTTAAAAGCTTAATTCAATCTCCTAGATTCCTTCCAGGGGCCTGTCTGCATATAGAATGAGAAAGGCATTTATAAAACTGTTATTTGCACACTAGATTTTTCATATGGCTCCATGCACCAAGTATCAATCACGCCCCTCTCAGCCATGGTGTCACCATGCATCACACAGCCCTGCGGAGACTAATGATGCGCCTGCCTGTGACATCTGCCACACAGATTGATGACATCACACCCACTGCACACCACGTGAACTGTCGCCGCAGCTCACATGGCTGAATTTGACCTGATTCAAGGTTTAATAATATTCCTCCCAAACTCCGATACTGAATTTGCACTATTTTATTTACTATTTTACTATTTTATTTACTGAATTATCAACGAACATTTTTGGGAATGTTTATTTCAGGAATATCACAGAAGTTCAGAGCCAGGTTAGGATTTTATTTCACTCCTGTCTTCACGCTGATGATTGTTTCAGGGTAATTTCCATCAGGAAAATGGCAGTCCTCTTAGTCACATGTTCTGTAATCTCTGTATGGATCAGGCGTTGATGGGAGCTTAATTAAAACAACAGTCAAGTTCATTCTGTTACACACTAAGCTTTGAGGAAGCCTCAGACACAGATTTTCTTCGCGCTTCAGTGAAGGATGACAGTCTCTCTGTTCTCCTTGCTGCATGTTTATCTGTTCTGCTGAAATTGTAAATTTGCAGGAAGCTGAAATGCTAAAAATGCCTTGTTTTACTCCCCGTTTAGCTCTCCTTTCCCTTGTTGTATTACACACAGGCACATGCACACATCCCTACCTGTGGGAACATTTAGACCTGGTGCTGTCTAAAGTTCACAACATGGATTGAGCTCCAATTTGAATATGAGAAATGACTTTTCCATTTTCTTCTGTCCTCGCTTATCAATTTTACTTTCCCATAGCTTGGACCAATGGCCATTAAAATTGTAATGCTTCTGTAGACTTCAGTGGGCACTAGGACAAGGTCAGAAAATACCCATGAGCTTTTAAAGTTTAGGTAATTGTTCCCCTAATGACATGATAATCTTATGAAGGGTGCTTTTGTCTATATGTGAAACTTATTCTGCAATAAGGCAAAGTGCAAATGGAAAGCAGAATGCCTCACTGGGATAACTCATGTGTAGACAAGCCTTACACAGTGGCATTAATTTCTGTGAAGGAATGTTACAGGCATTGATCCTGCAGGCTCTTCTTGGATAGAGAAGGGAAGATTCATATTAAAGCATCTTGCCTCCCAGCGTTGGCCTTTAAAAAAGTGCTCTCTGGTAGCATTAGGGATAAATACTTAAACCATGGAAAAACCTTTTATCCATCGCTGTATTAGTCAAACTGTCCCTCATGAGCAGGGAGCTTCAGCTGAAACCTGAGGACTCGGTTACTTGAGGAAAGATGGATGGAAGGAGTCTGCATATTTTAAATATTCAGCCAGCTGCGACGTGGTAGAGCTGCTGCTCAGAAGACTGGTTTCTGCTCTGACTCAGTTTACTGCCTGCCCTTTTATTACTGCTGCAATGCAAGAAACAGGGATACGGCAATTCCTCCGAATGGAGGGTCCTCAATATGCTTCTGCCCTTCTGCTATCAATTATCTTTTGCTCTGAGTGTGTGCGTTCATTTCAGAAACCAGAAAAAGTCCTGGAAAACCAGAGGAGCAAGCTCTTATCCCTAATGCAGGTTGCACGGGGGCAAGGATGGCCAGTCTGTAGCTCTTAAGCTACACACAGCTTCCATCGTTTTAAGGGCTGCTCCTGAGTAAGCTGACTCGCGGTGTGATCCCGGAATTGCGGGGTAATGCTCCCACAGTTCACAGCAAATTGTTAAGGCTGACACTGCTGCATTGTCTGGTTTCCAGTGAGTGCTGGAACATCTTTTATATCAACCCTTCCACCTCAACCCTTTTTAATGGACAGTTCTATATGTATTGTCAGATCCTGCAACAAGGGAAAAACCTTTTGCTGAAGTCAGAGTGCTGTGTAATAGGTTTTTATCAAGTCCTACCTTCTGAGTACTGGTGGAAAGGTTCTCTCTCTGCTGGTATAAACAAATCTCAGACTCCTGTTGGAAGGAAGGATGCCTGACAGAAGTTTTGCCTTTCTAATAACATGAGATTTGCCCAACTGGGTATCACCGCCGGGTGGTCACCATCATCACTTCTCTCCAAGCCTGCTCACGCAGACTAAAGTTGATCAGCTTCTGCAGCCAACATTTCCCCTGAGGGAGCATCACGAGTACCTTCCCGACCAACAAACTTCAACTCCTCAGCCCAAACGATCGGCTACGCTTGCTCAGCTGCCATTGCTTTAAGCCTCCTGCAAAGCTCAGCCTCACCATAGGAAGTTTTCTCAGCCTCTCTGCCACTGCAGCTCACTCACTGAAGATACAGAGAATACGGTGTTGCTGTGTCTCAAGCTAGTCCAGGTAACACACAGCTGTGCATTTAAAAGAAAGCCTGGGAGGTAGCCATTAGCCTGAGGGCTGCCTCCCCAGATTCACAGTCCCCTTTCCGAAAGTGCAAACTCAGACAGTTTCTGAGCTGTGATTGGCATATGGGAATATAGAAATCAGCTTCATAAAGGCCCGTGCTAGCTAACACTTCCCTCTGGTGAGGAAGATGGATGATATCCTGTAGTGTTAACATGTGGAAAGTGCTAATATTTCATCCGATTGTTCAGTCTGTAGGAAGGTGAGACACAGGCCCAGAGCTTCCTACTCATGGACATCTTGAATAAAGCTTTTCTTAAATTATTTCCATTGGAACTAATTCTCCTGCCCCTTTTGTCAGTGGCCCATCCATCTCTCATTGCAGCTCTGCACACTTACCAAAACGTCTGGGACACAGAATACAAAGTATTCAGAGGAAAAATAGCGTTTCTCAGGCTGGAACCAGGCTGAGAACAGTTTAGGAAGTCTCTGATGAAATACTGTGTAAGAGTTGTTTATGCAGGTAGGAACATGGCAGTGGATGGTGCTTGACAAAACAGATTTTTCTCCAGATACCAATAGACTTACAGCAGACATTAATTTAATCAAAGTGTATATTTTACCTGACCACCAGCTGGACTACTTAGTGTGGAGTGATCCTGATTTACACCAGCCAAAGACCTACACTATTGAGTGCTATGTATGTGTACCTTTCCTGAAAACACAGAGGAGGAAAGTAAGTCTTGTCTCCAATAATCTTGAGTTGAAAGGGCTGATTCCTCAGGGCTGCTTCCATCCTAAACCAAGTTTCAGCTGTATACTAACTATTATGGATCTCAGGACTTTGCCTGAGTTAATAATAAGATGTGAGACAACTGGGTATCAGCAAAAATACATAGACACACAATTGATGAGGACCAACCTTTGAGGTCAAATATGAAAAACAGACTTCAAGTGGGAGGCTGAAGAGAGAGGCAATATCGGCTCACAGGCTCTGTAGGGCAAAAACTTTGGCTTGGAATCAGACTCATAGAGGGAAAAAAGGAGAAAGATATGAAAGGAGAGAAGTGATATAAGAAAATAAGGATGATGTGAAAGCAAAGGAAAGGCAGGTTTATGTAAATTCTGGGTGAGAAGAAAGGCCAAGAAACTAAGACTGATTCTTGAGAGAATGAAGAGACAGAAAATGCTACTCCTGAGACAGCTAACTGGTATTGGCAGAACTGGAATGAACATCCTGAAACAACACAGGCTGGAGAGAGGCTGAGGATACTGTTTGGATCAAACAGGTGGGACACACACCAGTATCTTTGGCTCCCAGTATCTTTGGAGTTTTAGCCCTGTTGGTCTGATGCAGCTCCACGAGGGATCAGTTTCTGTCCCTGAACATCTGCTGCCTTTCCATCACCAGCCTTCTCCCACAGCTCTCCCAGTTCACCTCAATGCTGATTTTCAGCCGAGCTGTCATTGCAGGACTTGGGTTCTCCCTGACTCCCCAGAGGCTGCCAAGCACTGAATTGTGCTGAGCTCTGCAGCAAAACTTCTGCTTTGCTTTTTATGATGTGGACAAATGTTTACTAGAGACTGGCGACCGGAACAGCTGTCTTTTGGAGTCAGCACAGCTTAAGAACAGCACCCCTGTTAAACCTTCTCTAGGCCGCGTGGATCTTATTTGATGCTTTATGAGATTTATTCACTGACCTTCCCAGGTACAGAGCTAGGAAGGTGGCAGGAGGAGGGGAAGAAAAGAGGAAATCAGCTCTGAAGCGGTTAATTTTACTGGCTCCAAAATTGATAAGCAGTGGTATGTCAGCCTGAAATGAACTTGCCTTGTTCAGTGGGGTTCTAAGACAGCGGAACTCAATCAGCAACGGGCCACATGGTTCAAAGCCGCAATTCATCCCACCGCGCCTCTGAAAAATGGGAGGTGACAGTTCATTTTGCCAGTGACAGTCTGTCGGTCTCGCTCACTGCTTCTCCCGTCGATTGCACTGCTGAGGTGAAGTGTGAGCTCCGAGACACCCTTGCTTTGTATTCCACTCAGCTGAACAGGACAATCCGAGGATCAAAGGTGGAAAAAACCTCCCCTAGCCCAACCCTATCCACTTCTATTTCTCCCTCCTTACTTTCAAAAGGCTTTTGCAAGCCAGATACCACTAGCCCAGGAAAGCCCTACTCCTCCCGTTGGCTTCACCCCACTCTTTTGGGTTAACATTTTTCCCAAGCATGTCCCATGCCTCTTGCCATCAACACCTCGGTGTGCACAGAGCAATCCACATGTCAGACTGGCAACTCAGGCCCGCTGCTCTGAAATGCTAAATCTGCTGCACGCAACTAGACAGGATAATATTTCAGGTGACAGGGTTCTCTGAGATGCACAGGATCCTGGCAGAGTTTCCATTCTCTGTCCGTGCACAGTGTGGAGGCAGCCGAAGCAAAAAAAAAAAAAAAGATAATAGAGATGACAGGCAGAGAGATTTCTGCTCCTGAGCTTTGTCTTTAGCAATCGATTAGTTCCTCTCGGAGAGCACTTGCATGAATGTACTCAGCAAATTCCCCCCCTGAGCACAGTGATGGCACTTTAAAAGACTGGCCCAGCACGGTGTAGTGAGAGTAAAGGAGTGAAGAATGGGCTGGTACCTGCTGCCAGTGTAAGGGAAGCATGAACCAGTTAGGACACTTGCTCACATGCTGAAAATGTCGAACGCTCTCAAAGCATTCTCTCAGGCAAAGATTCAAAGGCACAGTTTCAAGGAATCCGTGCATGCCACATTAGCTGCCCGCTCAAATGTGGGTTTGACTACATGTGAAAGTTAATCCGAAATTAAAGCTACGGCAGAATGGTAATTTTGGATGAACTCTGAACGAACAGGTCCTTTAACTCTTCCAGTATATGTCAAACTTGCTGCTCTTGAGCTGCTCTGTGGCTCTGAGAGCGTTCAGGGACTGGCCCTGAATGTGTGTGGCTCCTACTAGAGAGAAGCTTTTAACTTCTCTTTGCTGCAAATGCACAAATACACAGGAGAGAAAGCAGTAATTGCTATTTGACTTCCAAAGTCATCTGTGCAAACTGTTGACTCAGAAAATGGAGATCTCCAGTACTATTACAAGCTGGGCTTAAATTATTCTTGGCTTAACTTAATAAGAGAGGAGAAGCCAGTAATTAAAGTTTATTAAACACTGTGCATCGCTAAAACAGTCTGGCACATGCAGCTGCTTTTATCTTTGAAGATGGGAACGATGCAGTTCTTATGCACCTTAGAAGCAGATAAGCTGAGGCTTGCGATGCAAAGCAGATGTATAACCAGAAAAAAGAAGGATAAAGGAAAGCATAAAGCTGAGAACTGTTGGAAATATTCTGCATATGGCACAGTCAGGAAATATCCAGCTTCTGTATATGTGATAAATAGCCAGAAATTTTGTGTCTCACAGAATATAAACCTCTGCCCAGACTCTATAAACACTTAGCACATGCCTTAATTGTAAATCTTCAGTGTGCTCAGCGAAAGTCCCCGGGTACATTCCTGCAAAGCTGCTCCGCAGCACGTTTCATAAGAAATGCTCCTGCCCTCCTGAGGAGTTGTCTGACTCTCAGGCAGCGCCGAGGTTCGCTGCTGTGCTGTATTGCACTTGGCATGTAGGCGCTGCGGAGACAGGCACATTACAATGCAATACCTGTGTATCCAGACGGAGAAGGAATGAGAGACCTGATAGATGTGGAGCAGAGGGGACTAAGCTACCACTGCCTCCAACCTTCCACCTGCCCAGGCAGCCAGCGCGGGATGGGGAGCAGAAATACAAAAAGGGGGTGGGCAGCTGAAATGATCTGAGCGGGCTTTTGCAAAGCCCAGAGGAGTGAAGGTTGGGCCGTGCTGGATCCCAGGTGGAATTCTTCTGTCGCTGCTCAAAAATTAAGGTGAGACGGGAGGTGCGCGAGAGGACTGGCAATAGGCAGCGCCATCCTGAAGATAACAGGTTGTCTGTCAACGTGAGGAGCTTATGTACATGTTGGACCACAGAGCTCCCACTAACGGAGAAATTAAACCTGTCTCCACACAGCAGTCCCAGTGCTCTGATTACATTTACAGAGGTTGTGACCTGCATCCTGTCACCATGGAAACCTCTCCTGCTGCCGATGTACAGTCAGGTTGTTTCCGTGGGTGGCTGATATTTAAAGGTAGAGGCTACGGCGCTGTAATATCGAAAGCCAGGGCACCAAGTTTACGATTAGCCGAGTGGCGAAATTCATTTCACTCCCTTTGACGCCTTGTAATCTCGACTGACAATTCCAGGAGATGCTGAGAAGGTGGTAGAGAAAGAAGAGGAGAAGAGAGGGAGGAGAGAAAAAGAGGAACGGGATAGGGGGGGAGAGGGGGGCGAAGAAAGAATTCACTCATCTTCATCAAGCAATTATCCTGCATAGGGAAGGGAATTTGTGTATTAAGCTCATTATGAAACATGGCACTTTTCTGGATCCATCAAAATAGCCTTTCCCTTTCATTCCCCACTTCCAAAACAGGCTTTGCACCCAGCCCGTGTCTCTCCTTCGCCAAACATACTCTTAGTCCTAGTCTGCCTTGATGTGAAATGGTCTTTTAATTTTCTTCTACGTCTCCCTCTCCTATATATTTGGAGCTGAAGGTACCCTGGTGTAATTCCCCGACATTCTATGAGAGCAGGGATGTTGCTCTGGAGATGGGTGGGGTTCTCAGTCCCCGACTGTTTGAGAAACCAGACTTCCTCCAGCGCCGGGCTCTGTCTCTCAGCAGTTCCATCTTCTCGTTAGCCCACTTGCCGTGTGTGCAGTGCACATGGATGTTCGTGGAAATTGCAGCGTGTCGCTGTACGAGGGGAGTCCCCAGTGGCACCGTTACAAACACCAGCGCAGAGACAGAGCACGAGCAGGAGGACTCTGGGGCCAGCACTGATGCTCGGCACGGAGATGGCTGACAGTGTAGCTGACTACGATGTCAGCTTCTCACGCAGGCGACAGACACTACCTGACAGGCAACTACTTAGCTTCCAATTTTCTCTGGTATAAAACTATTCTGTTAGGCAATGGAAGGCAGTGCAATGAAGGTAAATAAAACTGACACAGGACCCGGGCGCTGCTCTCTCTCTGCTCCTCTCGCAGACGTGCTTCTCTGATCGTTTGGTGGAAGACAGAGGAGAGCTGGGAGCTGGGGACTAGCTGATGGAGGCAGGATGAAAGGAGATAAACTACAGGAGAAAAACACTTGTGGTGATATGGCTGGGAACCAGAGCAGCACCCCACAGAATGGGAAGTTTGTAGCTAAAGCATTTGTTGGGATCTGAGATGAGCTTGTTTCAGTTCCAGATTCTTCCATGATTTTCTGTGATCTCAGGTGCATCCATTAAAGCGAGCTTCCTCTCCCTGTACACTAGTTTCTGCAAGTGCAGTTTGCAGGTAGTTATCCAGGCTCCCTCCACAGAGAGAGCTGGAGATGTATATTTAAATGTACATAATACAAAGGAAAGAAATATCATGATTACAACTGAACTGGCACGAGGGAGTGCCATGGATTTACCTAAGCAGAAGGCTGAGACAAAACAGAAACTGTGTCAAGAAGAGTTGAAACGAGGGAGGTGGTGGACTCTAGAGCTAGAAGCAAGAAATGGAATGATGCAAAATCACACCTTTGTGGCGTGAAAAGTCAGGGATGCTTCCAGGGAGCTGGACAGGATGGGGACCAGTACATCTAGCTGAATTTTCCTCTAGACTCTCATCCCTGCACCCCTTAAGGCCCTACCTCTTTGTTTCCCTCTCCTGACTCCTGCCTTAGGCATGGACTGTAAGCTCTCTGGGGCATCTCTTAGCCCCGCTTGCCTATCCCAGCAGAAATCTGCACTATGAAAGGATTGAACAAAGCTATCATGGCACAAAGAATAAGAGTTTGCATACCAGCTCAGAAGCCCCTGGAGCCCAGCACAGTGTAAGAGATCCATTGTTCAGGCACCACAAGAGTGATTACTGTAGACAGAGGATGCAGAGCCATGACTAAGAGAGCAGTTGGTTCAGGAGGAGGTGAGGAAGAAAAGGCATCAGCTGGAATCCCAGATCAGCTTGCTCTGGGTTGGGTATCTGACCTTTGTAATGCTTTGATTTGAAATTGTAAACCCTTGTAATCCTGGTGGATTACATCTCCATAGCCTTTAATATGTGCATCCCTCAAAGCCATGCAAATGCAGAGAGAGAGAGAGAGAGAATGGGGCAGCAGAGCAGCACCACAGACATCCCTACCGATGAAGGGTACTTCTCCACTGCCCTTTCTTTCACCTTGAATAATCTCCATTTGCTCTGGGGTAGAAGTGGAGAAACAGAGAGTGGAGGTTAAAAGCAGGGGGTTGCAGAAGTTTAGAGAAGTGCAATACAAAGTAGTAGGTAATTACATCGGGGGAGATAAGGGAAAAGTAGAGAAGGAGAAGAGATTTTCAGGCTTAGTGGGATAATCGGGCACTTAGCTGGCTAAAGATCTGTAGTGCGAATAACCACTCCAAAAGGCACAAACCATTGTTTATACCAATCAGTGACTCAAAAGAAAGGCCAAACTTTTCACACAAGTTACCACCATCCCTTTTGAAGCTGCAGCAGAGGCAGGAGAGTGGCAGTTACTGCCTGCCTGCATCCGGGAGTGTTAAGGGGATGAAAGAGAGGGAGCCCTGCTGTAGGAGGGATGCATTGAAGCTCTATTTAGGAGACCCAGGTTTGATTCTAAGCTCTGCTGCAGTCTTTGACCAAATCACCAGAGCAGGCTAGATCCAGACAATGAGCTGTAACGTTTATCCAGGTTGTCCTGCTGTAGACGCTGATGGCCCTCTGGTCCAGTTGCTGTACTCTGCCATGGGGAGCTGGGTTAACTTTACTGAGTTCCGCTGTGTAATTTCATCCAGGAACATTCAGGAGGAAGCAGGTCAGATCTGCAGGACCACCAGGTTCTTTGTGGCTGGAATCGTAGCTCAGCATGGGTGTTTATCAAAGTAGGGAACGGTGAGAGCTGTGGGTAAGAATGTCAGACACAGGAGACCATCCACACTTGAGATGGCAGCAGGCTCTGATCAGACTTTGCTGGTGGCCCAGTTCTAGATCTGGGCCATTGTCCGAGAAGCCCAGTTCAACATTCACCCTCAGTGTGAAACAGTTCCTAGTGGAGATGCTTTTGTTGTCTGCTTTTTCCAGAGGTGGGAAGCACTAATTTGATAAACTGTGGCATTTTCTTTTTAAAGTACCATTTCCGTTGTTTTCAATTAGACAATTCATAAGCTTGGAGTTAATTGCACACTTAAGTGTTTCACTTGAAGAAGGCCAGAGCGCCCAGCGCTTTGCAGAACTGCCCCCTCAGAGGACCCCCATTGCAGGAGGAGTCGCTACAAGAGGGTCTCTGGTTTTAAACTTTAAAATGAATCGAGCTACTGGGAAGGGCACTGGGTTGAAACTCAGAGATGCTGGGCTCTGCTCCTCATTCTTTCACTGGCTCGAGGTGGTGTTTAGGCAAGACACTTCCTCTCCTCCAGCCTCTGTTTTCTCTTTTATGAAACGGGGGCTGCATTTTTGTTCTCTGAAGGTTCTCAAATCTGTGCACGAAGAGAGCAAGAGCCAGGCATTTGTGCCGTTACTTCAAAGATGTCTCTAGGGTTTCACCTTGAGAGCACCTCCGTGATGTTCAAATTCATCCCTCACACCCGAGTGTTTAAAGCATCTGGCAGAAGGGGGCAACATAATAACAGCTGCACAAATGTTTGGGGTATTTTTCAAGCCGGATTCTTTTGCATCTGCAAGTTTTATCTTTTAATTTCATAACGAATGAACTGTAGTAACACTTCGCATTTATAAACTGCAGCATCATTCATTGGAAGATCTCAAAGCAGTTTACAAACATTCATTGATTGCTTGACAAGCATGAAACGGAAGGGTAACTGTTTTACAAAATGACAGGAATGAAACAATAAGCTCTTGAATTTCGGGAATGCTTCTGCCTTCCAGTTCTTTTAGCAGATAAGATCGCCGACTAACGGTAGTCATTTTTGTGTTTAATTAATAATGTAATGCATCCAATATCCAAGCTCGCAGATAATGGGCTTGTAATACAGCCTAACATGCCTCCCATATCATTAAGTTTAACTGTCACACTAAATACCAGATTGTCATGCAGCCTTGTCAGTTTTTCTTTCTTTCTTTCTCATGAGTACGGAACAAGAGCAGATGTGGGGAAGGAGACGCTGAAGAGCTGAGATGATGCAGTGTGGCAGTAAAAAACCCTTGAGGGACAAAAATCATGGCTTATTCACCATCACGGCTTTGAAGGCAGTGAATGTTTGCAGCCAGCCCCTGGTGTTGTGTCCATCACATTGCAGGCTTGCCTCTGAGACTGTCTGGATTTCTTTTCACTATTTTTTAAATGCAAGAAAGAATGAAGTTTGGGTTTTTTTTTTTTTTCTTTTTTCAAGGAAAACATTTGTTTTCTAAAGATTGTTTTTTTTTTCTTCAACAATGAAATGCGCTCAATTGCCTGGAATGGAATGCGTTTCAACTTGTATATATTATTGCATAGCATATTACATTTATATGGGCCCTGCACTCCCCTCTCCACCCCTTGGCTGTTTCTCCGGGATGTGCTGTGGCCCCTGAGGATGAACTCTCTTTGCCAAGCCAGGTCAAACACCACAGGGAAAGCAGCCTAAGAATCCTCTTCACAGAGCCTGAAACACCCAAACTCCTACTTCCCTGCATCAGAATAATCATAGTCGCCAGGCAAAATACTTCAGATTAATGTTTTGTTCTGAAGTCAAACTAGCTTGATTTTTAAATTTCTACCAAAATAGTCAGTCTCTTCAGGAAATTATTTTTGACCAAACCCATTGCTGTGCTGCTTGCGGTGCTGCACTTGCATTCCTCAGGCCTCTGGCTCTCATTTTTCTTCATGAAGATTTATAGTAATTTCTCCCATATCGCTGATTTCTTCATAAGAGAAAAGATCACTTCAGGGACCTACCTCTGTCTCCAGCTACCCTGTTTAACACCTCCAAATATTCCTATTTATGAACTAACATCTGGGTCAGTCTACATAGCATAGTTTGAAAGCCATTAAGACAGATGCCTGCATTTCATTAAGCAAGATTTGATAAGGTGGGTAGGGTTACAGGGCAAGATTACTATGGGAATTCAGTGAGTTTAAACCTTCACTCCAGTTAATAAAATCAAACAATACATCATAAAAGTGTCTGGAAATTGGCTCAATAATTGAAATAGAGCTGTGTGATGGATGGAGATTTATGGATGTTAATGCAGAAGCAGGGCTACATTAGAACATCATCTCTGAGTCTCTTCTGAATCCAGACCCTCGAGTCCAAATCTGTCTTTTGTGCTGGTCTTAGATAGGAGATTCTTTTCCAGAATGAAGAAAACCTCACAGAATGGCTGGTCCAGTTTTAATCTGAAATGTTGTTGAGCTGTCCATGAAATCTCAGGGCCATCAAGTGTTATGATGCTATTGATGTTTACACAGATATCTCTGAACTGGCTTCAAACTGAGCTGTGGCAGCCTGGGACTCGGTGCAGGGGAGCCAACACCAGTTTGGCAGATTGTACCAAAGCCAGCACTTCATTTCTGTCTGTGTTCCTGTTCACGGGTGTCTGACATGCTGCCATCACTACCTTCCACAGCAGTGGGGACATACGGTGTTATTATTACACTGAATAATAAAATCAGTCATTAGCCCAAGCCAACATTTTTTCATATCTCATCTTCATCCTGAACTGAAATATTCACGGAGCTCTCATTTCATGTCCTTTGTGTCCACCAAGACTCTTCTCCAGGACTGGTCTCTCCTTCCTCAATCCACTGCTTTTCAGATCACGTGGACTTTTGTCCTAAATCTTTGTTCTGTCTCAGGAGCAGACAGGGAGCTCTCCCTCCTCTAGAGAACTATGGATCCTCCCTCAACTCCATCCTTCTCCCTCAGCCTTGATGGCAGCCCTTGGTCTTAGCTGTTTATAGGAAGTGTCCCCTCTGCAGCCTTAATGAAGTGTGTGGCAGCCCTCCTCATTAAGACTCAGTGTTGTCAATAAAAGAGTCATTAAAGTAGTTTGATGAGGATTGGGAGAAAGAGAAGAGGTGCTACAAACACATCTACAGGGCAGAGGGCAGCTCCATCACACATTGTAACCAAACAGCAAGGGATCAATATCACCTTTGCATTAAACTGAAGCCCATTCGTCAGCCTGAGGAACAGCAGCCTCCACAGGAGCTCAGCTCACTGCTCATTTCTGGCTTCCTATCTTTCTAATCCTTCCCTTTACAGGATGATCTTCCCTTCCTGGTGCTGCCCAGCTTTTGCCAGAGGCCATAGAAATGCTGTCTCGGAGCTGTGTCCTGCTTAGCATCCCAGTGGTGTTATCCATTCCCCACATCCAGCTTCAGGATCACAAGTTTTCGGAGACCATGCTGCTGGGAGATGCCTCCTCTGTGTTGTCACCTCACAGACCACCCCCACCTCACTGATCACTGTGGGTACTCCCAGAGACAGGCCTCCTTGCCACATGCCACCTCCCCAGGGGAGATGGAGGAGTGGATGGACCAGTAGAGCCCATTCAACCCACAGGTGAGAGGAGGTTTGTGCCATATGAAAAAAAGAAATGTCTGCTCAGTCTTCACTGGCTCATGTCCACAGGATCCCAGTGAGGGGCCATGTGGCCAGCATGGACTCTGGATTGAGGCCCAGACTTGAGCTTGACGTATGGTCAAGTGTTGCCCAGGAAGAATGAAGCAGGGGAGGAAACCTGGGCCTCTCCACTCCTGGGTTAAGATTCTGCTCTTCCTTCCTCCCTCTCAGCCAACAACTGTCCATTTCTGGGGTGCTGGGCACAAAATGCTGCTGTTGGCCATGGCAGTGGGGACCTTGATAACATGAACACCAGCCCAGGCACCAACACTCGTTTATTTTCCCAGGGTCTTCTCTTGAGATACTTCATCTGCACTTCTCTACTTCATCTTGTCTGGTCAGACAATGAGGGGTTTTGTGCACTGGTGGAACATTTTAGTGGGGTCTTACTGTAACTAATGTGTTGGTGTGATGAAAACCAGTTACCATACATTCACAGATGCTCTAATAAATACACTCCAACACACTTGCTTGCTCCTGAGAAGCCTTCACAGCAGAGAAAAGCCAGCATGTCTGGAAGGTAAATGAAGGCAGAGGCTGCAGTCTAAGCCAGGAGCAAGGTCCAGTCATTTAGTTTTGCTTTGGGACCAGATCTATTTACCATAACTCAGAGCCGCTGACATATTTTTGTTTCTCTTCGGCTTCAGAAACTGCTGAAGAGTAACCTGCAAGCCCTTGTGAATCGCATTACAAAGACAACAGAAGACCACCACTTTGCTTTAAAAAAATGAAAGAGGCTTTATAAGGTTTGTAACCAACCTTTGACTGAATGACTTAGTCACACCAAAAGACACATGAGCTGTTGGACAATGAAAATGACAGGAGCATGTAAACTCTGGGATTACAGCAGAGCATTAGCATGGCATAGCTGATTAGTAAACCAGGAGACATTACTCAAGCAGTCAGGTGCATTACCAGATTGGAAAGTTGCCTTTTTTCTGAGTTGTTGGTCACTGTCAGAGGCAGCAAATGAGACCCAGTGGCCCAACAATTTGCCCTGGAATGGCAGGAGCTGTGATACAGAAATGGATGGACCAGCATCTGCTCTGCAAAAGCAAGAATTAAAGTCTGCTCTGAATTGGCAGGAGCTGCAGTGCCGGGAAGAGAGGACAAAAGGGCAAGTCAGTGCACAATTCAAGGATATCGAGCAAGATGAATAAAGGGGCTGGAAATGTACTTTCAGTGCCGCAGCACCAGACTGGGTGAACAAATAACCTGATCCAGTTTAATGAAGCCTGTGATCCTCCACCTCCTTTGTGGAATGGGTGTCCCAGGGTCAACGTGTGCCCGCACGAGCATGCACACACACATCCTTATCTTATCTAATTACTAGAAGTTTCAGATTAATTTCAGTGCAGCTGCTTGAAAGGGCTGTTATCAGCCAGGGCTTTGTGGTTTAACCTTGTTACCCTTTTGTTGTTAACCTTTCCGAATGGCAGCGCGGGGAAGGCTGCCATGCTGATGTGCTGGGGGAGCAGGGAGGGGAACTGGGGGAACTGGGGGAGTCCGCAATGCTCTCCCCCCCCCGCCCCAGCCTCCCCTCCCACCCCGGGTTTTGTGCCTTGCGGCTGTGTGACAGGACAGCTGGCTGCTTACCTCCGCTGACAGGCACTGGTACCCAGCCACACAGAACAGCCCGTAACAGGGACACGTCTCCTGCCAACCCCTCCAGATCCTTTGATATTTCCGACAGCGCCGTGAAGGGCTCTGACGCTCACATTTTACCTTGCATCGCTCAGCTCCTCTAAGGCTGCCCGGCTTCGTTTCCATAGCTACACCCAATCGCATCTGGCTTCCTGTGAAATTGGATTTCAAAGCAAGACAAGCCTTCAAAGGAATTTGCCCATTTAACAGAATATCATTAGGAGAGAGCCTGTCTGCTGAACTTGGGACCTAAAATGATTAAGGTGGGGCTTTTATCATGTAGGGAGGCAGCTTTTACATCTAGAGCCCCCTAAAGCTTGGTGCGACACAACGGTGATGCAGAGGAAGTTGCCAGTCAGTGCCAGCCTCCCCCATCTCCTTCCCAGCTGACCACCAAACTAAACGTGTAACCTGTTCACACATTCAAAAATGAAAGTGGCAAGGAAAATGGCAAGAAAAAAAAAAAAAAAGGTCATTTGCCTGGGATTTGCAAAGTAAGGACCGAATCCTGTATGTTTAACCCATGGGAAATCGTAAACTGGCCTTTGGAATCACTGATGAGCTTCAAATAATGAGTCTGCCTGGCTCCATCTGCAGCTGCATAAGCTGGAGGGGAAGGTTTGGCTTGGTACTAGGACTTTGGGTAACAGCACCTATGCCTCCATGGCAAATGAGGCTCTAGGCCTCGGTACTCCTCGGTAAAATGGATTTAAGAATAACAGCAGTGGCTGCATGGTCAACCTGGTCTTAACAAAATCTTCCTGTAGGGGCTGAGGGGAACATTCGAGGTGCTGGGTCCTGCCTTCAGCTGCCAGGCCCATGGGATGGACGTGTGGGCCAAGAGTAGCCAGGGTGCAACTGTGCAGTCTCCACGTGTGGTGCTTTTTTCAAACACTGTATGATACCCTTAAAATGTGTAGCAAAAGACCAAAAATCACAACGGCAATACATCTCAGAGGTTGAACAGAAAAGATCTAGAGCTTTACTGATGGTGTGAACATTGCAATGGCAGGAAATCTGTTGGGTGTCATCCCCATATACTCTTAAGCAAAGGCAGCAAAGGAAGGCAAAACCACACAAAACACCTGCAAAACAAGCCTCTGCTAGTTTGACATGAGGAAGAAAATTCTTCCAGACCCTAAACACGTTAAATTGGTACAATTCTTGGGCAAGACTCATTGACCAGGTATCTTCTAGTTCACTCTGTCCAACACTATGATTTCAGAGTATTATGTGAGATACAGAAATGCAGAGAACGTGTGAGATGACCCTTTTCTTTGCAGTTGCATGAGCATTTCTTCCTCTGAGATTTGCATTGATCAGGTTTTATTGATCTTTCTGGCATATCTGAAGGCAGTTTCTTCCATCTAAGGGACCTAGTTCATTCCTTTATAAACTCATTTTTAAAGTTAGCCGGTCTCAGCAAGCAGCTGCTTTTTATTTGTAGTCTGTAATGAACTGACTAGGATTTCTACACACAAGTGTTTAAATATTTATCCCTAAACACCTCTAGGTGAGAACACATACACAGATCCATCTATCTCACACATCCACCTACACGCGCTGCCATTTCTTGCATACAATCAGAACCACTCAAACGTGCCAGGAGCCGTAGACAGCAAACAGAGATTCAAGTTCTGCTCCCATAGGAGACTCTCAATTTTCTAAATCCTGACTCACAAAACCCTACCTGACAAGGTATACATACGCCATGTATACGCTTTCTAGCAAGGCAATCTCCCGTGTGAGGCCCTCTGAACTGCAGCAACATTCCCTGTGCTTTAAGACCTCTGCATCCACTGAAGAGCAATGTCTCGTGCCCGTTGTCAGTGTGGGTGAGCACAAGGTAAAGGGGGAAGGACAGAAACGGAGTGAACTTACTCAGAGGAGGAAACCTGTAAGGTCTGGATTGGTAATATCAGACGTGGAGTCTGTCTCCAGGTTGTTCTGAAATTACATGTGCGTGCAGAGCACAGCCAAGTGACAAATCAAAAGTGGTGGTGTGTTTCTTTTCCGAGATCCGGAGAGCAATCGAGCCTCCCTAAGCAGGAGAGAAAACACACTGTCTTCTCTTCTTCACGACTAAACCCCTCACGGCAGCTCTCACTTCAGCGTTACCACGCGGAGAGACTACACAGAAAACACTGAAAGTTCCTTCTCCAGTAAATCAACTGCATGCACTAACCATGGTCATGGTCACAGTATTGTCACTTCTCCTTTAAAATCATCCCTTCTTGACAAGTGTTAGTTATATGTGAGTTATTGAGGTGTTGTCCCCATGCGTAAAAGTGCATGTTTCAACCAAAAAGTCCCCAAAGAACTTTGGAGCTTCTTTCAGGGACAGGTTCCCCTTTCACTCCACTGTCTATGGAAGAGACAACGCACTAGAAGTGCAGGCACAACCCAAACTCAAAAAACACAAAGCACAGAGGTTCACCTTTTACCTGTTCTTTACCTGTTTTGTACCCATCAACTAAAAGCACAACATGTTACTTGCTATAATAATAAATAGCTGTTTGATACCAGGATAGTGCAAAGTAAGGGCTGGATCCTGCACACTCAACCTATGGGAAATCTTTAACTGCTCTTTGGAATCATTGATGAGCTTCCGATAAAGACGACTCTCATGGGATGTGTCAAGCCTAAAATTTGGGACTGCAAGAATGAAAAATAATGGCGGTATCCTCATAGTCGGCCTGTGCTAATTCGTTTACAGAGGAGAGGAGCAGATGCAGGGCTGTGGGTTAATCTAATGCGATGCCATTTTTGTTTTGTAGAGCGCAGTTTGCATTTATTGCCTGTCATAAAGCAAGTTAAAGTGCGCAACCCGGTTATTTCTCTGGGCAAGACATAGAAATATGAACGGCTATTACAACCTGCCCCCCTTCCGATGCAGGAAGAGGGGGAAGTTTTATTGCAGAACAGCCAAGCACCATTCTCTTCCCCTGTGCATTAGAGGTGGGAGCCTGCCTTCGCCTGGAACAGCTCCAATCCCCAGCTCCCGTAGCGCTGGGAACCGGCACAGGAGGTTAAATCAACGGCTGGTGGCTCTGCTCTGCCAGCGGGTGCCCTGAATTGTGAGATAATGAAGGAGATGCACGCCTTCAGTGCCACCAGATTAAAATGCTAATGCAGGAGCATGGGTTCAACTGTGCTGTTGCTGGGGGTCAGGTACTTCTGCAGCTTCTTGGCTGGAGCTCTGGTTCACAGGAGCTTGGAGGTGCTTGGTGGCCAGGGGAGCAGGAGGTATGTTGAGCTGTCCGGGGCTGTATGAGGAGGAGGAGGCATCTCAGCAGAGCCCAGCGGTTCCTCCTACCTTTTTTTTGGGTGTCCCCGCCCTCCCTGCTTCCTTTCTCGCTCTGTCCCTGCCTCTGAGGGACAGGAGCACTAGCAGCAGGTTTGACTCCTGTGGAAAGGAGGTGGCGGGTATGGTGATCCCAGAGGAGATTCAGAGACTCCTGGAAGGTAACCACAAGTTCCTCCTTCCTCCCCTTGTGCTTAAAGGGGAACATCTCCTGTGGTTGCAGGGGAAGGAGCTGAAAAGCTTTTTTCAACTCACTGTGCTGAGACAGAGAGGGGGAAGGACATTGTAGGAACTGCTTCTTTTCTAAGGCTGATGGTTTTGGGGTCCTCAGGTTGTGTGTGTCTTCCTTGTCTCTAACCCCAATGAGAGTGTAGGGGATGTGGCTGCCTTCGCTGGTGTTTTTTGGGCTGCCCTTGTGTTGCTCAGGATCTGGCAGGTGGGTCTGTGCCTGTGTTAGGGGTAGGGGAAGCTCTCTGGTGGTCCCATATACTGTGTAATGGGAAGAGAGTGTATGAAAGATTGAGGGGTGTCTTCTGGCATGGTCAAAAGATGTCCCCACTCAGTGCTTTTGGCTGAGAAATTGAGCTTAGCATCACTGGGGTGAGACAAGGAAGTGGATACAAAGGATAGAAGAAGCTGTTGTGCTGCAGTGAGCCCTCTCAGCAGGCTTTTGTTGTGGCTGTGGTGGTGTCTCCTGCATCGAGATATTGTGCAAGTGTATGTCACGCTGGAGCTGCAATGAACAAGCTTGCTTGGTGGGGGGGCATCCTTAGGAAAGCTTCAACCCCATTGAAAATGGGGGTACGGCCAGGAGCAGTGCTGGCTTCCAGCCCCTCTTCTGCTCGATCATTTGAGTGTGGCCTCCTGAGGTCTCAGTTTCTGAGTGAATGAGCTGTGCTGGGAGCTGACAGCTCTCCTGAATGTAAGATGGCAGGTGGGAGGCTCCTGAAGTTGTTTTTCATGGATTTCTTCACAAACTGGAACTGCAAGGTGTCTAGTCGTTGAGGAGGTGGGTGAGCCAAGCAGAAGCCGCGCTGAGCTCCTCTATTGAGAGGTGCTTCACAAACAGCAACAAGTTCTGCCTGGCCCTTTGCAAGCCCTGCTGACCCTGTGGCGTGGAGGTGACCACACTACAACCTGTCCCTAAATAAAGCTCCATCAGCAGCAGCGCTGTGGGTTGGGATTGGGTGTCAGCCCGGCGCCCAACAACACTTGCACGCCTTACCGACACATCCTGCCCTCGCAGATGTGGGTGGATGGGGGGAAGGAGTCGTTAGCATCTCGTGTTCGGGGCTGGCCCCGCCGCCACAAGGCTCGGTGACCTTTTATTTCCTGCCGCGGTGGCTCCTGGCAGCACCGAGCGCTCGCCGTGTCCCCTCTCGAGATGCGGGATACCTTCCAGTCCTGGCATCCACCCGTCTGAGAGACGGAGGGTGCAGCCTCCAAGCCCATCAAAGCTCACTTCCAAATGCTTTGTGTCTTCCCCCAGATGTAGGTGTAAATTTTCTCCTCTGTTTTTTTAATCATGGGGGCTGCAGTGAAGTTCACCCTTTCACACTTTTGATGTGCGGCACTTTATTGTTCAGTGCTGACACTTTTGTAAACAACTCATTTCTGCACCTGCCACCTTCCTTTAACTTAGATTATTTTCTTGTTAGCTGACTGTTTTTAATTGAAGGCTTCAGATCTCCTTCTAAAGCACAGCCTTTGTTTGCTGACAAGTATAGCAGGCTATGAATGGAGATTAATTGCATGTCACATACCTCTGTATCAAACTTGCTGTGTCTTAACAATCTATATGGTCTCCAGGCCTTCCAGTGGCTGAGGAGGTTTGTAGCTACGCGGGCTGGAAACGAAGGAGCTTAAAGCTATTAGAGTGTTTGCAAACTGTATTACCGTAGGAATTCCTGTATTTCAAATAAAAATTACAGATAGAGGAGGAAACGTACTGGTGTGCAGGCAATAACACCTGCCTCCTTTTATTAAAGCCTGGTCCGTAGCGCCGTTTGTGATGCCCGGAGTCGATGGCTTGCTGGTAACGGTTGTGTTGTTATCGCCCGAGACATCTCTGAGGTTGCAGTGGTTGAAAGCCAACACAATATGGCCATTCTCTCTACCTTGCAATCCTGCAACACCTCTGAATACTTGTTATTTCCTTTTTATGAGTAAACATGGCTGTGGCAATTACATTGCTTTGAGTTCCACCTTGCAAATAAGCAATCCAGATTTTGTTGAACTCTACGGTGTCCGTTAATGGCGCGGCTTCACTTTTTGGCTCCATCAGGTCCCCTTTTAGAGCTACTCTTGCTTAAGGGTGTTTCATGGTTGTTTAGCACAAATTTCTTGTGAAGGCTGAAACAGCGGTTCTGAAAAATGCGATATATCTCTGACAAACCCGGGGCTTCTGCTTTGGCTCGGAGAAGCAAAGGCAGTCTGGCAGGCTGATTATCGTCCCTTCACCTGCCTCGCTCCATCCTCTTCATCTCAGACGGTGGGGCTGGAAAACCAGTTTCTTGCTGGAGTTTGGGCAGTGGGAGGGGGGGAGGGACGGAGCAGGTGCTGCGGTGGGAGGCTGTGACTGCACCTGCACAGCCTAACAAAGCCGTTAGCTGCTAATTGGGAGGAAAGCAGCCTCAATGCTGTTTTAAAAATAAACAATACAATGCTCTGTTTTGTGAGGGCTAATAAGCCACAGTCAGCGTTGATAGAACATCAAGAGTAGCTCTGAAATTTAAATTTAAAGGGTTGAGATTTGGAGGCTGAAAATCTGGGAAGGTGTTCTCAGTTCCCCCCCATTCTCCATTGCGCAGGGGAGAATGTCCCCTCCGGTCCATCGCGGGAGGAGGATGGATGGAGATTGCTTCTGCTCTCAAGGCTTTCTCTGACTCAGCCCCACAAAAGCAGGAAGGCTCATCTGAAAGATGTTGTTTCACAATTAAACCATCCTTTTTTTTTTTGAGCCTGCAGAAAAGTCAAGAAATACCGTGTGTGACAGTTCACGGCTTTTATTTTGACAAGTGGGACAGGGGATGATCCAACCAGCCTTCCAAACCCCGGGACACATCCTGGAAATATTAATGCAGTCTCAGGGAAGCTCAAGGTACCTGCACTCTGATAGGTGTCCTAAACATTTTTAAACTAAATTTTCCCAGCCAGCTGGAGTGATAAACTGCAGGAGGGATAGTGTGAAACATCAAATAAGCATTGGAGCAGAGTGGTTGGCTCAGTGTTGTCTTGCATAGCCAAAAAGTCGTGATTCTGTGGGGCTGGCTCCCCTGTGCATGGAGGGCAGGATCTCTGCTGGCAGAGGGGAAAAAAAACCCAACCACCAAGTAAATGTTTATATGTGCATGGAGAGAATACATGTGGCACCTTAATACCTTTCAGCTCTGCTCATTGAGTGCTGATTAACTCCTGGAATTTAGTGCTGCCATTAAAAGGTTATTTACTACCTGAACTTCAGTGGTTGTGACATAATTCTCATGATGCTGTGTATCTCCTGCAGGATTAAAGTGGATAACTGCAATTGCCTCTAGAAACTCCCCCGAAACACTTGATGAAATCTCAACTATTTTTTTTTTTTTCTCCCCCCTCTTACCTTTTTAGCTGCAGGAAATGAAAAGGAGAGTCCTGTAAACTTTCAGAGTGGATCGCAGAGAGCAATCTATAAACATCAAGAATATAATGTTACCGACAAGCAGTAAAACTAACATTAGGGTGATTTACTCTAGAGCTGCTTACATATTGCTCTTCCTGATCCACTTTGAGAGTTTATGGTTAGGCTTTCTTTTTCATTTCCTGGCGCTATAAACATAGTGGCTGGCTCTGAAAGGGGCTCTGCCTGGTTTGCAGAAGTGACCCTCGTTCTACTATAACTTATCCAGCAGCTGATCTGTGCTGACATCCCAGTAAGTAAATACCATATTAGAGCTAATCGCATACTCATGGAGCTAATCTGCGCTTAAAAATGACAGAGGGATCCAGCTGATATTTGCACAAAGTTCTGGGAGCAGATTGTTTTTCTTGCTGCTTCTTTCACTGTCAAAACGCCGCCTGTAAGTGGCGTCTCTCGCTGCCCCGTTTCTACTGTGCTGGTTTTATGCTGGTTTGTATATAATAAATTGTCCCCTTAGCCTCATCTGTTCTTAAGCAGTAAGCTCCTCGGAGCAAGATATATCCTCCGTGCTTAGACGTATGTACTTGGGTACTTTCTGTGTAATTTGTAAGTGGTTTAAGCCTCAGCACTGTTAGGCTTGTCGTGAGCTGGTACTGTGTCTTAGATGTACCATGAAAACTGTACTCAAAATGAAACCGGGTTTAAGGATTGCAGGGTTGGCCTGGGATTTAAAAAGCTCCACTTGGCTGCTCTGGCAAAGCCTTTATGTTATCCCAGGCAGACCACCTAGGGCTAAATTACTAGTGGTGAATTGATAGGTATTTTGGCTCCTGGAGGTCCCAAAACCGCTGCTGGCTGTAGGTGTGGGTTTGAGAGCGATGCTGTAAATTAGCATCACTGTCCATCTCCCGGGATGCAGCAACTGAGCATCCCCACATCAGAGGGGCTGCGCCAGGACCTTTCTCTCGGTGCTGAGTTCAAGTTTTAGCTTGGTGTCTGGGCTGTGAAGTGGGGGCTGCAGGTATGAGGCAAAGCTGGTTCTTATGGGTCAGGCCCCCCCTGGCAGGAGGAAAGGCAGGGAGACAAAGGAGCTAGTGAGGACATGGAGGAGTCTAGGTTTGCCTGAAATGTGCTTATTAGCAAGTGTGTCTATCAAAACTGGTGCTTTCAGCTGGGTAAATCCAAAAGGAGAACTGGACTGTTATGGAAATAAGTGGATCTGAATTAATTCCTCCTTCCCAGGCTGCTGTGGGTGGAGTTGGGTCTCCCTGGTCCTGTCAATCTGAAGAGGAGGTAGGAAGAGGGCCCTGTTCCTGGGGGATGCCCAAGCATCAGCCTTGTTCCCTGCCACGTCCTTCCTCCAACTCTTCACTTCAAAGAGCTCCTTTTCTTTTTCCTTCCCCACCCTTCCATGTAGCTCTAAGCCTTTCTTGCGTGTCACAAGCAGGCAACCCAAAGAAATGAGGGCTCATGATTTTAACAGAAAAAAAAGTATTAATTTCTCTTGTGGCATTTTGATCTTGAGATGTGCTTGCAGGTGGAGGAGCTGTTTGTAAGGAGCCGGGCAGTTTCCTGGGGTGTGCTAAACAGTGCTGGCTGTTGTACCGGCAGCTGAAGCATAAGGAGCTGAAAGTCTTGCGAGCAGGATATTAAACTGACATTAGTGTCACAGCATGGGGTGGGAGTTAAAGGTTGGAGAGGCCTGTGGATGTACAACACCACAGCTTTGAAGCCAATCTTTTCTCTGCTAGGGGAAACTAGCAGTAATGCTGAAGTACAAAGGTTATATTCTCCTGTACAGCCCAGGTGTGATTGGAACTGTTTTGTTTTCCATGGGATTTTTTTTCTTTTTTTAGGTTTCTGTAGAGAACATAAATATTTATGCAAACAGAAGATGCTTAATCCTTTTATCTTCCAGTTCAGGTTAAATTTCTGCATGTAGATGTGGTTTCCAGGTGAGAGAATGCCATATTTACCTTTGTTTAGCTGTCTCTGTTGAGCAAGCGCCGGCTGTAGTAGTTCAGCGATAACCTTGTAGGAGACCCCATGTGGTGACACAAGTGCACGTGGGCTGGTGCACAACCAACCTGCCGTCCAGTGCTTGTCCTCTGTGAAGATCATCCTTGTGAAAAACACAGGTTAGGGTTTCCTTGAGGAACTGGTGTTCTCAATGTGCTTTGGATCCTCCTCTGAACGGGATAACCGCTTTTTCTGCATCCTCACTTAATGCCAAAAGCCTTTCACAGGAGCAGATTTTCCGGCTTTAGGGCAGCAAAGAGGTGGGTGGAGTTGCACTTTAGTCCCGTAGACTTATCAATATTTCACCTTCCTTTTTCTTTTTTTCTGCTGGGTGGTTTCTTTGCAGTTGCTTATTTGCCTTGTACCCTTGCAACTAGAGAGCAGCTCTGTAATCCCATGCAATATTTAGCTCTATCTGCAATCAATTCAATGTCTTAACTTCTCCAAACGAAGTTTTCAGACTGATTCATGTCTCTAGATGACACTGCTTGGTGCGGTGCCACCAGGGCTTCCCAGTGTACAGCTGGGTTTGGGTTTCTTGGCCGAGAACAGGTTAGTTTTTAACCAGTAATTCTCTCTTTTTTTCCCCAGATGTTGAATTTTACCTGGCGGATGGACTGCAGAATGAAAACTTGAGTCCTAAAGCAAGGGAGCAGAGGGATGCAATTCTCTTTGGCTTCCAGCAAGTCAAAGCCAGGTTAGTGTTGCTTGTGTTACTTTTGTAATGAAAGTGCCCTAGAAGAGTGTCACGCCGTGGGGTACCACACACTGTACTCAACTAGTTGGACCATGGTTTGAAAGTTAGTGGACGTTCAGGGCTTGGTATCTTGTGGGAGTGCACCACACACTGGTGTATACACTCAAGCAGTTATATAGTTGTCTGCAAAGTTGTCATTATCTGCATTTGGGGTTTGGTTTGTGTTTCCAGATGATAAAAATGCCTTGGACTATGTCCGTACAGCTCTTTACACATGGGTCTCTGATCCTGTCTTGTTCTTCCTTCTTCCTTGTGCTAGAGAGGGTTTTGTGGAAAAAATCCAGTGCTCTGATGCTTGGGCGTGTGGGTAAATGAACCCACTGAGCAAAGATTCATGCTGCTGAGAGCATCTATTTCACAAGTGGCTTCTGAACTCAAATATGCGTTGCCTGGGTTTTGATACAGTAAAAAGCAATGAAGAGGAGGACTTCTTGAGACTCTTAAGACTCAGATCCAAACTGGATTCCAAAATCTTATGTCCTCAGGACTTTTCAAGTGCTGCTTGAGACACAAGCTGCATCATATGGATGAGTCAAGCAAACAAATGTTCTATTATGGTAGGGGAAAAATCAAGGAACATAAACAGAAAACAAGTTGCTGGAGGGTTAAATAAAACTTTCAGACTCTGCTGCATTATATTTTTGGCTAGAAATGTGATCCAGAGCTTGCTGTTAATGCTCTAGTTATAAGATATGAGTTGTGTCACTTGAAGGTAAGGCCTGACAATAAAACTCGGGGTGGCTGACTGATCTAAGCATCCAGTTTAAATAAAACTCTGCTTCTCGGGGACTCGACAGCAGAATTTTATCCTTTGGAAGGGCACAGCCAGACTCTATTCCCTGCAGTCCCACTGAAGAACTTTGCAAGATGTCCTGCTGTATCTTAATCGATCTTTCCTGCTGGCTAATTAAGCATCAGTTTTACTCAGCAACACGGGACTGTGTAATTATCAGCCTGGGTTGCCCTGAATAATTGAAACAAGTTGAATGCAGAAGATGGAAGCCTTTGGAAAATGGGGCTGTAGCATATCTAATGGAAGATTGTGTGTGTGTGTAGCACTGTCCTGTAATATTGCAGAAGAAAGGGCTTGATTCCATGTTTGTAACAGACTGGTGTGGTTTCTCTGAAAAATGCCCACACACTGGTGGGTATTGATCTTGGGTGGAAAGGGTTAAGTAAGCAGAATTCTGAACCTGAAGTATTCAGGCATCAAGTTAAGCCTTTTTTTTTTTCTCCCAACTGTCCCAGGAGCATGCAACCTTAAGTGTGATAATTCTTTATCTTCACATAAGGCAACTCTAGGTCTGTTTTTAATGAGTTAAAAATAGCGTGGAACTTGATAAATGTGTGAGGCACTTGGCAAACTTGGAAATACTGGATTGTTGTGGCTTCCTGAAGTAAGCAGTCTGTCTTCATGTGCTCTTAGAGTTGCAAAGGGCACTTGAGCAGTGGGGAAAGATGCTGCTATGACCATTGTCCCGTGGACCTTGGGTTTGCCAGAGGTTGTGTGTTGTTCTGGTGGCTTCCTCAAGAAGGAGCAGCCTTTTGGGTCCTGGAGCAAACAGAGATGCTGTGGTGCAGAACTCAGCCTTGTCTCTTGACTCTTTCTCAGCCTAATTTGGGATAAAGCTTTTAGAACAAAGTCATCTTGAAAAAACAGGCAATTTGGTGATGCAGCCTTTGCATCAGGAGGAGGGGTGATGTGCAGATTCCTCCTGGATGCTCAGGTTCAGCTGTGGGCCTCAGTCCTGCTGCTTATTGAAATAAATTGCAGGTACTTCTGGAGGGGAAAGCAAGACCCTTGAGCAAAGCCTGCAGGGCGCTGCTGATCTCCTGCTGCTGTTTTATTGCTCGGTGGCATTTGAAAGGGTGGGAAGAACAGAGCATACAGATGTCCTTGTTCTGACCTTGAGCCATTAAGGCAATGATTTGTGGTGGGAGATTACTGTAACGATGACTGCGCCTTTTTATTTGAAAGGATCTAAGCAGGTCTTGCTCTTGGGGGAAGAGGCATGGGTTTGTCTCTTCGGGGAGCTTCCTGTGGCTGCTGTGGTGGGCGTTCAGGAAATCATCAGCCCTCGTCTTCAGGAAGCGCCTGCCTCCCCCGAGCAGCCCTGCTCCTCCACCTTCCACCTCCACGGGGCCGAGCACCACACGGCGTGTAGGGTTTCGTTATTTGGGTTCATGATGGTCCTGAGTAAACTGCTCAGCTGCTGGGGAGAGACATGCACGTCTCTGAAAGGCAAGAGCTCCATCTCGTATGGTTATCCTGAGCCAGCCTCAATAACTGTTCCTGTAACTTGGCCGTCGGGTCTTTATATCGCGGCTCTCCCCGTGGCCTCGTAACGTTCCCCCACCAGGAGGTTTGCTGATGACTATAATGTGAACAAGAGGTTGGGCTTTATGTCTCCATGTGCTACCTGTGAGGATATATTGTTCCCGTCTCACCGCAAGGAGTGCGGTAGGTAGGGAGGGGATTGTGTTTGCAGGTTATAATTTTTTTTTTTTTTCTCCAAGGCAGTCCTGGGCTATTTTTGCTGGAGGAGCTGTGTCAGAGGCGTTGCAGGAGGTGGCTGTGGGGAGGCTGTCACCATACGGCTGAGTTATGAGTCCCTGTACTGTTTTACTTTCAGAATTCATTTGGTTATTTAAAGTGCACTGTTGTGTTGAAACACTTTTTTTTTTCCCCTCTTCCCTACTAACTCAGATCCTATTCCACTTTCTAATATCTCATATGTAAGTCCTGGCCTGGAAAATTTTTTTCTTAATCATCTCTTTGATTTTGTTGATAATATTTTTTTTTAATTTGCTTGCCCTGATGGCTTCTTATGGCAGCCAGGAAAACAAGGTACAGAACACAACTGGAGGTTTGGTCACTAGGAAGCATCTGTGTTGAGCATCTTATAGCCCATTACCAATTACCTGCATCCTGACTGTAGGTTCAGGGCTCTGCTCTGCTCCTGAACAGAAAAATAAAGTGTTTGTAATGGATAAAACCAGCTTAAAAAGCAGCTTTGCTTTGGGGGAGGATAGGCAGAGGACGCGGTGCTGGGGCAGAGTTTTCCTTGTCTTCCAGAAGCTCCCCCCAAAGGTTGTCAGTTGCTTCTGTTTTAGGTCCGTTGGTGCCGAGGTTTTTGTTTCAAGTTGTTCCTTGGGAACGTGGCTGCTGTTTCTTGTGTTCCTCACGGAGCCGGCTGCACAGCACGCAGCAGATGTCCGACACCTGGGATGAATCGGATACATGACTCCGCTCAGGAACACAAGACCATTCTTGTCCTTTGGCAAGAGCAGTAACCAAAAAAAAAAAAGTCTTCTTGCTGTTAAATGACCTCACCTCAGCATTTCGACATTTCTAGAGCAGTTAAATGGCAGGGGGTGAGGTGGGGAGAATGGGATTTATTTAAAAATATGGAGATAAATAGTTCCTCCACCTCCTTGGAGTCAGCCAGTCATTTAAACTCCCTGTTGGAAGGCAAGTTTGCACCGATGGAAACAAATTCTTAGTATTTTTTTCCTTTTCCCCGAGGCGAAATGTAATAGTGCTAAAAGGAGAGCGAGGCAGACCTGTTGTATATCAAAGCAGAAATGAAGAGAAAGGGGCTTAATTAATGTTGAGTTTCTTGCGTACACCCACTAGGAAATCCAAAATAGACACTGAAACTCTATGTTTAATTTGCTCCGCTGTGACTAAAACACCGGTGTGAACCTGAGGTCCAATCCTGCTACTCATAACTAATACACAGCACCATTTTTTGACATTCCTACCAGCAGCAGGAGCTCCAGCGTAGACCAGGCTCTTCACCTCTGGATAACAAGCCCCCAAAACCTCGTTTTACTGCCTCGTTGTCTAATTCTCCTTAAACTTTATGGCAATATTCCCAATGCTGCTACTGTGCCACCGGTGGCGAAAAGCCTGCACGTGGTCTTTTAACTCTGTGGTTAAATTTCTTGTGTATGAGACCTCTCCAGGTGATGTCCTGCTAAAGAACTTGCAGGAGCCAAGGTCTTCCCTGGAGCTCCACAGTCCCTCTGCTGCCACACCGGTACCTGTGTGCAGTGTCACAAATGCAGGAGTGTGTTAGAAAGATAAATCCAGCCTCTGAGCTTGGAAATTGCTTGTCCTTGGTGCAGAGATGCAGAATCCAGAGGGGGTCCCTGATGCTCCTGGTGCCTGGGTACGTGATTCTACACTCTGTTTTGATCTGAGCCACAAAAATAGTTGGTTTTGGGGAGAAAACTTAAGTAATGCCCTCACCTGCTTCCTGCTGGGTGCTTTGCCACGTCTGGCCCCGACAATAAGAAATCCTGCACGTGCTGCTGGAGCTGAAATGGGATGGTTTGAGCCCAAATGGAAGTGTCAGGGTGAAGAGAACTCAGCGACTGCCTCTGCTTTGAGCATCCTTGAGGCCGTGCTACAAATCTCAGCAAGCTGCTGTCACAAACCAGTAAGCTACTGGTTTTATTGGTTTACAGGTGTAGCCAAACTGTAGCTATTTCAACACCAGGGGAATTTTGCCTAATTATCGGGCTGAACTTAATCCTTTCTGTGCCAAGGTATTAGAGTGGTATTATAAAATGTTCACTAATGGAAATATATCTAAAAAATCCATATAAAACAGAGCCTGTTCTAATAAACTTCTAACTGTATTAACTACACTTATTACTTCAGTTTTCAACCTTACTTTAAAGTTTTAAGGTTGAAATTAAAGAAAATGCAATTTCAGGGTAATTTTGCTTCATTAGTGTAAATGCACTGCCTGTAATTCCTACCAATATTAAACTCATTATGCTGAATAACGTGTGATACCAAGATAAAAAGGAATTTAAGGATGTGACCTGATGGGCAGATAATTGAGCTCAGCACATTAACGCTGGGGCTGGACTGTAGCCCCACCACATTGGCCTTAATTAGGCAAAGTGCTGTTTTCCTCCTTCCCGTTCTTCAGAGAGCTGAAATTTATTTGCTCAGCAAGGAAACGATCTTGCTGAGCAGGGTTTTGTTCACACTTACTTTTGCCCATTAAATACAGATTTGTTCTGCAAAAAATAAAAGCAAGATACAGATTTGTTCTGCAAAAAATAAAAGCAAGTCACTTAGAAAACGCGAATGCAAAACCTCTTATCCTGAAAACAAGCTCCTCAAGTTGTGTAATTATTATTATTATTTTTTCTTTTTTTGTAAGATCTCTGGGGGGGGGGATGGGATGTGGCCCTTCTTGGGGTGGGGGGGTGCTGGCCTGGGGACACGTGAGTGTGCGCTGCACCAGCTGGTGTTAATGGAGATCTAAAGCCTCTCACCACCCTGCACCAGTACATCTGCGCCGGGGTGTGTGTGAGCACAGGCATTCCTTTAGTTTTCAACAGTCAAGTTTAATACCGACCGCGGTGATTATTTCTTTTTAAAGTCTGCTAAAGTTTCTGTTAGGATGTTCCCAATTTAGTCTGTAATCTCGGTAGGGGATTATTATTATTATTTTTTTTTCCTCCCCCTCCTTTTGGGGAGTGCTGAGGAAGGAATTCTCTTGTGTTAAGACACGGCGTGGCGGGGGCATAAATTCAATTCAGCTGTTATGGGATCCTACCTGCTCTTATACCTGGGGTGAATGTGGCCATTCCCTCTCCCAGTAATGCAGTTTGGTGCCTTCTGGGTTTGACTCCTTTCGGTAATTTGCATCATTTTCCATTCCAGCTGATAAAATTACCCCCGTTTCCCCATCCATTTCCTTGTGAATGCATTGTTAATCTGAAACCTGAGGACTGTAAACGATTGAAATTGTGTAACCAGAGTCTCTGCGTAGCTGCTGCTGCTTCTGTAACATTTAACTGAGAAATGCATTTGAAGTGGTTTGTAACAGACTTTGCTAATGGTGAGCTCCCCGATCCCATTTTCATCTCTTTTTTTTTTTTCTGCTTGAAATATTGTACAGCATTGATTATTTTTTTTTCAAATTTTTTTTTGCAAACATTAAAACCCAACAAATACCGTGCACCAAACGAATTAGACTGTCTTCAGATATCTAATTTAATAACATCTGTGGTGATATTAGTGTTCTTAATTGGACAGGAAAATACAGGAAATTTGATTGAAACCTGACTTTATTTTATGGTTCCTGCTGAAATTGAGTCTGGGAGGAAAGTGGGGTTTAGACTTCGCTAAACTTTAGAGCTGCAAAGAGACCATTATAACCATCAGGTTTGACCCCCTGCGTAACACAGACCGTAAGATTTCAGACAGCAATTTCTGCTTCTAGCCCCAAATGGGTCTGGTTTGACTCCTTGAGCTCTGGGATTTGCTGGAAGCAGTGGATGCTGATCGGCAGACTCCGGTTGTGGATGGGAGGAGTGGGTGTGCTAATTGTGTATTTTACTGGATTTCTGAGCATTGATGGGATTTGTGACCCTCCCCTTCCCCATATGGCTGAGGATTAGGGGCCTGGGGTAGATCTGCTGCTGGAGTTTTGTGTAGAGGTTGGAAATGTAGGAAGAAAATTAAATTATCTCAGTGGTCCAAGAACACAGGAGTCCTGTGCTCGTACCAGAGGGCAAATCCAGACCTAGTGTGGCAGGAATAATACCGATCTGGGGAGGAATTCCATCGTTGCATGTTCCAGGGCTTAACCTGCCTTTCCTTTTTGAACAAAAAGGGGTTATTTCTGGGTTTTCTAGGTTTAAACATTGCTGCTGAGGTGATAGGAGTGTTGAAGCAACTTCTTTGCTAGTAGCCCTGTGTCTGCAGGAAAAGGAGTCCTGCTTGCTCAGGCTTGGCAGCATCACTGTCCTCAGGTGACTGCTTTTGAGTAAAAGTTATGAAAAGCAACCTCTACCCTCTTGGAGGGGAATCCCTTAACAGGACAGGAAGGAAGGGTAGGATTTGGAGAACTCACAAGTGCCGAACCGATGCTCTTGGGGTTGCTTCCAATTTGGCTTGTTACAAACCAGTGCCAGGATAAGATCTGTGATCAAGGTCCTGTTGTGTCCTGGAAGCATCCTTCACTTCTGAAGACCAAGCTCTGGCACTGTGGGAGACAGCAGAAGGCTCTGGGCCTTCCAGACCAGATATGGAGAAATGTTATTTTTGGCTCAAGAGCATAAGGAGAGTGGGTTCCTGTTGAGAAAGTGTATTTCTGGCAAACCTGCCTGCTCTGTGATGGTTTCCCTTTCCAATGTGACAACAGTCTCTCCTATGAGGACAGGCTGAGAGAGTTGGATGTTCAGCCTGGAGAAGAGAAGGCTCCGGGGAGACCTTAGAGCCCCTTCCAGTCCCTCAAGGGGCTCCAAGAAGGCTGGGGAGGGACTCTGGATCAGGGAGGGGAGCCCTAGGAAGAGGGGGAAGGGTTTGACACTGACAGAGGGGAGATGGAGATGAGAAGTGGGGAAGAAGTTCTTTGGCGTGAGGGTGGTGAGAGCCTGGCCCAGGTTGCCCAGAGAAGCTGTGGCTGCCCCATCCCTGGAGGGGTT
>JAOQGH010000011.1:5807577-5830315 GCA_025769975.1 Gallinago jamesoni | reverse complement strand
CCCTGGAGGGGTTCAAGGGCAGGTTGGAGGGGGCTTGGAGCAACCTGGTCTGGTGGGAGGTGTCCCTGCCCAGGGCAAGGGGTTGGAATGAGTTGATCTTTAGGGTCCTTTCTGGCCCAAACCATTCTATGATTCCATGAACAGCGTTTTCTTCTACTCTTTCTCATGGCAATTCACCCTCTGAGGTCTGTTTACACAGTTGAGTTGCAACTTTGATTGGGTCCAGTTGGAGACACTGCTACTAGGAGGCTGATGGATTAGAACTGGGATCTGTATGTTTTTCAGGAGCAAAGAACATAAACATTTCTAGAAAAGCAAGCTCAGATGATGTTGCTTGTTGCGTGTGTAACCTCAAAGGCTACACGATCATGAGAAACAGTTTGTGTTTTGAACAGAACAAATCTGTGGCTTCTTCCTGTCTAGCCCAAAATATGCACCGATGAGGTGAGAGGTGGGTGGTTCTTGCAAACCACGCAGGGGAAATACTTCTGGGATGTCTTTTGTTAAAGTATTGGCAGTGCAACACTCACTCTTTGGCTTTGTAATGGAAATCAGATATTTCTGGGTTAGTTCCTTGCTTTACATATTGCATCAAAATTCTCAATAGATTCCTTTGTGAGGTCGTTTGGCTGAAACTAGTTAATGATTTGACAAGAGTTTTCTCCATCTCCTTCCACTTTCTTAAGGCCTGATGTAGACTGGACCTCTATTTGGTTGAAAACTCTGCTAGGCTTTGTGTTAAGAGGTTGTCTGGTTGGGGGATTCCACCTGTAGCTGGTGGAGAGGGGCTTTTTTAAATCAAGTGCTTAAAAGACATGACCAAATATATCACCTATTCCCAAATTTTCTGGTTAAAATGAATGAGAAGATTTTACTCTGGGCATTTAGTAAACAATATTCAGTTTTCACAAAGATGAAAATGTCAAACTGATCCCAAGGCAAGTAACCTCCGAAGTAAAGATGCAGATGAATGAGGATTAAGCCCATAGTTTCTAATTTATACTGTATGGCTCAAGGGAGAAAGTGTATGGAGCAATTGCTTTTTTTTTTTTTTAAATTATTTGCTGGAAGAAATGATTGGACTGTGTCTTTCAGGGTAAACCTCCCGCAAAGCTGAAGAAGGAAACGTGTAACTGCCTGTTACCCACAGATCACGCATGTTAAAGGCGTAACGTGCTTGTCAGTTAGTGCTGTCTTAATTGGGAACAAAAATCGGAATTGGCCTCAAGCTCTGTGCTTTGGAGAATGGCCCATGATGACAAACCTGCTTCTACTGGCTGAGTTCCTCCTCCTCTGCTGCGCGGAAACACGCTTTATTCTGAATCCATAAGCATGTGACGGGGCTATAGATGTATTTGAGCTGGCCCTATTTGCTACCCAGGTTGTTGAAGCAAAAATTTGGGCGTTTTGCCCAAATAATTGCATTCATTGGCTATTGCAGGAACAAAATATTAATCTGGCCACCTCTGAAAATTGTGAAAATATAAATTGCTGATTAACTAAGGCTGAATTTACCTGTAGGAAGGGGTGGTGGAAACACTGATGCTGAGTCATCCTTCCCCCACCCTCTTAGACATGGACGAAACATCGGGGGGGAAAGAAAGAAATCCTCTAAGTGAACATACTGGAAATACTGTGGCATCGTATGCGGGTGCCTTTTAAGCTCTCAAGATAAGTAATTTATTCAAGATTTTCATGCAGTCAGTGGCAGATGAAGGAATTAGATCATTACTCTTTCATCTTCCATAAGAACAAGACTATCTTCCCCCCACCTCCCGATTAGATTTTTTTTTTTTTTTAGACTAACTTTCATTCTCTGCTTAAGCCTTTCCAGAGTGAAAATGATCAAAGCATGAGATTAAAGACACATCCTGATCTGATGAGATTAGAATTTTTGACTGTTTCCTTATGCTTAAAAAAAAAGGCAAAGCATCTTTTTGGTATTTCTCCTGCCCCCTCCCTCCTTAAATTTGATCAGAGTGAAGCTAACATGGGCTTGCTGGTCCAGTAGGAAATGGAACTCAATTTTACATTTTTTTTAAACCATTTTACTGTATTAAAAATGACAGAGGTTAGAAACAAAGCTCTTATACTTTTATTGAACTGGAATTAGAAGTGACAGAAAATCATTTTGGTCCTAGTGCAGTAAATGTTATCACTAAAACATGTTCAGGGGAGATTAGGACAGTCTCTCAAGCACAAGAGACAAAAGTTCACAAAACAAGAAGTGATTTTTTTGCTGTCCTTGTCTCACAGTCGTTGTCTGTTCAGGAGACAAAAGTATTTCAACTCTTGGGGATGCTGGACTTGGGGGGTTGTGGGAACAAGGTACCTCTCCAGGAGCAGAGCCTCAGCCCAGGGAGGAGAGGTTTCTCAAACCAGAGGTTGAATAATGTTTGAATTCTCATAGCAAGTGTTGAGTAACCATTAATGCCGATTGGGAACAAAAGGATGGAGCTGCTGTGATGGTTCCCCTGACCTTGGGCAGGTGGTGTCACTTCTCTGGGCTTGAGAGATAAGGTGAAGCTGCTGTAGGATGGATGGGAAAGAGCTCACTGTGAAAATGGGGGACCACTGCCAAGAGCATCCAAAGGCCCAGAGAAATTTGCTGCCCTTTCTTAGTACAAAGCACAGTGGTGTGGCTCTTTCAATGTAATACAGCTGTTATTTATCACTGAGCCCATTCTCCCAGGAAAGTTTTTTCTGTCTGTGCACATTTCTTATTTTTTTATTTTTGTCCAAAGCAAACAAGTCAAATAAATATTATGCCCTTAATCAGAATTCTGTTGTTGTGTTCTAATTAATCTGTGTCAGTAGCTCGAATGTTTGTGTTAAATCATTTTCTTCATGAAAGCTTTTAATGAGGAAACAAATTGATTGGATTTTTACATACTGGATTCTTGCCACTAATGCCTATAGACCAACCCTTTGTTACACATTTTGCCTGTGAATGGGTCACTTTGTGGTTTATCCCCAATCCTCGGTCTGTTTCCAAAACTTGCCAATGCTGTTCCTTATTTAAATGACTCTGATGTCAACCCAAGATGCACTCAAAGCATGAGAGATGAAGAAATCATGAAGGGTTTTGTTTGGCATGACCAGAATTGGGCAGTTTGCGAGCTGCTGCTATAAGGGAAGGGGTGAGATGAGGTTAAAAAAAGTCGTAGAATAGAATCATGGAATAGTTTGGGTTGGAAGAGACCTTTAGAGGCCTTTAAAGCTGCAAAGCAAAAGGTCATGTAAATCTCTGTTCTAATGGGAGCCTTTGGAACTCTTCAAGAGGAGGAGAAATGAAGGAGGTCCCCTGGGGAGCAGAGGGTGCCACAGGGGCCAGTTTGCATCTGTAGAACTTGCAATTCCTCTTGAAGCTTCTCACACAAAATGTGTGTGGTGACCATTCGCCGAGCTCCTGGCAGCACTTCTGGCATAATTCTCCCATCTGTCACTTATTCATCAGGCTGGAACAAATCATTAAGAAAATAATTTATGCTTATGTCTGTCTTTTTTTTTTCTTCTTTTTGGTCTTCTAGGTACCACTTGGAATTTCTGCCCCGAGGTGAGTAGGAGCCAGGGGAAGATGGGGTGAGTTCTCACTGTTACGAGTTTGGGGAGCAGGGAAGGGCTGGATGTGTGTGGTGTTTCCTATGCAAACAAGGAGAAGAGCTTAAATTGAATATATAGCTGTGTGTGGCAGCTCTTGAGGGTGAAAAGGAGCGACGCTGTAGCGAAGGCAATAGTAGGAGTTGGGGTTGGAATCCTTTCTGAGCAGCAGAAGTCCATTTTTCCTTACCCCTGAGAGCAAGTAATACATTTATGTCAGCACCGTAGTTTTGTATGTTCTTGGAAATTTTTTCTGCAAAGCTTCTGTCTCCAGAAAAGGCTTAATAAAGTTCAGAAAGGGCAGTGTATTCCCATGGGCCATTGACTTGGGAGCGAAGACTGTTGGGTAACCTTCCGCAGGCTTCCTCCGGTCTCATTGCTTCATCTTAACCCAAACTTGAAATTGAATCAACCTCCAGGTGTAGACAAATGGTCAGGCTGTAAATTTTTCAGGACCGTGACCATCTCTTGTTATGTCTGTTAACAAGCTGGGAGACTCTGATTGTGACTTTGATCTTCATTTCCGCAATAATGTGGGTGATGATTTAAACTTTCCAGGGTGCCTGCGGGTCACAAGCCGTGTCAGTGGTACTTCTGCATATTCGGGGCAATTGATGGATATGTATTTCCTCGGAGCTGACCCTGGAGCTCCTTAGACTCTATCGGATCGGTGGAGCTCAGCTCCAATTCCTGATTTTGGGGCATTGGGTACAGCCACGCCGTGTGGCTCGGTGGGTTCGTCCTTTTTTTTTCCTTAAAGATTCGCCCTTTTTCCTTAAATAATGGTTGTGATACACAATCACAGAGAGCAGGATCTGCCAGCGTTCAAACAAGATGGGAGCTGGGGCTGTAATAAAAATCCTTGCGAGTGTTCCAACTCAGCTAATCCTTCATTTACTCCAAGAATAAATTCCAGTATGTTACCTCCTCGATCAGGGCCCACTTCCAGCACATCCTGTCTGTCTGGCAGCACAGAAATGTCAGAAATGCAGCAGCGTTGCAATTCCCACTAGAACAGTGTTATCACATTTTAATATGAGCCTCGGTGCAGCCTCGGTGCTTCTAATTGCTTTCAAACCATTGTTTTCATGCGTTTGGTTGATGAACCCAGCATCTGGCATCATTTGAGAAAGTACAACAGACAGCTGTGTTCAAAATTAAAAAAAAAGAAGAGAGAGGATTTGAACACATAAAAGGGCTCAAAATTAGATTTTTTTTTTTTAATTTTGAAAGTTCATACAATTTAAAGGGTGGAGGAGGGATGCTTTTGTTCTTTTGAAATACTGTTTATTCTTTTATAGAGTTGGAAGCCTAAGTCATATGAGGAAGACTGGTTAGTAGAACTATCTATAGACTAGTTAATGAAGTGCCTGGCTTGCTTAAATGCCTGTTAGGAACTCCAGAATGAGTGTTTGGGTCTTCAGGTATGTAGGTGTCTCTATACATGTCCCTATGTCATCTTGGGAACTTATGCTATTGGGGAAAAAACAAGACCACTTGGGAGTGAAAACAGGGGCTTGGACATCACCTCGAGAGCCTCAGCTCCAGTTTGTGATTCTCTGCTGGGGGAAGGGAAGGTGGTGATGAGAACTTAACGCGTGCTGAATGGGAAAGAGCCAGAGAATGACAGTGTGGGGCTTGGCTTTAAATTAAAAAAATAGAAATCCCATGTGCCTATACATATTGATAAGAAGACTGCAAAAAAAAAACCCACCCAGGCATAAACTAGCTGCTTAGCTGCACCACCAAGGCATTTAAATAACAGGCTGGTGTGGCAAAGGAAAAGGCTTCTTAGAAGAAGGTTTGGGATTTTCTGTGTAATATCTAGTGAATAGCTTTTCTTAAAGGGGCTTAAACACAACTTGTGACCGTGTCTGGAAAAGGCAGCTGTGCTCCTTGAACTCACAGCTGTGCTGGAATTCCTCCGAAGACCAAAACCTCGGTGATTCCAGCTATCCCAACCTGCTAGTTTCCAGTATTGGCTGAAAGGAATAGAATTGGTCTTGATACCTCCCAGTATCTGAAACTGGAATGTAGGTCTGCTCTTGAGGATGCAGTTTGAGGAAGATATAACTGAACAGAGTGTAAGCTGCAGGATGATTTGCTGTGCCCAAGCCATAGGCACCAGGTGATGCTCTTGGCCACAGTGTGTAGCTGCAGATTATTTTGCTTTGTGTTCCTTAGGTGAGCAGAGCCCCAGGGTGACTTGGATTTCCTTTTGGAGGAGGGCTGACTGCCTATGTGAAGCATTTTATACACTTAATATATTTTCTGCATCCATGTCTCTGCTGTCTTGCAGCAACCTCCCCTTTGTGGAAAGGGAGCTGAGGAAAGTTGGCAAAGAAAACCTGGAGAGGACCTGGGGCGGTCAAAGCCTTCCCCCAGGTCCCTTCCTGCTGTCTCCATCTCTTCTCACAATTCAGCACGGGGGAAATGTTCTGCAAAAAGCTCTGGTTTAGAAGGAACACATGGTCTGAGGGAGCGGCGAGAGGCCGTTCTGGGGTACTGCAAGGGAATCCAGTGTGAAACGGGAGGCTGGAGGGAAGAGATGAGTATTTGGGAAGAGAATGGAGAGACTGGGAGCGATGCAAAAGGATCGAAGAAGGAGGTGTGTGTGTGGCTAAATGAGAGCTGTGGGTCAGGCTGAAAGTTTGGCTTTGCTGGAATAGGACTATTCCAGCCTCTCCATTCCCAAACCCAAAAGATGGGCAAGAATAAAAAGACAACATGGTCACTGATAGAAGTGACTTAGATTAAATCATTGGTGTCTGTGCAGTATTTTGAGATACTCAGGAGCACAAATTGGCTCTGTAACACTCTGCTTGAAGACACAGACCTTCAGAGATGGAGAAATTGTGGCTCTGCCCTCCCAGCCGAGGGCTCCAACCTGGGGCTGACAAAGAAGTGTCCCTCCAAACCCTCCTGTGGGTACTTGGTTCTTCCTGCTGATGGGTGAACCCTGAGCATGGCATTGAACAGGGAACTCGGCTTCTACCCGCTCGTTCACACTAAAAACTCTCACATTGGATGCAGTTGAAGGAGATGCTTTGTTCTGAAGGAGATTTACTTTGTTTTGAGGAAAACCCCAGAGATGAACATAACCAGATTTATTTTCATTGAGTTTATGATAACACTTCTGGTTTGCCATCAAAAATTCATCCCAAATGGTTTCCTCTGAAGTGCTGTGTGTGTATTTGCTGAAGAGTGGTGTTCCTTAAAATAATCGTAAGTTGTCAAAATATGTGAGAGAGCGGGGATAGTTGTTCCTGTTTATGAAACTTAGGAAAACTGAGGCTCAAGAAATGTGCTTAAGGAACCAGAGTGTCTACAGGTGTGTCCAGGAATTGGGTCCAGATTTATTGCTTCTCCTGGCTCTGTGCCTTAACCCCAGAAAAACATCACCTCCCAAAAGTAGGAGGAAAAAAATAATATATATATGGCAGGGGAGGTGGGGAAAGGGACAAGCTGGGATAAAACATGACTTAAATTGGGAGCCTTCATGTTTAGTAAAAGGATTAAGCAAAGAAGTGTGGAAAGTCTTGCTAGGCCACTTATCTCATAGTATATACTATTTAGATGAAGTAGGTATTGTTTTACATCCGTGGCCCTGCTTCGGCTCGGGCGCTGAGCACCTCGGGGGTCACCGGTTGTTCTCGGGGCTGGGTGTCGTAGCAGCCCAGGAGGAACGTACGTACCCGGGGCGTGCGTGTAGCTTGCTTTCATTAACTGGCATTATACAAAGACCCGGAGAGCTAGATTTATGAAGTAGCTTTTCTATACGAAGCCTCAAATCTCTTGACTTGAACTGAAGCGGAGCTGGATGGGAGACGGAACTGCGCGTTTCCCCAAACCGCTGCTCCCTGCTCTTGCATATTTGGTTCATGTAGTTATGACAAGTACAAGTAGCAAATCATTAAAGCAGCAAAAACACCGTCTTTACAGTAAAGATCCCCTTTGAAGCCGAGGCGGAGTGTTCCTGAATTAATGGAGTGCATAGTGATTTTACTAAGTTTTATTTATAAAAAAGCCTCTTTGCGTTCATGCCAAGAGTCTCCAGCTCAGTGGTAAGCAGGGTTCATACGCAGAAACCCAGGCCAGATTTATGATGTGTTTGAAAATGCGAGGGAAAAAATATCGAATTGACAATATTTGTAACATATTGTTAAAATATCTATTCTATCGCCATGCGTGGAATTCCCCTGCTCTATAAACACGAGTGCCAGCTACAACCCTGGAAATGTCATAACACGCAGAGACAAAAAGAAAACAAAAAAACTTTTGTTAGAACGCCTTGCAAAGCCCAAGATGTGGTTGGGTGGTGTGTGGAACGGAGAGTTAATTAATGAAAAATAAAATATACACAAAGGCATGTGTTCTTTAACTTAAAAAAAAGAAAAGCTTTAGTATCAACACTTCTGACAGGTCCCTTTATCAGCACTGAAGCTTTGCTTCCTGCAGCTCGGAGCGTGCAGTTCTCTGTCTCTGTATATCTATTATATTCTGGGCAAACTAATCTGTGTAGAGACAGTATTTTTTTTTTTTGCATTAAAATCCCTCCTGCTCCATAGTTTTGCAAACTCTGAGCAGCTGCACGGCTTTGCTTTTACATGGACTTATAAATTATTCTGCTACCTAAGGTATTGTGCACAAATTCTGGGAGGCAAGTAACGATTATAGGAGAAAACAAAATGCTCTGCTTGGAAAAATGTCATAGGTAGGAGGCAAATGTGTGCGCTCTAGGAAAGGCTGTATGGAGGGGTATTTGCATTTTTATTTATGCATATGCATAGAAAAATCAAGGGGTATGTGTAAGTTGGAGACTGTTTGTTGAGTGTTCAAACCAGGAACCAAGCTCCCCCTTATCACGAAGCTTTAAAATCCTTTTAAAAGCTGGGAGTCCCGGCCAAGGGCTGGAGCAGGGCACACAGCGCCCTTCGGCTGGAGGGGACAAGACAACTCTTGGCAGAGCACCTGAGTGTGACATCTAGCCCTGTCCCAGGATGGGGCTGGGATGATGTCTCCTGCCTCAGACTCTTCCAGTGGGCACCTATTCCAGGGGTTCTGTAGAGGCCAGAAATTGGTTTAGGTCGTAGCAAATACCCAGCAATGAAGGGAGAGATGTTTTACCCTCGATAGCAATTCCTATCACTGTAGCACAGAGAAATACAAAAAGCCTTTTCTGCATTTCTTGAAAAAGTTCCTTTTTTTTTTCTTTCTGGGCATGTTCATTGCATGAAATGAGGGGAGGAGAAGAGAAAAGCCTCCTCAAATACGTAATGATTTTTTTTTTTTAAATAATTGGATTTCCTGTTATCAATCTTTATTTGGACCCAGCAAATGAAGAACTCGTAGAATTTATAACAGGATTGAAAGACCAGGTAACAACAACTAGTGGTTTGGCTGGGTTATTCTGCAGTTAATGTCAAAACTCCCGTGACCTTTATTGAGAAGAATTAGGTTTATGAGGAGGGCTTTTGAACTTTTTTTTTTTAAACCAGCCCATTGATTTAAAACTCCCTGCAAACTTGAGGAAAGCTTCCTGGTTTGGATTACTGGGTGCTGCTTGGAGATCTCGCCCTCATTAATCAAATCAGTGGAGTTACTGAGTCACCCATAGCCCTTTGAAACCCATCCCAGTTGTAACACCTTGGGCAGAACTTGCCTTTTTTGTTCCCATTTCTGCGCTTCCCTCCCCAGAGAGGGTCAAAGCACACCAGACTTCTCAGAATAAAGTGAAGCCCCATAAAGAGGAAGGTATAAAAATGTCAGTAAAGATGCTAAATATACAGCAGTTTGGGGAGCCCCTGTAAGTTAAATATTAACAAGTTCTATTGCTCTCACTTTGGTCAGTTAATAAAATACTTTAATTATTAGATTGTCTAAATTGCCTGATATGCAGCTTTGGAGATAGAGAGCCTTCTCAAAGGAACCCTCTGTGTTTTCTGAACTTGTTTGTGTAATAGGAATGTGCGTGCCGTGGTTTTCTTCTTATGAAGAAATCTCTGGGGTTATTGTAATGTGCTCAGATGAACACGCCGCCCGAGCGTTGCTCCGTGCTCATGCAGAACAGAAGGATGTGTGAGAAATTGCCCCACTGGGGATAGAGCACCAGTGTGGTCACATATACCATCACCTGAGCTTCCCCACAGTGGGCAATAGACCCTCCTGCTCCACAAAAAGAGGGGGGGGAGGAAAGGATATAAATTCTCCGGCCATTAAGATGTTTTGAAGCCCTTAGGGAAAGGAGTGTCCCGTTTGATAACTTTGAGCCTCGCTGGGGAACGGGGGGAGTTGGTGCCCTCTGCATCCATAGCCCTCGCTCGGTGGCAGCAGGGCTGGGTCCCCACTCCTGGGTCTTCCAAGCCTTCAGCTTGGGTTCAAATCTGGAGTTTTGAGTAGCTCTCCCCGCAATGACTTCGGTTTGTGGAGCAGAAACCCCATCCAAATCGTCCACAAAGTACTAATTCTGCCCTTTAGTCAGGCTCCATCCTGGACCATGACTAAAATCATCCTTTGCATTATCCCGAATGCCTGATGGGCATTTCCTCCTGTCCCTGGAGTGCCCATCGCGTCGCTGTGCGCTCCTGGCTTTGCAGTCACTCCTCGTGCTTATTTTTTTTTTTTTTCTTAACAGTGAAAATTGCTGCAGATACGGGCAAGACAGCCTCCTTGTGTCTTGTCATTGGAATATGCTCGCTAAACTCCAGCTCCCCTGTGGGTTAGCTCTGTTTATTCCTCGCTCGCTTGGAAGGGTTTCGGCTACGAAAATATGCTGAAACCTACTGATGCTGCAACAGACATTACTCAAAACTATTTGGCCCGTAGTCTCTTTTTTGGTACTGATGATGTTGACGTCTTTTTTTAGATCCCAGGATGTATTTGCAGAACTATTTGTTAACTATCGCGCTGCAGAAGCGCAAGGTCTGGCTTGGCAGAGCCTTTTTTGCCACATTCCTCCCAGAAGGAAGATGAACCAAAGTGCAGATTTGTGATCTTCCTCTGCCTCACTATCCCCATCCTTTAAACCAAGACCTTCTCTCTTTGAGGAATAATTTATTAGTGGGCAGAAATACAAACTGTTGGTAGCTTTAGGCTCTTTTTTTTTTTGTTGTTTTTTTGTTTTTTTGTGTGTGTGTGTGCTCACATTGGATGGGCTTTGTATTTCACTGATGTGTTACCGGGTCGTAAAAGAAAGAATAAATCTTGTTTACTTGTTTACATCCCGTGGGAATCTTCTGCTGCGCTGGGTTTCAGGCTTGTTCCAAGCAAGGCTGAAGTGTGCTGTGCTTCCCCTGTCGGGCAGCTGGTCTGTGGAGCTGCTGCCCACTTGAGAGGCAGAATCTGCAGCGCCTTGGCTGAAAGGATGCCAAAGGACTGAGAGAGGGGAGCTGGAGGGGAGGAAGTCGGAGGGGGAAGAAGGGGGAGAGCAAACACGCAGCGAGAAAAGGAAGAGAAAATTGGAGAGGGGGGGGGAGCTCAGCTGGGGGATGACACGAGGGGCTGGCAAGGGATTAGAAAATACAGAGTGATGGGAGAGATGCAGCGTGAGCTCAGCAGCTTCTTGTCTTCCCGGGTTTGGGGGGGTGTCTGGGCTCCCCCCCCCCAACCTCATTAGCTATTTAGATTCATAAAAACGAGCTTTGCTGTCTTACAGAGCAGCCCTGCCACGGAGTTTATTTGGCTTGCGAGTTGCAAACCTCTTGTGTCATTTGTGGGGTGGCTTTTTTTGGGGTGCGAGAAGCACTTGGGTTTTCTATTCTTATAGCTTGCTTTTTTTTTTTTTTTTCCTCCTCTTTGTCAGAAATAAACCCATAATCAGTTGTGGGAAGGCTTTGGTTTGAATATCTGCATGTCAGATTAAAGACCTCCGAATTAATAACTTCCAGGTTATCTTCTGTTTTGTATAATCATGAAGTTCCTTTGCCATGTGACAGGGAGAGAAAATAATTTAACCCCAACCTGCCCTGAGCTTCTCAGCCTCCTTTGGGTTGTTTTTTTTCTCTCCAAGCTGAGAGTTGCAAAACTTGAATTCCTTTCAGTTTAATAAATCAAAGCCCTACAAGGGGTCCGAGTATTTTTTATTTGATTTTTATTTCTTCACACCCCCCCCCCTCCCCCCGACAGTAGGAGTAGGTTTTGCACACCAGAAAGCTTTAGGAAGTTTACCCTTGCGTTGCCGGGCTCCTGCCTGCGGGATTTTGATGGATGCCGGGGGGTTTGTGGCCTTTCCCAGCCCCGCGGGCGGGTGAAGCGGTGCGGGGGCCGGGCTGATGCGGTGCATCCCGCGGCTGATGCTGCGCGCTGCAGCCCGACCTGCTGGGCACAGGGGCTCACTGCAGCACAGCTTCCCTGCTTACTGGTTGGCTTTTTAACAGAAGTGGCATTTTTAGTGAGCTATTAATTTGCTTTACTGCGCGTAATTAGCAAAAAAAAAGGAAAAAAAAGGAAAAAAAAAAAAGGTATTGAGTGATCAAAATTAGGCTTGGACTGGATTCACTTGTCAGCCAGCCAAGAGCTCTTTGGGATGATGTTTCTAAAACAATGATAAATCTTCTCCTCCTGGGTGTGAGGAGGTCCCTCTCTCTGCTTTTGACCCTGTTGCCATGAGGTAGACCTGTCCTGCTGATAAAACCCAGCGTAAGCAGGGCTGAGTCCTGCTCTCACTGTGGCCTTCTTTACCCTGTGATCCAGGGACAAAGTTATTTTCCTTCTGTGCAGGGTCTCCACATCCAAGGAAATATTTATTAAGCAGGATAAACACTTTGAGATCTGCAGATAAAGAGCCTTCTCTTGTAGTTTGTTAATAATACCGGGGCTGGTGGTGCAGCCTGGGGAGGAGAGGATGGACATACACGTGTATTGCTGTGATTTGTAATAGAAAACATGGGATTTTCAGGCAAATGTGGCGTTCCCCAGGCACTGGTGTTAGGAGGGAGTCAATAGTTCGTGTGAAGAAGGTGCAGAAAATCTGCATCCACCAAAACCTCAGCTGTTCACATATTAATCACAGGGGCTAACCACACAGATCCGAATGGGTGCTTAGGAGCCGATGAAGCCTTTAAGGCATTCAAAAAAGAAACATCATACATTTTCTAGCACATAAATGTGTTTAAAAAGGTATATAATTTATAATAGCCATGTTGACAGAGCCTTAACTACATTCCGAAAGCTAAACTATAATGTATTTACATGTGAGCAGTACTTACTGTGTGGGTGCGTCTCTGTTGATGTGTTTCCATGTGATTCTCCATAATTTCAGCAAGTGATTGTAGTCAGGGATATTAAACCATAGTATTGATAATACTTTTACAGCTCTGCTTTGGGAAATGCATTACTGCTAAATTAGTCCCTGAAAATCTAGAGATATTAACACTGTCGAGCATGAAGGCAGATGGGATTTGGATCAGAGACCTTTATTTGTGGTATGATACTAAGGAGTCATTACTTTAAAGCAGGAACTTCGTTTCCTTGAATATTAACTGGAGTTGGGGATTTTACTTCCGCTTTGGCATGAACGAGCTTATCATAAAAGCGTAAATGGAACTCGCTTGGTATTGATTTTTCTTATGCTCTAAAAAGATGCTTAATGAAACTCTAGGTACCTAGATAAAGACCTCCACTGAATGCAAAGTGAGCTTAATTGCAGTTCCCTTAACAAGCTACTGGAGATGAATTTTTTTCCACTACAAAGCCCTTTCACCTATTTAGATTGTTTCTCTTCCTGTGTGTGCCAGGATGCATTAATTCAGGGGGTTTGTTCCTTTTTTTTTTTTTTTTTTCCTCTATGAGAGACAAACTGCAGCTTAGAGAAAGGAAAACTTCTTTGCCGGTTCACGTGTGTGTGTGGGGAAAAAAAATTCAGTCTTGGGCAACTTGATTTTTGAGGTCTCAATAAAGAGGTTTTATTCTGAAGAGAGAGTAATTGTCCCTCTGTCACTTCTGCAGAAGGGGGGAGACGGGCAGGGGGACACGTTCTGTCCCTGCACGACAGAATTATAGCAAAACCAGAACCTGAACTGAGGTGTTTCTAGCCTCTGCCAGCTCGTGTGGCTATGCCAGAGCAGAGGTAGGAGTTTGATTTTTGCCCTTCAGCACAGCGAGCCCCAAAACACGTGGGAAGGTCCAGATTGTTCCCTTCCTTGGAGAAAACCAGCGTTTACGCTCTTGAGGTTGTGGAGGAAGAAGCAACAGTGTGGTCCCTGATGGTGGGGACTCTTTCTCCTGTAGCTCCTGCTTGTGCTGCTTGTTTGGAGCCCTCTTAATGCTTAATTGGCTTCTTTTTATTCTCCTCTTGGTGATTTATTTTTTTTTTACCCCCCTGGTGCAGGGGTTCTGCCGGAGGCTGGGTCTGTGCCCGCTGCCAGGTCTGTGTGGGTCCTGCGGGGACCTGCTGGGACTGATGTGACCCCGAGTGACGCCGCTCTCCCGTGCTCGGAGCCGCCACCCCCTCTTCTGGGGACACCCCTGTCACCGGAGACGCGATCTGTCCCCTCTGCAATTTGCCCAGAGTCGATACGTGTAAAGCATGATCTCTCTGTTAATTACGCAGAATGCCTCCAAGCCCCTCTCTCCGCTGCTGTTCAAGAAACCGTTTCTGCAGAAAATGTCAGGCAGTTAAAAGATGGCACAATTTCATTTTTTGGGGTTTTTTTTTTTTTTTTAGTGTGATGGAGTAAGGGAGCCGGGGGTTTAGCACACGTGGGGGCAGCCAAACAGCACCAGGGGAGTCCCTGGCTGGAGCGTAACCCCAAGAAACCTCTTGTTCTTCCCCTTAGAGTCAATCTTGCTTTTGTTCATGCTCCAAAGAGCGTAAGTTGGGGAATTTTGCTGCGGATTCGAGTAGGAAGAGAGAGCAGCTTTGCGTCAGGTGCAGAGTAATTATTTGCCGGGGTTCTGTGCTATTTGGTTTTTATTCCCTGTGTTTTCATTAAAAGCTAATGAGTTTTTTCTTCATTCAGAACAATAGCTTGGCCCCTGACAAGTTGTTGCTTATTTTTTGCTGCTTGGACTCAACTAGCTGTTGCTGCTCCATAAACTTTATGGAGAAGTGGATTAAAGCGCAAGAAGTTCTTGTAATGCAAATCCAGACGGAAAGGAAATAGGATTTGTTTGAAGCAGCTATGCGTGCGGGGTTTTTGTTGATATTTCTTTTGTGCCTGAAGCCCTGAGTGGCGTTTGAAAATTATTCCTGATGCTAAACCAAACGGAATGCCTTTGTTTGTATTGATTTGTGTTGCAGCAGCTCCTGCAATCCGGAGCCCCGCTGTGCTTGGCGTGATGCACGGATGTACACGCTGCAGCCAGGCTATGTTTGGGTTATGGAATCCTGCGTGAACCCATGAAAACCCCATTCCCACTCCTGGAACCAAGGAAGAAAAAAAAAACAACAAAAAAGCACATTTGTGGTGACAACCCATCCCCACACGGGAATTATCCTGCCAAAACAGGGACCTGTGGCTTGATCCTTCCCCGGGAAGGGGAGCTGATGTGGGTAAGGGCTTCTCCTGGTGTTAAAATGGGTGACTTATTCCTACAAGGAACTTTCCCTGATTGGGCCCTTGTTCCTGCTGCGGGTGGTTTTAGTGCGGCGGAGCCGGAGCCGTGCCTCCTGCCAGTCAGGCACCGGGAAACAGGCGGCTCGTTACCGCCATAATCCTGCACCTGTATCTCGTTATGGGGGACCACCTGTTACCTCGCTGGAAAAACTGGAGCGGTTGGACGTGGTGCGGTTCAGTTGGGAGAAAATTGTTCTTTTTAAAGGGGCTGAAGGGGTGGGTGGAAACTGTCTTCTTCGTTGTGGATGGTTGAGCCCGCAGCGCCACGGAGGAAGGCTCCTCGTCAGGATGAGCCCCGTTTTCCCACCACACTGAGCTGTTGCTCTTTGGGAGCAGCTTTTTAGAGCCTTTTTTTATTTATTTGAGGATCTCGAAGGGCTATGGTAAAACCAGGGAAGAAACGTCCCCCCCTGTCACACGCAACTGAGCAAAGCGCCGAAATGACTTCTCCAAGGTCGGGCGGTCAGTGGTGCCCACGGATGCTCTCTGCTTCCCAGAGCCTGCCCAGCAGAGCGGGGCATTTCAGTCTCTGCTTCTTAACCCCTAATTGTGGGGGTTTTTTTTTATTTCTCATGGAAGTTCATGCACGAATTGCAGTTTGTTGTAGCACAGAGGAAGGTGCTGTGCTCAGCCTTGGTGACTGAGGAGTTGGCTGTGGATGGAAGACGACTGCGGTACCACCTCTGCTGGTGTCTGATCCCTCTTAGACCAGGGACCTGCAGCTTTCTTCTTGGTGTGAGAGATTAGCAAGGCCCATGCTGAATGCTGATGGGACTTCACACTTCACTTTAAACAGCCCGATGACCCTCCTGCTCTCACCACGGGAGAGGGAACCACCTCAGACCAAGTTTCCCTGCCCGTGATGGCACATCACTTCCAGGGGACAAAAAGAAAAAGATGGTGGAGAAAAAATGGCAAACTAAGGCAGCCTGGAGAAGAGAAAGCTCCAGGGAGACCTTACAGCCCCTTCCAGTACCTAAAGGGGCTCCAGAAAAGATGGGAAGGGACTTTTTGCAAGAGCATGGAGTGACAGGATGAGGGTTTATGGCTTCAAACTGGAAGAGGGGAGATTTAGATGAGATATTAGGAAGAAATTCTTGGCTGTGGGGGTGGTGAGAGCCTGGCCTAGGTTGCCCAGAGAAGCTGTTGCTGCCCCATCCCTGGAGGGGTTCAAGGCCAGGTTGGATGGGGCTTTGAGCAACCTGGTGTGGTGGGAGGTGTCCCTGCCCAGGGCAGGGGGTGACACTGGATGGGCTTTAAGGTCCCTTCCAACCCAAACCAGGATTACTTCCTGGGCTCTTCCCCTGTTAGGAACGTTGTGATGACTTAGAGTCCACTGCCAGGGCCCACTCTGTTCTGTCACTGACCCTCATGGCCATGGGGTAAATCTCAAAGTCAAATCTTAAATCAGTTTTTCCAAGACCTCTGAGTTTATAGTATCAGCAAGACTGTTGTGGTGTCTGGCACCCAGTAGGATTTGTTTTTTAAGGAACTGATCCCTGGGAGGACAATCTTGTTCCGGTCATGTTCTTCACATCCAGATTGTTCCTTTAGGTGAAGAATTGAATTTTTCTTGCAGATGTGCCCTTGGATGCAGGAGCCCGGGGTCTCTGACAGCTTCACGCTCAGAGCAAGCAAGGGAAGGCAGCAACCCGGGCTGTGGAAAATAAAACACATCCCAAATATTGTGTCACCTCTTTCAGCAGCTGGAGACTTAACGGCGTCTCCACTGGGTTCCTTGATGGGAGGAAGAGCGTTGTAACCCCCGTCCCAGGCCTTGGTGCCCTTTCATCAGTGCTTGATTTTAAACCCTGGGGCACGGTTCCTCTGTTTGCTGAGATAAAACTTGGTTTTAGTGTTTGGAGGCAATTAACGTCGGCTGAAAACTCACCTTTCTGGCTGTTTGTTGTGTGTTGAATGAGCAAGCAGCTGTCTTTACCTCTGTTATCAGCAGTTTGGGCTCTGTGTATTCAGGAAATCGAAGGCAAAAGCTCAAAAGGCCACTTTTTTTTTTTTTTTTTTTTTGCTTTGTTTAGGGTGAGTAGGATTTTCTTCTACAGGTAGGCTCGCTGTGCTCCATTCGTATTAAAATTTGATATTAACATCTGTCACTGCAGTATCTAAGTGCCTTCTGCATGAAATCCAATATCAGCAGCAAATTCCCTGGCAAAATGTCTGCTTATGGGAAAATTCAATGTAAGATCAAGTATGGGGGGGGGAATAATAGCTCCTGCCTCCACACACAGACCCGTCGCTTGCTTAATTTGTATGTGACCGCCTGCCATAGGGAGTCAATCTTTTTTTCCCCCACAACGCTGCAGTTATGGATCTCAAAGCTTTTTTTCCTACATTATAGGAAAATTCCTCACTCTGGTGAAGGTGGTAGCGTAGTCCTTCATTTTACAGATGGCTGATTTATGCAGGGGTCACGTTGCTGAGGGCAACAACAAGGAATTGGACGTAGCTCTAGTAGTTTGGCCCCAAGATGGATATTTCCAGCCTCTTCCTTTTCTGCCCTCCAGGTGTGAAGGGTGCATGTACCCACCATGAGTGCTCTTGTGGCAGGAATGTGCTGCCTTGGCCCAAAGTGATGAATCTGGCCTTAAACCCACAAAAATGGTTTCGGTTTTTGTAGAGAACTGCAGTGGAGGGTGGGAACCAGGAGGAAAGATGTCTCACGGTGTAGGCAATAAGATTTGGGTTTAGCAATGAGTCCTTTTCACTAAAATCAGGGTCTCCTTCTCTTTCTAGGAGAGGATCAGTATGATGCTGGCTATGGACAGGACAGTTCTGACGAAAATCAAAGCTGGAGTTTGGCCCCTTCTATGACATCTGATGCTTCACTGCCTTCAGACTTCCAGGATGAGGGTAAGTCACTGATGTTTTTTGAAGTCCTTGAGTGAAGAAGGTGGAAATGCAAGTGGGATCTGGTATGAATTCCTTGTGGTCATTCATCCGTCTCATAACATTGGAGGTGTTTTGGGGTTTTTTGGTTGTTAACTGGTACTTGCTTTAGCAGTGAACATAAAATGTCATGGTGACCCCAAATGTAGTATTGTGAAGTTAAATGTATTTCTTGATTGTCTTGGTGCGAACTGGAGTTGGTTGTTCTAGTTTGGATTGACAACAGTGACAGAAAAGAGCAGAATTTGACCTGGTGGCTACTGTTTCCCAAAGATACGGTGTGACTTTTTCTCTGTGTTTCTTTTTGGGTGCTCAGGCTCATGCTTCAAAGGGGCTGTGTCTTCTCAAACCTTGTCTCCCCCCACCCTTTGAAAATTAGACCTCTTTGGAGAGCCTTTCTTGGGGCCTTCTAGTGCTTGGGAATTTGGGACTCCTCCTTGGAGATGTAGAAGCCCTCCCAGCCGGGTGGTGGATGGGAGCTGGCATCCAAGGCCAAGGGTGTTTTCCAAAGCATTATTTAATGCTCAGACGGGAGCTTTCTGGGCAAAGAGTTTCTGCGATGCTCTTGTCTGCGAGTGAGTGGTGGTTTAGGAGTGATGGATTTGTGATACGCTATTGAAATTGAAGCCTAAAGAGCCGAGGTTGTTCTGATCTTCTCAGGGGTTATCTCTGGGCCCTGGGGAAGGCTTGACTGCTTTGGCCTCAGGTTCTCAATCTCCCGCTTCCCACAGATCTTGTTTCCTCCTCCTCTTTCGCTTCCCTTGCACTTTTCCCCCATGCTTTTTTATGCACCCCCCCTACCCCCGCCTTGTCCTTCCTCTTTCATTTTTCTCTGCTTCCGTCCCCCCTCTTCTCCACCTTTCCCTGCTCAATGTGCTCTTTCATGTCTACCCCCACTCTCGTTAGCGAATGGCTAGTCATCAAGGGTACAAAGAAAGGAGGATTTATTTGGGACAAGGCCATAAGTGCTGATGGGCACCAGAGTTAGCTTCTCTGCACGGAGCAAAACCCCAGATGTATCTGCTATGCGAGTTGATTCATGCTATAAAATAAATGGCTTCGTTAAGACTGATTAGAGACGAGGTTGGTCCGATGACTGGTAATTGCAGCACGGAAAGAGGAGTGGAGCTGGGGGGGTTGGTCGTTTCAAATAATCTGCGTGCTCAGATACGATGCACTTACGCCGGGCGCGGGGTGGAGAACGTGTGACAAGGATAATGGATGTTGGCCTAAATGGGACATGAAAGGGTGCTGAAGACCTCAAGCTTGGCCTCGTCAGGCGAGCAACGTCTTGATGAAGTCTAGAGTTCCTCCTGGCGTGTTTATTAAGCTTGTCTAAGGAGGTATTTGCTTTGCTAACTTTGAGTGGTGGTTTTTGGCAGCTCCGAGGGGCAGAGTTTGACATAACACTCGCAAGGTATGCAAACACTTGGCACCGCTGGAAGTTCTCAGACCCAGATGAAATGCCCGGCTCGATGGAAGGGTGCCCGAACGGGTGAATGGCGAGGAGATTGATAACGTAGAAAAATTACATACTATAAAAAACAAAAAAAGGAGGGGGGTGGGGTGAAAAAAGCTGGCATCGGGAGCGGTTACACTAAAATGAGGTGTTAGTTCTTGGAAATGGGTCAGAGTCCTGAAAAACAGGGAATCGGGGGCTCGACGTGGTGGGTGTTCGTTCTGGGTGGAAGTGGAGCAATTCTGGCCGATGAACCTGAAACAATGGTATTCAAGGGGAAAAAAAGGCTGAACACAGGTTTTTGGACCCTTTCCTCTGCCCCGCCGTGGTTTGTAGGGGCATCATCAAAATGAATTTTTCTAGATATCTGCCAGTGGATGGACTTGGATCGGGGTTGTGATTTCCTCTGGGTTTTTGGATTTCTGTGATGACTTACCAACAGATTGTTTTGTTTACTTGGGGGATTATTTTTATGTTGCTTGCTTGTTTCCTTTGCTTAATTTTTCCACTATAGAAGGCGAAGGAACAATATTTTTTTTTTTTTTCACAGAAGGCACAATGAGTTTGGGTTTTTAAAAATGAATTTAACAAAAGAATTAAAATTGGTGTTTCTGAGAAGCGGATTAAGCTAAAGAGTGCCAAACAGCCTTCTTTTCTGAATTAGAGCATCGTTTTGGGAAAAATAGAAAGTTTTAAGATTAAGTGAACTGATTTTCATCTTTTTGCTTTGCCTTGGCTTCTCCGAGTGGGGACCCTTCGATTTTACTGTGCCCCTTTTTGCTTCTGCACTCTTTTACCCGTTTGGCTGGCCACGTCCCTGCAGCCTGACCCACCACCCCAAGGCTCTTGGGGTGCTGCTGCCGCACAGACGGGTGACCCAGAGCTGCTCCTTTCAGGCAGCACAGGTGATGCTTGGGGAGATCCATCCATCCATCCATCTACAGCCAGAAGAACAAACTGGCAGGTTGTAGGAACATACTTGTCATTCCTGTGGCTTTTTTCCATCCCTTCTTAGCCCTTTTGAGGCGTGAACCCCCAGCACTGTTAGAATTCCTGTTTTTCCCAACTTGATTAATTCAAGTTTTTAATGGAAGCGGGTCTCTGGGATGATGCTCACCTCTGTCTATCCCCCCTATGAAAAATGGGGGAGTTGGATTCACGGCTGTTCATTTTGATCAGACTTTTCCTTGCTTGCCCTGAACTTCTCGTAGGAATCGGAGAGAACCTTCCAAGTTGTCTCTGGAGGGAGCGAGAGGGACTGAGGGAGTTGGGGATGACTTTACTCAATGAGGCATGGCCCAGCTCTATAGGATCGTCCCTAATGAGTGATTAAGAAGCTAATGTTTGTACAGTGCTGGGAGGCTGGGAAGCGCTGTGGAAGTGCTAAGTACTGTTATAATGATAAGTATTTCTTAGGAGACACTTCCCATGTAATGTACTCCGCTCAGACCACTTGAAGACTTTTCAAAAATGTTTTGTCTTTTAAACTGGTGGATCACTTAATTTGCTGGCGTTCATTCCTGTAGTTTTCCCGAAGCGTAAGGTGGATACCGCAGCGCCCTGAGGGGCAGGAGTTGTGCATCTTTAATATTTAGCACTTCCAGATATTGTTTGAGCAGTTGGGGTTTCCCTGAGGCTCTTGAGAGGGGCTTCTGGGGATCATTGTGGGGTGTTTGATCTTTTTCCAAAGAGATGCTGAGCCGGGATCCCGATGAATCCACCCCGGTGGGATGCTGAGCCGGGATCCACATGAATTGCTTGGTGTCACGGTGGGATCACACGGAGCTGAGGGGTGAGGACCACTGCACCTCCTGCCCCCGCGCCTCCCCGGCTGGCTCTGTGGCCGTGTCACAACAGCATAAGTGACAATATATTTTATATCGCACAGGTGGCAGGGAGCATAAACTCACGGTGACAGGAAGGGGCTGGAGGGGTTCTGCCAGGCACGGTCTCTGGGGCCAAAAATCTTGCCTCTGATTTCCAAGATTTTTCCATCGTGTCAGCAGAGAACTTTGGCCAAACATCCTTACAGCTCGTCTGGTTCCGTGTGGAGGGGTTTTATTTTAAATACGCAAGTTCAAAGTATCTTAAAATCAGAGCCTTTAGCAAAACTTCCCTTTGCTTTATAAAAAGGTGCTAAAAATGGCTTTCATCTTAAAAGGGGTGGAGGGTGGTAGATGGGGGTGCCCAATGGGATGGGGACAAACAGATACAAATGCAACATGGTACTAAAGGTTTTGAGGGGGTTAGAAAAGCTGTAAAGAGGTGGCGCATCTTTAATCCATCTCCAGGTACTTCTTGAACCCATTTGCTTCCTGGAGGGAGGCCCCGTTGGCTCGTGTTTGGCCACCTAGAACATCAGAAATGGGAGTAGGGAGACAATAAAATACCAAAGTGAGTTTTGTGTGTAACTCTTGGGCACCAGGGCGCTGACGAGCAAATCCAGGGGAGAAGCCTCCAAACTGCTTTTTGAAGTTTCTTGCCCGCTCCATGGCCTCTCCGCGTAACCCATGGCGTTCCCAACCTTCCAACGCCTTCTGCTGATTCCCTTGGTGGTGTTTTGGAGAACTGCATCCTTCCTCCCCGAAATCTGTCCCTTTCTGAACCACTCGTGCCTCCCTGCCCCTCGGTAGTCCTCACCTCTACCGCAGCAGCTTCTGCTTTTATTTCTCCTGGCGCTTCTTACGCGCGTCTGAACTAAATATGGAATTATTTTATTTTTCCCAGCGCTTCTTACACACGTCTGAACTAAATATGGAATTAATTGCTTTAAATGCGCGGCCCCTCCAGGAGTGTCCTCAGTGGTACCTGGAGGGGCTGGGGGTGCGGGTGGGTGCAGCCTGGCTCGGGCGAAGGGGGGGGTGCAGGGTGTGATGTATGGGGGGGTAAGGGGTGGGTGGGCAGTGGGTGCTGTGCGGTGCAGGAGGGGGTGAGCTGGGTGGACAGGGTGTAGGGTGGACGGGGTGGGTGTGCCTTGGAGGTTTTGGGGTTTCTGGGTGGGTGTTGGGGGGGTTCATCAGTGCCATGAAGGGGGTGTGATGTTGGGGGGGTGTCCAGGGTGCCCGTTGCCATGCCATGGGTGCCCAGTGCCGTGCAGGGTGGGGATGCCCAGAATCGGGGGGGTGGGGTGTGTGCGGGGGGCTGCCTGGCGTCGGGGGGGGGCATATGGGATAGTGCACGAGGTGGGGGTCCAGGGAGAAAAGATGCCTGGTGCTGTGGA
>JAOQGH010000011.1:5793889-5807477 GCA_025769975.1 Gallinago jamesoni | reverse complement strand
GGAGGGACTGTCGGTGGGGGCTGCCTCGTCCTGGGGGGGTGGGTCCCGGCGGGTGCCCGGTGCCGTGTGGGAGGTTGTGGGAGGAGGGGGTGACGGGTGCCGTAGAGGGGGGTTGTGTATGTGTGCAGGGGGCTGCCTGGCGTCGGGGGGGGGGCATATGGGAGGGTGCCCGTGAGGGGTTCGCGGGAGAAAAGATGCCCGGTGCTGTGGAGGGACTGTCGGAGGGGGCTGCCTCGTCCCGGGGGGGTGGGTCCCGGGGGGATGGGTCCCGGGGGAGTGCCCGGTGCCGTGTGGGAGGTTGCGGGAGGAAGGGGTGCCCGGTGCTGTCGGGGGGGGTGAATTGCGGGGGGGAGGGGGGGGGGGCGGTGGTGCCGTGGGCGGGCGGGGCGCGGCGGCGGCAGCGGCGTTCCGCAGCGCCCCCTTGTGGCGCCGGGCGGCGCTGCTCCCGCGGGGCTGCGCGGCCGGGACCCGCCGGGGCGGCGTCTGCTTTTCTTACTATTTTTAAATAAAACCCACAACCAACAAAAAAAGAGCCCCAATCCACTACCCCCCCGCCCCAGCCTCCAACCCAGGTGTTTCTGCGAGTTTCTTCTCCCCCTGCGGGAGCTCCGAAAGCGTGGGGTGGTGGGGGTGGTTGAATGAAGCCCTTGTTGTTGGTGGCATAACAGCAGATTTCTGCTTTTCCAAGCCAAAAGTGGAAATTTTGGGTTTCTCCCCGAGTGACAGCCTGGCATCCGTCGCACTGGGATGCGCAGCGGTGGTGGGACACACCGGGGGACTGATGGGGGTGTGTGGGGGGGTGTTGTGTGTGGCCTGGGGGGCTCAGCCTGTGCTGGGGCCCAAAGGAGCTGCTCCCCCAAACGCTGCCGAATTTCAGGTGCAATAACAAAGCGTGTGAAATAAAACGCAGACTAAGAACCACTTTTGGAAACGCTGAGTGACTGCGAGCGTGATAGTGTGTATGGATCAAATCCCCAATTCCCACAAATGAGTGGAAATGCCTCTTACGCTGGAGCTGAAAGCTGAAATTTTTCTTCTCAAACACCATTAGAAGCAATTATTTCTGGACATCAGGGAGGCAGAGATGCCTTTTGGTGCTTTTGATGGCGTTATTATAAACTTGCTGCTGACGCACGAGACATCACGATGTAGGAACCCTCCGAGGAAGAGGTTTGCGAGGGGAGCGATCGCTGCTGAAGGTTTTTCCTGGATCATTCCCTTCTGGATCTCCAGCATCCTCCAAACCTGGCCCAGGAAGCGAGAGGTTAAAAACCAGATGGGTTATTTCTCCTCACCGCAGCCTGGAGCAGGTTTGACCAGTTCAACGTGAGTTTTGCCAAGGGGAGGAGAACGACCACAAATCCACATATAAGAAAACAACATGTTTTCTAAAAAAAAATATAATATAATATCTACTTACACTGGGTGACAGTTTGTAAAGAAATCAGATTCCCTTAAAGGTACAGGGCTCATGGGCTTTGATTTATCGTTTTCTGAATGGAAATGCACCATAACATTAGCGCTTTCAAGCCTGGTGTGATAATGTCTCTGGCATTGTGCAAATAAGTTCCTGGAATGGTACTCTGGCTGGTCAAAAGGTTTGGCTATATTTTATACGGAGCAACTCGCTTCACCTCCGTATTAAGGATTATTTGTTCGGGGTGGAGAGGAGGAGGGTGGGTTGCTCGCAGGCTGCCAGAAACAGATGCATAAATTATACCAGAGAGCTGAGACCTTCGTAGAGAACAAGCAGCGGGGAGAGTAAGGTGACCAGGACTTTCAGCTTTCATTTAAAACAAACAAATGGGAAAAAAAACCCCACAACTGAGAACCCCAACAAACCCAAACCCAACCCAAAGCGGCTCCGTGTTCTCCGTTGGGGTTTTATAGCTGCAACAAATTGTAGCCCCAAGTAATGGCTGCAAGAAATCCCGTCTGACTTGTGGCCACCCCTTCCATCAGCTGGGCACGTCGAGCTGCGGGTGCTGGTCCCGGGGGGGGGTCGATGGAACCCACAGCTTTGCAGGTGCCCCTGTTCAGCTCCAAGTCGTTTTTCCTCAAGCAGAGATGTTTAGGGGTCGGTCTGAGGGGCTGTTCTTGTGCTAACGGTGCATGTGGAAGGGTGGGTGGTTGGAAGTGTCTTCTGTCTTGTCTGATCTCCCCCTCCACCTTCCCCTGCATCCCGTAAAAGCAGGTTTTTTTTGTTATAAAGTGTTGAAATAATGCACTGGTGGGGGGACCAGAGGGTGAATCTCTGCTACCTCTCAGCCCTTCAGGGGCCAGCAGCCTGGGTCTCTTCGGAGGGACCCATCCAGTGGTTCCTTAGCACTTTTTTGGGACATAATCCTGACGGAAACTAGATTGGAGCCCCAAATGTTTTGGTCCAGCCCATCCCTGAAGCTCCCACATCTAAACGGGCTGCGATTTCATTTGCAATTAAGGGCTGTCAACCTCAGGATTCGAGCACTGGCTTTAAAAGCATGAGTTGCTTTTACACAAAATGGTGTGTTTGTGATTCGGTCGGGGTTGGGTTGTGGTTTGGAAAGGGGTTTCTGCCCAACCACCGAGATGTTTGTTTGGGGTTTTTTTTGTGTGTTTGTTTTTTATTTTTTTAAGTTGAGGTTCTCAAGTAATTCCTTGATCGCAAGAGCTCTTAAGAAAAACAGAAATGTTATGAAACGTGTGGTGTAAAATCTCAGCAGTTCAGTGGGTCTGTGGGGCCCCAGACAGGAGTTATAATGGAAATCACTTAGAAGTCAGTGAAACGCCGATAACTTATTAATGCGGCTTTTCCAAAGCAAAAATCCTGCCGCCTTTGCCGTTTGCCGACAGGGGAAAAAGCATAATTAAAGTTTCTTTGTCTTGCTTTATAAGTGCAGGATCAGATGAACAGATTTATTTTCTGTACCTGGAGGATAGTCTTTAACGACAAGGTGTTATGTGGATTTTTTAAAAAATTTTTATTTATTTTTTTTTTCTGGTGTTTTGTTTTAGTGAGGGGCTTAACAGCAGCGAGTTTGTGTGGAAAGAGGGAGCGTTGGCTTACGAGCACGGCTCAAAATTAATTGCGGCGGAGGATGCCCTGGGCCCGGAGATGATTTGAGCGGGAGCAGCGGGGGGGTAGGGGGGGCTCGGAGTGGGGTGCGTGGTCCCGGGTGATGTGGCAGCTTGTCAGGAGCCGGGATAGAGCTTCCTCTCGTGGCGAATCGCGTGTTCCTCATGTCAAACACACGTGAATTATCAATGCGCAAGTTGCCGTCGCGCTGGGGGCTGGGATAACTCACCCACCCGCCTCCTAAAGGCCCTTTTATTCATGAGTATGTAAATCCAAGGCATAAAGGCTTTGTGTCTCTGTATTCTCCCCAGCAGAGGGATCAATATGCAGGAAACGCGAGTTAACAAAGTGTCGGGGTGGAACTTCATCTCTTTTGCCCTTTTGATAAAGGAAGTGATTCCGGTTTCCTAAATTACCGGGCACCGGCGTCTCTGGGTACCGACCCACGGGAGGGATGCTCGGAGGGTGGGATGCTGAGGTGTGGTGGTCAGGGGAGGTGCTGGTTCTGGATCAGCCCATGTTGAAGCATCCTCGGGATGCCCAGAATCTCCATCCGGCACCAAGGACCTTGCCGTGACTTGGGAAATGGTGGGTTTGCCCTCCCAGAACTGCCAGGTGCCACCAGTTGCAATGGGCTTACAGCAAATCTAGAATGGGCATTCTTTCACCAAATATCTGAGGAGTAAGATAAAGTACTGGGTGGTTTCTGCATGCATACTTCAACAGGAGCAAGGATAAAAGATGCTCTAGATCATGCACTTGAAATGTCCTGGGGAAATGTATTCTACTGGTTGTGGAGTCTCCTTCTCTGGAGATATTCCAAACCTGCCTGGATGGGTTCCTGTCCAACCTGCTCTGGGTGAACCTGCTTTGACAGTGGGGTGCTGGACTAGATGATCTCCGAAGGTTCCTTCCAACCCCTGCCATTCTGTCATTCTGTGAAAACAGCAAAGATTGGGGTTTCGTTCTCTTGGCGTTAGAATTTTGAGCGTGATGCTGTCGTTACCAAGGGAAGTGGAGGAGGCTCCTCCTCTGCTCGAATGACTTGCCTGCAACCAGGGTAAGCTTCTCTTCGTGCCTCTGTGGGACGTGTTTGTGTGACAATTCCAGGACAAAAAAGCAAACAAAACACGTGTCCTCCCCACATTCCTGGTACCTGTGCACCCAGAGCCTGAGGCCCTTCTCCCGTGGGGGACAAGACAGGAACGGGGCGAGTAAAGACACCTCCATCCCATGGACACGTTCAGAGCCGTGTCTGCTCACCTGGGTGGAAATGCTGGTGGGAATGGTGATGATTACACCCGTATCTTGCAGGATCAATCAAGAAACACTTAACAAGTCCTGAAATACAGAATTCCCAGCTGAGAGAAATGGTCTGGACAGCAATAAAAGCCCCTGCTATATATACATTGACACACGCTAAACTACTGCTGACTCCATTCTGGCTTAAGCATGTGCTTAAACGTGTGGTTCAATGTGAGCCACGGGGAATACGTTAAATTATCACTCAGGTTATGTAGTGCTGAAAATCACCATGTGCAAAAATTAAGCCACTGTCCTGAAGAATTTAATTTGAAGAGTGGTTATAATAAATTCTAAAGTGAAATGTGTTAAAAGGACGACTGGAGGGAGGAAAAGGCCTCTCTCCTTTTTTTTTTTCTTTTCATTTCTTTTCACTTCTTTCGTTTCTCCTGTAAATATAAGGAGTCAAGGACGACTTTATTCAGTGAGCTCCTCCCCGGAGCTGCTGTACCTGCCGCTGGGTTTGCTCAAGCAAAGAGGCCACGTTGGATGTTCCGTCACTGTCATTTGGCAGGAGGGCACTCTGCGTGCGTGCGTGTGTGTATTTTAAAGAGCAGCTTTGTTTAAGGCTTACGGTGATGGACTACGCCTTAAAACAAGTTAAACTTTTATTGTTTAACCCTGGGAGAGATGTGGCAGTTGAAAGAGATTGGGTGTCTGGATTGATTTTTTTTTTTTTTTTTTTTTTTTTTTTTTGGCTGGGGTTACCTGCGTGCGGCAGGGGCAGAGCTGGTGGGGCAGCCAGCAAACCCTGGGACTTCTTCTTCTTCTTCTTCTTCTTCTTCTTCTTCTTCTTCTTCTTCTTCTTCTAATCCAGTGTCACGGGAAGAGCAGCCGAAACAATCGGCACCATCCTTCACCCTGATAATGCTTTCTCGCCAACTAATAGCTCCTTGTTCATCAAGGAAACGAATGTGTGCGGAGGTGACACGCTCTTCACCCACCGCTCTTTGTTCTAGGGTCCTCCAGACTGATTGTATCAGCTCCAGCACTGACAAATGTCCCCCCAAACTTTAACACTATGTAAAATTGAGTTATGGGGTTTTAAGGTTAGACTCCTCTGGCTGAAGGTTGATTGTCTCCGAGAGATAAAGGGATCAGTACTCAACAATAACAAAATCTTTGCCATAGGATAATGCCTGTTATTGAGCTCACAGCTCTCTTTATTTGGTTACAAAGCTTCACCCCTATTTTTTTTCCCCCTGCACTCGTCGGTTGAAGCGGGAGCTGCTGTTTGAAATTGGTGAATTGCTGCTGCTGCTCCTCTACCCACCCTCGCCCCGTGCTTGAACAAACGCTCTGGCAGATGGATCAATTCCTTCAAACCTCCCATCACCCAGGGCTGTGTCTCGGCGGCTGCAGTTTTTAACCGAGTTGCCCTCGCCGTGGCACCTTCCCAGCAGTGACACGCTGCAAAGATGCTCCTGGCACTCGAGTAGCCTTTGGGGGAAGAAGCTGTGACTTTTTGCCTGGGCAAACCCAAAGAGCTTTCGGTGGCAATCAAAAGAGGAGAGCATTAGCCTGATTTTACAGGAAGATTCATCCACTGGATGGAGGAAATAATTCCCTGTTGAGGTGGGGCTGATGTGGAGTGCGAGTGGCTCGACCCAGGTCCCTCTGTGTGTGTGTCCCCTGTGGTGTAGGGGACAATGGCATCTTAATGCCCTGCAGCCCCAACCACCTTCAGATTCTCTGGCCAAAGAACTATTTTGCATTTAGTGATGAGACTCGGCCGCTTGCCGGACATGAAAAGGGTCCAGCATCGCCCTGCGGAGGATCAAAGTGTCAACAAAAACGATGGAATTTGGGGGAAGAAATCGGAAGTTTATTTTACATTTAAACTGATGGTTTCTGGGGCAAAGGGATTCAGTGCTGGGACAGTCCTATGTCGAGGGCAACAAGAGCCTGCCAAAAGAGGTGCCTTGGAGGGGCTGGGCTAGTGGTGGGCGAAGAAGCCACAAAAACCAAGGGAGGGACAAAATTTAGTGGAGTGAAGCTCCCCGTACTCTCTGAACTCCTTCCAAACCCTGGAAATGCTCTGCCTTTTCTGATAAACACCTGATGCATGAGGTGTGTGGAGAGGACACACATGATAGGGGTGAACTTCCCTTGAAGATTGGGAGCAGGCAGGCAGTTGGCGTCAGTCTTCGAAAATATATGTAGGGTGGTGCTCTCCACCCCCCATAACTTGTATTTTCTGCTTTACCCACTTCCAGTTACCTAAAAAGACGGAGCTCTGCTGTCCCCCAAAGGCCGTGGGCGTCTGTAGGGAGAGGTCTTTGGCTCGGTGTGGAGCTTTCAAGTCTACCCTGATTTCTGCTTCCTTTAAGCTTCATTCACATCCTTATGGTTTGAAGCAGAGCAGATTGTTCCAGGGGAGCTGTGGACCACGGGATGCGTTTGGAGATCCCCTGACCTTGGAGGGAAATGGTTTCCATCCTGTTCCTGTGTGCCCCCGTTGGGTGGTCAGTGTATTAGGTGTGAGTTGCCAAGATTTTTGGGCCAGATCCAGGGCTGGGGTTCAACCTGTGTTGATGTTGCCTCATGGCTGGAAGAAGCCTGGTATCCCAGCTCCCCTCCTCTCTCTCGGAGGCAGAGGTCCCTCACCCCCGGACACCAATTGATTTTTGAAGATCCCCAATTACATTGCAAATTCTTATTTTCTCCCCTCTTATTCCCTAACATTCCCCGGTGCTGGATGTGGTCTGGGTTACCTTTTTTGTTACCCTGGCTCATTCTCTAGTAGGATACATCTCATTTTATTATTCTCCCCATATTCCTAACCTCTCCGTGTCCCCTACTATTATTTCCTCTGCTTTCACTTGATATTTGCATTACCACCTAATTTAGTATCTTCCTGCTCATTGAATTAATGGACTGTTTACTTGCCTTAGATAAAATGGGGACTAATACCCTGCAGTACCCCAACACAGACGCTTCTCCCCCATGTGACAGAAAGCCATTTATCACCAGCTTTTGTCTGTGGCCCTTGGGCCAATTTTCAGTCTGTGACGATTGCTTCTATCCAAGCCGAGGTAAATTAATTTTTTTCAGTGAGATTTGCTGTGGCACCACATCAAACGCTCAGTAAAGTCTCTAGATATATTGCATCTTCCACATTACCCTTCCTCTGCTAATTTTGCAGCTTGATCAGAAAGGCTGACCGTGTGTGCCTGAGGTCATTCGCTTTTTACAAACCCAAAGGTTGCTCCTTGCTAAGAAGGCAATTACAGCCTCGGTGCTCATAACGCAATTTAGTCCCCTTTTTAATTTTTATTTTTTTTTTTCCCAAATCTGTTCCATTATTTTGTGAGGGTGAGATTAGATTTGCCAGAGCGTTTTTCAGCTTCACCTTAGTATTGTATTTTTAAACTTTGGTCCTATTTTTGACGATCACCCTTTCTGTGTTTTCAGCCCTCTGTTATGATTAGAAGGAAAGGCCAGTGGTTTGGTAAATTTGGGAACCTTGTTGTCCTAATTCCTGTAAGACTGTGTGTAAATCGAGACTGGTGAGAAGGAAAGCACAACCTTAAAAGTACAAAACAATAAAAGAGGTACATTTATCTACCCCTTTCCATGCCCACACCCCTGTCTTAGCTCTAGTTGAGGAAGCCTGTAGCTACCTGTGTAATCTCTGTAGCCATCAAGGAGCAGAACATGACTTTGGCTCCCTTGAGTTGTAACGGCATCTCCCAAGTAGGTGACAAATCTTCGCTGCCAACTTCTAGCTATGTTTGTCATCTAGTGGACGTCAGGGTGGTGATACTGCTCCTAGGATGGGTTTTCCAGTTTGCTTTCTGCCAAGGTTGGTTTAAGGTTGTTTTATTTTAATCTGCAGATGGAAATCCCACATCTGCTTTGAGTGTCTCCTGGATCTGTGAGCTCTGCTGGACCAGACCCACCAGCTTCAATTATTTTGATGGGGAAAAAAATGCATCTTATTTTGAATCAAGGGAAAATTCTGTATCCTTCCTCTTCCCCTGGTCTCGGAGAAATCCAGTTGAAAAAAACCCTCAAACACAAGATTTTTCTCTTTGAAATGCAGTTGGAATAAGTTGATCAGGAATGTTTCAATTTCGTACGTAAGGTCTTGCAAAGCCCCTTTTAATGTGTTTCAGGAAAAAAAACCCCAACCAACAGAAAAGCAAAGCAAGAAGCCTGAAAAACACACAAACTTTTTATGATGGAAAACTAAGCAGCTCTACCAAGGGGAAGTAGGGCCAGACAATATCGGTATTTGAATATTCTCTTTTCCTCCTTTTCTTTGATATGCAAACTTGCTGCTGATCAAAGAACTCCGGGAGCAGGACAATAGTGCCGATGGTGGTGACTTTAGGTTTTGGTTCCTGGGTTTGATCCCGTGATGGCTGGGGTAGGAAAGGGGACGAGCACCGCTCTCCTCCCCTCCCCCTTGGTCTCCCCGTTCCAGCCCTGAATTCAGGGCTCAGCGGGGGACCCGAGCTCTCCGAGCCGGGGGCAGCGCCACAAGCCCGGAGGTTGCAGAAACTGCCATAAAATTGGCTACAGCTCTGCTGTCTACAAAGCCCCCATCCCTCTTGGGTACCCCAGTATGCTAAAATCTGTGGGTTCAGGCTTGGGGCAGGTGGTAGGATTTGCTCCTTTAATCTTCGGTGTCTATTTATTACAGTGGAGCTCCAGGGCATCTGAGCATGGCCTTTCTCGCCAAGAGACCATAACAAATGGCCGCGCTACCTCTTTGACACCACAGCCGAGGTTTGCGCACCACCTATCTGCGCGATTCGGTGCTGGCTCCTTCTGTCCCCGCTCCTTCCTTTTGTTGTGGAGCTTATGAAAACCAAAGAAGGAGCAGGGAAAAGGGGGTTGAACGCGTAGAGCAGCTCCAGTTGACCGTCCCCCACCTGCCCCTTTTCGCTTCCCGGGCCAGTCCTTGGCTCGTTTTTCATGGAGGGGGATGCTCACCTTGTGGATGAGAAAAAGCTCTGCCCCAGGCCATGGGACCATGACTTAGAGTAACCTTTTTCCCTTTGTTTACTCTTAGGTATTGAACCCTTTTGCAATTGCTAATTATTTTTCAATTGCCCAAGACAAATGAGAAGGTTAGGGAGGTGCCATTTCTCAGTGACCCTGCCTGTCAGTTGCTGTGACGCTTTATTAATGTTGGAGCTGGTTTTGTTGGATTTTTCTTGTTGGTTTTAAAGAACAAGGGGGAAATATCTTGAATTGCAGAGGTAATTTAAGCCTTGCTCTGTCTCTGAACGCCATCAGAAATTGGCAGGCTGATGACCTTGGTGAGAAATTCCATCTTCTCATTGCAACTTAATTTTATTTTTAAGGGGAAAAGTGTTCTCAGAGAAGGTGAGGATCCACAGTAAACCTCAACCTTATACGAGGAGGTACAACAGTCCTGTTGTAGTCTTTTGGAAGATGATTTAATTCTTGTTGCAGTGATATTTGGTGGTACCACCCCAGTCTCAAAGCTGGTTTGCGCCGAGCTCTGAAGAGTTTGATGTTTGAACAGGCAAACAGAGAAGGTAAAGGATGACAAAGGGGGGGTGATGAGAGGAGTGTGAAGGGATTTGACTCCAACACACCAGCTGTTAGAGGTGATGTTGGACTGGGATCAACCCAGCTTCCCATTGCAGTTTGGGAAGGGTGCATTAGGGGGTGAGAAGCCATCGGTGTGACGGGGACGTGAGTCCTGGCTTTGCCAGAGTGACTCTGTCGAAGCTGAAAATATCATTTAGCTGAAAACGTTGATTCTTGGCAGCTGAGTGACCTTGGCTTCCAGGGGAGGTGTCCTCTCTTGGATTTGGAGGAACAGGGGACTGTGGAGGCCCCAAGTCTTTGTGCTGACGTTCTCAGTGTCATCACCTTGCTGTGGAGTCACAATTGGCTTCCATCTCTACACCAGAACTCCTGTTCCCTGGTACTGTGAGCTTTTAATCCACGTGTGCAAACAGCCCAGGCTTCCCAGGAGGGGGGGGACTGTGATGTGGGGTGTCACTTTGGGGGAGCCCGAGGCTGCTCCCTGTGCTCGTTATGGGTAAAGGGTACGCACTTCCATGGGAGCTGGTTCTCAGCAGCTTTTTCCAGGGCTGAATTTCCTGGTTTCCCTATTGAATGGGGGAGCTTGAAAAAAAAAACAAAAAACAACCAACAAACCCACCAACAAACCCTGTGCTTTTCAACTCGAGATGTATTTTTGCAGCCTGTCTCCAGGCAGCTCGCAGCCCAAAGGGCATCACCGGACGCGCCAGCAGCAAAATAGCAACTGGGGGGGAGGGAACAGGAGGACAGAGGAAGATGGAAAACCTCCTATACAATAATTAGAATAAAATTGGGGTATCAAGAATACAGGGGTCAGCTTCTGTTCACACCAATATGGCTTTCACCTTGTAGAGAAAGGCCTGCACCAGGTAATTAGGTCAAGTCAATGATTATATATCTTTAAGCGAAGTGGAAGGGACTGTAATTGTGATGAAATTTGTTTGAAGAGGGAAAGCATGGGGAATTTTGTTTAAAGGTAACGAGTTCAAAGGGTAAATGAAGTTCAAGGTTCAGTTCCTGTTCACTCCTAACAAAAAAAAAAAAAAAATAAAGGGGGGAAAACAACACCCACGCACACCAAGCAGCCAATATTTCTATCAGACGAGTTGCTTTATCTTTTGGGGAAGGGAATGGGATCATATCCCTGTAGGAAAACTGGAATTAAAACAGTGACAGGTCTTTAATGGGGCTTTCTTTCTTTAGGGGCCAACAGAAGGGTAAACCTTGTGTAATGGGAGGTTTTTGGTGGGTTTTTTTTTTTATTTTTTTCAGTTTTCTTTTTTTTTTTTTTTTTTCCCCCTAGTTGGTTTATTCTTCCCTTCGGAGCACGCTGCCACACGCAGCCACCTTGCATGCAAATTGGTGACATCCCGGGAAGAGCCTTGCCTGTGATATGTTAAATACCTACTGCCTTTTTGGGGAACTTTTTCAGGAGAAGGGAAAGGCAGCTGTGCCCACCAGGGAGGGTGGGGAAAAACTGCCCATCTTGGAGGATTTAATAAGAAACTTCCAGTAAATAAATATATATATATATATATATATTTTGAATGGAATTAAAAAAACATTCCTCCTGTTCATACTTCTGAAACGGTCTGTTTTCCTCCCAGTAAATATCTGATTTCTGTGGATGTTACTGGGTGCTCTGGTTTGATGGGAGGGTTGGTGCAACCTGCTCCCGTGGTGCCGTGGCCACAATTGGGCACGTTTGGACCCAAAAAAGTTTCCAACTGATGCTTGGAAGTGGCTCTGCAGGAAGATTCTGCTCGTTGTCCCCTTTCCTCTGTGGATACAAAGAAGGGTTGGTGGTGATGAGCGTGATGGGTTTTTCTTGCACGTGTGGAGCCTCTCTGCTTTTTTTTTCCCCCCTAAAATTGTGGGGCAAAAGGTTCATTCCCAGCACAAAATAATATTGTTTGACCTCATCTTGGAAACTGCAGAAGTTTCCCTCGCTTGAAGGGGGACAAGTACCAAAGCAGGTCCCCCAGAAAACCCCTAAATTGGGGTAGAGATGGGGAGCAGCCCCCAAATATCTTGCGCGTGAGGAAAGCTGGCTGTGAACTTGATCTGGGCGATAGCCACATGGCTAGTAACCTGGCTTTGGGGACTTGCCACGGTGACACAGGTCCTGACCCATCCCTGCTGGGGGACCACCAGACCAGGAGTGGGAAAGGGGGTGGTTGGAAGCGGGGGGGAGGGCAGAGCAGAGCCTCACCCCCACTGAACCCGGGCTGCAAATATTTCCACCCCGGCCAAATTTAGCAGAAGTTCAAGGAAGAACGTTGCAAGGATATTAATGACCCCGAAGGGCATGAAAAGTTCAGAGTTCACCTTCTGTTTACACCGCCCGATGCTTTGCCCTCTTTTCCTCTTGCCCGATCTCCCGAATGAATTTGGTGTCAGCGGTCGCTGTTGGGATCTGTTTTGTGACATTTCAATCTGGTTTGGGCTTGGTTTTGGTTGGTTTTTGGGGTGGGGTTTTTTTTTTTTTTTTCTTTTTCCCTGGAAAAATACCCAGTGGTTTTTTGTGTGGATAATGGAGGGTTGAAGGGGTGGGAGCGGGAGGGTGTCGGGTGCGTGGGGGATCAGGGTGCTCCTCGGCACGGGTTCAAGGTTCACCCTTTGTTGGCGGGCCATAAAAAAAAAAAAAAAAAAAAAAAAGCCACCAGTTTATCAGGTATTTAAACCCAAATCGGCGGTTCCATATCCGTAACCCCAGCGTTCCTCCGGCTAATGGCCGCGCGGGGCTGTCGTTTTCTGGCGGCGAGTTGGGTGACACTCGATTTGTACTCGGTGACGGGAACAGATGGGTCTTCATTGTGAGAGCCCGCCTGTATGCAAATGTGAACGGAGTTTCACCCGCGCCCGCGCCTGACCTGGCCACGCAGCGGCATTTCCCCGGCGCGCTCAGCCCAAGGGGGGGTGGGTTTGGGGGGGGGGGGGGGATAGGGGGGGGGGGGCGGCCAAGGGCGATAAAAAATGGCACTGGGATAGTACCAGCGGCAGGTCAAGTTTACCATCCGTCTTTTCGGCGGGGAGCCGAGATGGCAACGCGGTTATTTAGTTTCAGTCTCGATGCTGGTCGCAATAAACTCCATCATTTCACCTGTTTATGAACCCAACCTCGTCCCCGGGTTTCTCGGCACAAAAAGAAAAAAAAAAAAAAAAAAAGAAGAAGAAAGGCAAACGAGGTTTCTGCCGGGATGAGGAAGGGTCCTGCTCGTTTTTTTTTTTTTTCTTTCCCCCTCCTCTTTTATTTCATCATTACATTTTTTTTTTCCTTCCCCCTCCCCTTTGTATTTTGAGGTTTTGTTTATTTCTTCAGAAGAAACAGAAACCCGCCTGTGCCGAAATGGGCTTTTTTATTATTTAAAAATTGAGAAAAATGATAATTGATGCCAGAATAAACAAGCAGCATTTTAGGCGTCGGTTAACAGTTCTGCATGTACATAGGCGGTACACAATATATAATAAATCTTACCATTTAAATGTGCAACCCTTCATTAGAGTGAAAATATGAACAGCTGTAATCGCACATTTACGCTGGCGACAGAGAAAAATCTGGTTACAGTTGTCATTTTTCATGCTGATGAAGAACTGGGAGCAGGTTCGAACACTGAATTCTGTATAACATCTGACTGGGTTGGTCAGGTAGCTATAAAAAAAATGAAGAACTATATTAAAGACTCTGTTTTGTTTTATGTG
>JAOQGH010000011.1:5768091-5784307 GCA_025769975.1 Gallinago jamesoni | reverse complement strand
CTCTTGCAAAAAGTCCCTTCCCATCTTTTCTGGAGCCCCTTTAGGTACTGGAAGGGGCTGTAAGGTCTCCCTGGAGCCTTCTCTTCTCCAGGCTGCCTTAGTTTGCCATTTTTTCTCCACCATATTTTTCTTTGTGTCCCCTGGAAGTGATGTGCCGTCACGGGTGGGGAAACTTGGTCTGAGGTGGTTCCCTCTCCCCTGGTGAGAGCAGGAGGGCATCGGGCTGTTTAAGGTGAAGTGCGAAGTCCTATCATGAGAAGCAGTCACCAAAGTACACCCATCTGCTATGATGTGGTGGGGTGGGCTCTGTGCAGTTGGTAGTGGGAAGTGGGTACTTCCATCATATCACTCATCCCCTGGACATGGACTACCTGTCCCTCTGCAGTTCACCACCTGCAGAGCGTGGTGAGGTTACTGGGCTTGAGATGGTTAGAGCCAGGGAGGTGAGTCTCAGCGCTGGAGGCAGCGATTGCTGCAAAGACCTCGGAGAACATGATGGTTGGGAGGGAAAAAGCCAAAAGATTATGCAGGGTGTCAACAGTTGGTGTCAGAAGGAAGAGATGGGTCCTCAGCACCTGTGTCTCGATGGTGGGACCCATCACCTTTCTGTGGCAGAGCCCTGCATGTGTGCCCTTCAGCTCTTAAGAGCAGAGGAGGAGATGGGGTGGCCATGGACCTCCTCCCAGCCTGGCAGTGGCTGCCTCAGCTTCTCAACCTAGAGCAAGGGAATAAGTGCCCTTCCCAGAAGAGCAGAGGCTTGATCCGCTTACCGGAAAGACCTGTGACAGTGTCAGATGAAGGCACTAAAGTGAACCACATATTTAGATTGTAAACATAAAGCAAATATGCTTTTATTTATTTATTTTTTTAAAAATAGCTATATCCAGTGCTGTGGGTGAAGTGGCACAAACACTTTATCCGATGCTGTTAAATGTATGCTCAGTCAGACGAGATTTTTCAGGTTTTGATTTCCACAACCGATCTTTTTAAGGTTCTATTTATTGCGGGAGTCCTTTAATTTGAAATAATGGCATGATTTTTATTTTATGATTTTCATGTTGACAGTTGGCCAAGGATTGTGAACCACATGCCACAGATGGCAAGTGTAGTGTTGTCTTGGATTATACAGGTCCTCCAAAATAAAAATTGCAGCTGGATTTTATAAGCCACCTGGATGAGTGATTTGAGAGTGGAGGAATGGACTATTTCACTTTTCCAATAAATTTAAAAGAATTTGTAAAATAATTGCCACTTGGGTAGCAGAATTTAGCTGTGCATATGTCTGTGCTCAGTAGCATCTTTATAACCATTCACTTGAAATCCCGTTGAAAGTGGTGCTGAGCTCCTCTGAAAATCCTGCACTCGCTGCAATTTCAAGTATTCAGAAAACCGTGAGATTTTTCTTTTTTTTTTTTAATGGTCTTTCCTCCCTTGGATTCAAGTTTCCTGCTCTTTCCCACAAACAAGGGGACGACGAGGAATTTGGGAGGAGTGCGAACTGAAAGTTGAGAATCTCCTGCGATTGTATTACTCCAGTTGTTGGGATTCTTGGAATATTCCAAATACAACATCTTCAAAAAATTAGCAAGCTCTGCTCATCCTGTCTGTAAAGGTCACGCATCCAGCCGCGGGAGAAAGGCGCTGGTTTCCCCTCGGAAACCTCCAACGAAATCTTTAAGGGTCTGAAGAGTGAGAAGTTGAGGAGTGGACTGGGGTGGGGGAAGAGACGGAAGTTGGGTTTTTGGGGTATTTTTTTGAAATTGGAGGTAGGAATGATGACACGGCAGGGTTTGACCACGGTGGGCACCAGCCAAGAGGACTCCCCGGGGCAAATCCCGTAAATCCCGTATCTCCTCAGCATTGCCAGCCCCACGCCTGCCCCTGGCCCACCCTGCCGCTCTCACCCCAGACAACATTTTAATTTTAAAGAAATCCTTATTCTGTATCTTCTGTCCTGTGCACCTGGGGGGGGAGGTGTCCCCAGCCTCCCACACCCCCCCACCCCACCTACTGTCCCCCCATCCCCATCCCACGCCGGTCAGTGGGGACCAACCTCCCTCCGCCACCGCCGAGCCCGCGGCGCTGGCAACTGCTGGGGAGGAGAAAAAAAGGGGTGGTGGGAGAAGAAAAGGGGAAGGGGGGGGGGAAATGTTGAGGCCGGTGGCTGTAATCATCCTAGTTGCTGTCTATTTCCTCAGACTAATAGCAGAGCGATCAGAGTCGGGGAGTTCAACCAGAGGTTATCTTTCCCAGGTACCATCTCGCCCAACGAGAATTTGATTTTTTTCTATAGGACTTTACTCCATTAGATTAATGAAATTTCAATGAGAGCCTGGCGCCCCCTGAAGCTTTGTTAACAAAACAAATGGGGATTCTGTAGGTGTGACAGCTCGCGAGGAGAGTTACGAGAAGGTGAATACATCCTCGCAATCCACTCAGCCTGCAACACATTGATCTCTATTTAAAGCACCAATCGGATTTTTGTTAATTATAAATGATTGATCTGCAGTTCCCCCCCCCACCCCCCCAACCCCGTTCTCGCCTTACATGTGCTTTTTCCAACCCACCCCCCCCTTCCTTCCCCAAGCCCCCAACACACTTGTAACTTCTTTGCATGCTGCGTGTGGAGCTTTTTTGTTTCAGAGACAGCCCTGGAAGGCAAATTGCGGCAGCACCCAATGGCAGCGCTCTGTCTTTACTGGTGCTGTCAGCACTTTCATTGCAAACCCCATGTTTTTCATGGTTTATCAGCTGAACGGTAAAATGAACTCCGCGCCGGGCGTATTTTTACAGGTTTGACAAAAAAAGAAAGAAAAGAAGAAAAAAAAAGACCCGTGAAACAAACCGAGGTGCAGTAATTAAAGCCGGGAAAATACATTTGGCTTCTACTCGGTTCTGAGTTTAAATCTGTAGGAGCTGGGAAATTGAACTGCCATCCTTAAATCACCATTTTAAACCCGGGGTTTTATAGGGGTCACGGTGGCGTGTGATCCTACACACGGCGTCGGAGACGAGGGTCCAGCCACCTCCTGTTCCGTCCCTGGAGCTGATGGGCAAAGTCTCCTTTGGCTCCGGTTTTATTCCCCATAAAGTTGCTCTAGCTTTGAGGAAAGCCCAGGAGAGCAGACGGAACTCTGAGCGCTTCCAAAATATATTCATCTGACCGCTAAGGCTTTTGAAAAGCTGCAGCGTTCTTGGTTTGCCCCAGGGCCGCCCAGCTGGATGCTCACCAGTGCTGGAAGTGGTCACCAGTGGTCCAAGAGGACCAGGTGCTACTCTGGTGCCTCCCTGTAGACCTTAAGGAACTTCTGTAGCTTCATAAATCAAGCTCATCTCGCAAGGAGGTGGTTCCACTTCCAGGGCACTGCAGGCATAGGGTATTTTTTTCATCTCCAAGTCATCCCTGTTTATTATTTTTATTTTTGCTTTTTAAAAATTTTTTTTATTGGAGGCTTTCTGAAGCTGGCTTGGTTCGATTGCTGGAAGTGAGAGGGAGGAGGATGGTTGTGGTTCATGTTCTCTTGTCTCTGACGGTTCCATCTAAGGATGGGGCTGGGTGTGCACGTGGAAGGTACCACCATATGGGTCAGGACTTACCCTGTGCCCAAGTCCTTCTGCTCCCGACCCTGTTGGGGTCAGTTTGGTGAGTTGAGGGGTTTGTTTGACTCTTTCAACTGCTTTAAAAGGAAAAAAAAACAACAAAAAAAACCAAAGACAAAAAGAGAGGAGTTGATGGTTTTGTGGCTTCTATTCTGGAGAATCCACCCAAAATCCCAAAATCCTGTTGCCTTTCCTCATACCCTTCCCCAAACATGGCCATACTCGGCAGAGCTCGACCAGACCCACCGCCCCGAAGAGCCCCTGGCACAGCCCCGCTTTACGGGAGCCGGACGAAAAATGAACAACTTGAATTAATGTGGCAACATTTACCATAATAGTGATGTGGCTGGTGGAAGGTGTTATTAAAGATGTCCCCCATGAGATGCTTAGTGGGGGAGAGTCTAAATTAAACGGACTGGTTTTATTACTTAACGCTCAGATAACAACTGGAAGGAAGGGAACTGAGTTTTTGCTTCCTCCCTCCCCTTTTTTTCCCCTCTCCTCCCCGTGCAGACCCTGCTTGGGTTTCCAGCCCAAAGGGTCTTCTCCAGGAGGGGCAGGGATGGTCCAGCCTTGGGGACTGAGCTCCATCACCTCAGATTTCCCCGTCTGGATGAGGTGTTCCAGCTTTAAGGAAGGACACGCAAAGCGGTTGGCGTTTCTTTCTGTAATTAGGAACTAAATTCCGCCTCTACTGATGATGATAAAAAGGTGTTTAATAGCCTGCTCTCCTTCGGAAGGAGGAGAGGAGCTTTTCAAAGGGCTCCAGAAACTGGAGAGGAAAAAAAAAAATATGTATGTTCTGCAAAGATGTTGTATAGCTGTCTCAGACGTCTCGGTATCAAGCTCTCAGCAGCACCAATGCGGGAAAAGAGATGATTGTGCTGAATTTCCAAATATCTTGGATTTCAAATACTAAAAAAAAAAAGAAAAAAGAAAAAAAAAAGTTGATTTTAAAAGATATTTAATTCTTTTCCTGTTGTCTTTCTGAATAGCCTAACTAATGATTTTCATTAGTGGGACTGTAATTTATGTGGTCCCAGTGGGCTCTACCAAGGTTAAATAATTTAAAGAAATAAAACCCTTATCTGATGTAATATAGCTAATGAAGTATATTAGAGACTTTGCGCCAGCGCCGTGTGAAATAGATCTCTGAAGCAAAACAGCAGCCGTGTGCGAGGACACAAATCTCAACATAAATATCCAAATGCAGCAAGAGGCTGCAAATTTTTAAAGATACGCCATAAAAGGAGATTAACGCAGGGACGCAGCCCCCGTTCTCCTGAATTACAAAGGGATATCATGGGATTGCAAGCGACATTCCCATAAATAAAAAATCAATTCTTAATGATGAGGCAGGCTTGTTTTAGCGCATTACCCAGGTTAAATGGGAGCACACAGAAACAGCAAGTCCTATAAGACCGGTGGAATCATTGTATATTAATATGATTTAGAGAGCTGCATACCTCGATGGAATAATTGTTATTATATCTATACAGCCAGATGGCACTTGGTGTAAACAGCCATCGAGCACCTCCGACGCCGGTGCTGTCAGTGGATCTTTCAGGTGTTCTCTCTGCACCCCATTCGCTCATCTCAGCGCCTCAATCTGCATTTTTGGGTTGGAAAAAAGGCTTTTGAGGTCTGCTAAGCAGGCGTGTTTTTCAGACTTGCCCTCGACTTCGTCCCTCTCTCGCTTTTTTATTTTATTTTGTTTGTCTTTAATTGAAACAATTTTTTTAATGAAAAAAATAATTCTCTGCCACAAATGCTTCCTAGAAAAACTTACAGAGCTTGAATTTGGCCTCTGCCGGGTAACACAGTGAATAAAGACAGAGAATTCACTGCTGCCTGGTTTTGTTTTACACATTTGCGATGACAGATGTTTTAAAAGTCCTTTCAGCTGAAGAGCTTTGGACTTGTTTTTCCTTCCTTCCTTCCTTTACAAAAATACAAGAGGTGAACATTCAAAAACTTAGATTAGCTTAAAAAAAAAGAACGCTAAGAAATCAAGGCTTAAAATTGTCAGTAAAATCAGCAATGCTGGATTTAAGTTAGATTTTAACATTTTTTAAGATATGTTAACATTGCTGTATTTTTTTTTTCCTCTGGGCTTTTAAAACATGCAGTGCTTTACGGACAGGGATCACAAAGGAGTTATTTTATTTCTCTTTATCCTTTGCCTCCCATCACCCTCTTCCTGGCTTTTTTCTTGCTGTGCCCCAAAAGATTTTGTTCTGGCATCTGAAATCACCAGCTCGAATCTCCTGCGCTTTCCCACCTTGGGTGGCTGAAATATCGCCCACCCGTTACTCTCCAAGTATTTCATACCTTTCCCATAGTCTAATAGGGGCATAATTCATTGAAATTCAACCGCTGAGTTCTCCTGCTCTGGCTTGGTCTCAATGTGTAACTCCCTGCTCTTCTTTCTGCAGCTGAAATACTTCTATTTATTACCACTGTCCTCGGGACACCTGTGGCAGGGGATGGGGTCTCCCGGGTGGAAAGGACATATGTGCTCCATACCCGGAGAAGGGTGTATTTTATTTTTATAGAGGGTTGGGCTGAAGGAGCCACTTCCCCGATAGTTTATCTATAGATCAATAGAGGATCTCGACTGCAACAGAGCGAACTCGCGCCGCCCGGAGCGTCTCCGGATGAAATTTCCATCCGCGCTCTTTGTCCGCCTTCCCTTTTTGCCTGGATTTTGGAGATATTCTGTGAAATAGCCAGGGCTTGGAGAGAGGGCTCTGGCGAGAGAATGGCAGGAAGAGGCTCGGAGATAGAGACTGATGTTTTCTGGCGATACGGCGGCGTTGGGAAAGCGCCGGCGCGGTTGTGACCCTGGTCAGCCGCGCAGGGCTATTGTTCCCGTGATGGAAGGGACTGTCAGGAGTGAAATATGGGCAGCGTGGCTGGCTTTCCTGTTGGAGGGAAACAGGAAAAAAAACAACCCACAGCCCAGAAGAAAAGTGAAGCCCCCCCCCCCCTTTTTTAAATACTATTTACATCTTCGCTTACTCGTAGATCATTTTTCCCCGCGCACGACTGAGAAGCTTTTCATTGAATCCCATCTTTCGGCTGAAGGGGGGAAGAAAAACCCCATTGCTCAGGGGGGGACGTGGTCGCTCTTTCTCCTTTCTTTAGATAAGGGAACAGTTCTCAGGGATCTCTTGAAGACGTTTGTGCGTGCTCTGCAACGAGCTCTTAACTTAAAACTAATTCATCCCCTCCTCCCAGTATTTCTCTTCATTAGATGAACAGATCCTCAGCTGTTGTAAATTGTCATAACTTCATTATGGGGTTTGGGCAATTTACACCAGCTGAAAATCTGCCTGGGAGAGTTTTGCCCGGAGGGAGAAGGCACAATTCCGTGCATGGCATTTTGACCCTGGCATTACAAATGTCCTGGGTGCCTGTGATATGTTGCCCTCTTTGCCTCATATATTACCCAACTTCAGCAGGAGGACATGACGAAAGGCTTTCGGTCTTCATTTTGAATTTCCCAGTATTTTCCCTTTTGTTTCATTATCTCTAGAGGACGTTTTGTCTCTTATCCTCCTGTTTAGAGAAGAGGAGTTTGCAGTAGAGTGATTTTTAGGATGATGGTCGGGGGGAAGAGAGCAAGGTCGTGATTCCCACCGCCCTGGGCTGGGAGTAAAGGGAGCAGCCAGCCCGGCCAAGGACGTGGAGCCAAAGCAAACTGCTCCCTGATTTAGTGGTTCTTAACGTTAATGGCATTTCATCCTCAGTAACTTTCCCCTTCTTAAAAGGCTGGTCTGGATTGTTTGGGGTTTGGTTTGTTGTTTTTTTTGGTTTTTTTTTAATTGCATGTTGTAAGTGTTTAATAAAGCATCACTCCCCCAGCACGGAGCTCTTCATCGTGCCGTCCTCGCCGGCGCGGCCGGTCCTCGGCAGAGCATCCGAGCCCCGTGGCCTCCATCGCAGCAAAATATTTAAGCATATGCTTAAAACAGCCTTTACTTAACAAATTAAGTCAGCAGGGCTTAACCATGTGTGTAAGTACTTTTTGAATGGGGATTGTCTTTTTAAAAGAGTCGGAGCCTCCATCTATTAAAGGCACGTCTGCACGCTCCCGGACTGTTTTAACGATGCGTTAAGACATACGACCCGTTCACGTGGAGGCACTGGTACCAGAATACTTCCAGAGGAAGTAAACAAGTTGTACCAACATAAACCAGATCCGTTCTGGTCTAACCACACTCACTTTACAAGTATGTACTAATATAATTACTGTAATCCAGTTCAGATAAATCACAGCAGGGGTTACAGCATGCAAAAATCCATCTCTGGACCAAGGGTTTTTTTTCCGGGCCGGGGTTCACTGATGGATTAGATGAGTGTGAAATCCCATGGCTGTTAGAAATGCTGTGAAGGTTCTGCTCTTTCCTCGTCGAAGGGAAAACCGAGCAGCTCCTCCGCCAGCAGCACCCAGTCCTGCCGTCACATTTGGGCTTCATGGAGGAAAATGTAGTTTTAAGTAAGAAGCAGGGATTCTTTTTTAAAACTTCCAGAGGCGAGACAGAGCAATCATTTAAACAGTTCTTTTTTTTTTCTTTCTTTCTTTTTATTTCTCTAAACCCATCGGTCCAAAATCCTGCAATAGTTTTGTTTGGGTTTCAGTGCCTCCAAAGCATTTGTGCGATTCAGCCACTCCAACTGCTTGACTCTTCACACACGCCTCCCCCCCTCTTTCACTCTGATCATACCTCTCCGTGTGCTCAAGGGGAGGAAACTACTGTTAATTTCAATGAAATTAACTTACATTGTTGTTTTGCCACTCAGTAATAATTTTTACGGGGTGCCCCAGGGGCGCCTCTGTTCCCTGTTATAAGATGTCACAATCTCTGGGATACAGTATTGCTGTTCAGCTTGACTTCTCATTTCTGTTGCCTGGAGCTGTGCTGCTCTCAGGAAACCCTATCATATAAATCGAGGCATCTCTGGGCATTGTATACACATATATAATTTATCTATTTATTTTTATTTTTTTTTAAATATTTCATGTATACTTTTAAAAGCCTTGTGCTGCTGTTGTGTTTTTCTCACCTCCAATTATTTTTGGAGGTGCCCGAGGGCCAAATTTAGCCCGGTTTTCCACTGCAGCCAGACTGAAGTGAGCCGGGGCTGCACCGGTACCGCCGAGCAGAGAATTTGCCCCAGAATAGCACTTTAGCTACCTAACGGCGCGGGTTATTTTCCTTGGAGGAATTTGGCAGCCTTACCCGGTGGTATCGGTGCTTTGGTAGCTGTGGCAGTGGACAGGACCTATAAGAGGATCCGAGCGCAGCGTCTGGCTTAGCAACGGATTCTGCATGTGCAAATTATCTTTATGTCTCTGTCCCCACCTGCAAAATGAGGTTCATTATCTCCTGTTTAAAATATAATCTCCTCTGAATATAGACAGCCTTTTTTCAACGCGTACATAAAACACCCTGCGTGATAGGGCCCTGATCTCTGCAGGGACCTCCACTTCCATCCTGGTGTTATTTATATATGGGAGTTTTTATAAGACATTTGAAGGACTCTAGAGATTAAGCATCCTTTTGTGCGATACCCGATATTGCATTTTCTGTCATGCCGTGCGCTGACAGTCCCTTCCTTCTCGGCGAGCGAGGGCCGTGTCAGCAGCCAGGCAAAACCAGCCCAGGTCTGCTCCTCGGAGGGGAAACGGAATAAATCCTCCAAGATTATTTTAACCAAGAGGTTGGGAGGGAAAGACAGCCCTGAACTAGCCCTTGCTAATTGAGCCAGCCTTCGTCTCAGTGGGTGCAGCCTTCCCCCCCCTGGAACGGGTGCTCTTAAATCAGTGCAGAGCACTCACTTCTCTGGGTGCTCTTAAATGATGGGGATTTTGTATGCAAAAGGTACAAACCTGTGCCGGGGGGGAGGTGAGTGGGGGTGACTTGGTTGGTTTCAAACCGGTTTGGTATCAGATGGCAGAGTTTCCAGGCGAGGTTAATTCTCCCAGTTAACTGCATCTGATACCCTGCCCGTGCCTGGTTGGAGCCTGCGGTGCCTCGTGTCACGCTCACGGTTAATAATTTGGATTGGAAAGCTTTGGGGTATTTGTGTCGCGCTTTATTGTGCCTTGCAGAAATCCTTCAGTCAAGGGAAGGGAAAAAAAAAAAGAAAAAAGAGACAACTTAGATGAATCTTGGGCAACATCTTTGAAAGAGCAGGCATTGCCTTTCCTTCATAGATAAGAGGATGGGAGGGGGATAATTCCTGTGTTTTTCAGCTGGTTCCTAGGACTCTGTAGGTGACTGGTGTGTGGCGAGGGCTGTGGAGCTGATGCTTGTTCAGCTCGCTCTATAAAAGGTCATGCAGCTCCCTCTGTATAAACATATTGCAAATATTTAGTTAAAGGGGGAATGCTTGTAAAGAAGCAACTGGATGTTTTTCCTTTCTCTTGTCCCTCAGTGCGTGTGTGTGTGTGTGTCTGGTCTCTGCATATGAAGCTGTAAAAATTTGACAGGCTTGTCTTCTGGTGGGGATGTAGTGGCTGAGAGTCAGTCACCTATCCCAACCAGGCTCAGAAATTGTTAATTCAGGAGCCAGACAGATGTATCTGGTCCAGGGAGATGTGTTTATCGAGCGTATGTTTATCTTCATGTGCTTATTCTGCAAAGGATGCTGAAATACCTTTTTTTTTTTTTTTTTCCCTTTTCCCCTCTTCCAGTCAGAGAAAGTTAGAGAAGTGTTTTGTGTTTTGGCCTTGGTGCAGCGTTGCCGGTTCTGGGTCCCAGGAGACAACTTGATGCTTGCCCTGTCTTTGAGGATGGGTGCTGTGGTGTGCTTGCGAGACCCAAATTCTCAAAATCAACCAAAAATCCCCCTTCCCTAAGCCAATGCCATCCCAGCAGAGGAAATACGTGCCTGGATGTTTCCAAAGCCGCAGAGCTGAAGCGGTGACGGGACCTGGCTGGTACCAGCACCCTGTTAAGAACAGGGGCATCACTTTCCATAAACACTGGGGTCCCCTGGTTTTGCCAAAGATGTTTTGTGAGACTCTGCCAGCTTCACACAATGAAAGAGATTTGATTGATAGGCGATCAGAGAGATAGGTGAGTCAGCCAGAGACAGGGACCTCTTCCCCATCATCCCCCTTCCAACGACCAGTTCTTCCATCTCTCTCTTTTTCCCAGACTATTACACAGTTTCAGGGACCTCGGGAGCCCCTCTCTTTTTTATTTTAATACATTTCTCTTCATACCACCCGTACCCCGTGTGACAGTCGTGGAGCAGAGGCTCAGTGATGTGCCCGGGGCTGTTGGGGACGCGGTGGCAGAGCAGATGTCGGAGCCCAGTCCCCCCAGTTCCAGTCTGGTGCTGGCCCCAGCAGACCGTGCTTCCTACCCATCAGGTTGGAGCTGCTCAGGCGAGGCCACGCTGAATTCCAGCTCCTGATGAATCGCTTTCTTCCCGGCAACACAACACGCACGCTTGGGCAGAGCACGGGTGACTGGTTTTGTGGAAAACTTTTCTAGAGCTGGAGTAACTCGAAAGCAAGCTGTAAATATCTTCTGGGTAATGTTTAAAGATGCCCGGGTGGCACTGTTAAATATTAATCCAGCTGCATTTCTTTGTTTCGCCGGTTTAGACCCACAGCCAGGGCTGCAAGCCGCAGGTGTGCTGTGCTGAGGGGGGTGAAAAATGGGGCCCCCGAGCTGCGGTGACATTCCTGTCCCCGTCCGGGGGTCGCTCCGTGGCCCGAGCCCTGGCTTTGCTTCTGCTCGGTGCCCTGCAGGTATTTTATACCGGGGGAGATCAAACCAGGAGGAATGTTTACCGCGTTACCTTCGCTTCCTGCCAGAAATTTGCAGCTTTAATTTTTGCTTTAATCCGGGTTTTCCCGGGGGGGGATGGGGGGGGGCAAAGTTCATGACTCATCCCACCTGCCTGCGGGGTCCTGCTTTTGCTCCGGCTTTTTTAACCTGTTGGGCAGTTTCAGCCAAGTTTAACAGAAGTTCTTTTAAAAGATTTAATTTCTTACAATTTCTGTGAAATTCCGTGTCTGACGGAGAAGAGGGAACGAGTCGGTGCCTTGGCTTGGCACAGGGACCGTGCTGATCAGGTTTGGGTCTTGTAGGACCCCAGGGTGGCCAGACCATCCCAGCCTTGGGAATGGCTTTGGGCTACAGTCTCATCTGTGGGCATCCATCCACCCCAGGCACCATCCATAAGTATTCATCCACCCCAGGTCCCATCTGTAGGCATCCATCCACCCCAGCTTCCATCCCTGGGCACCCACCCACCCCAGGTCCCATCCCAAAGCACCCATCCACCTCATCTCCCATTCCTGGGCACCCACGCACCCCAGGTCCCATCCCAAAGCATCTATCCACCCCAGCTCCTATTCCTGGGCACCCACCCACCCCAGGTCCCATCTGTAGGCATCCATCCACCCCAGGTCCCATCCCAAAGCATCCATCCACCCCAGGTCCCATCCTGGGCACCCACCCACCCCAGGTCCCATCAGTGGTCATCCACCCACCCCAGGTCCCATCCGTAAGCATCTCTCCACCCCAGGGCTGCTGAACCAACGCGCTTTTCCTTGCAGGCCCTTGGATCTTGTGTGTGCTTGAGCTGCTGGGAAGCTCCCTGCAGTAAACGCCTCTAAAAAAATAGTTTCAGTTTTTGTTTTCAAATGGAAAATGAAAAAGTTCTGGTTGGGGAATTGGTGGGACGGAGAGAGATTATCTCAGGTTGAAGCCCTTGACCCAGACTTGCTTGTTGTATGAGTTCGGGGGTTTTGGCTTTTTTTTTTAAACTCCAAAACTTTTTAATTAAATCTTTACAAACATGAAAAGCTGAAAAGCTGCACTTCCCTTTGCAATACACCTCGCAAAAAGAAAAGAAAAGAAAATGGATCTTTCTGGCAAATAGTTCGTAGCATGAATTAATCTTTGTATTAAAAGCAGGGGAGGTAAATGGCCAGATGTTTCATTTCCAAACAGGTCACAGTGCAAGAGCAGTAAACTTCTTCATGTGCGATGTCCTGCGGTCTGCGAGCGCGGCCGCGCCGCCAGCCTGCGAGGGCTGCATCGATCCAACCCGGAGCCGTTACTGTCTCCTGGATCAATGGCCGGCCACCGGGAAAGTCACTTAGTGCCCATGACACAGGCTGTATCGTTAGGACCTATCCGTGTCAAGGAGCCCGCTTTTATTAACTCTGTAATTACCTGTTAAGCCAAATTGGCCAATTTTATTGCTCGTTTTCTCCTACCTGGGCGGGGACCTTTGCCTCCCTATTAGAGCCCTGGGCGTCCCCTCATTTTTCTCCTCTTCCTCCGGGGTCCTGTGCGTTATTCACCATTTCTCAGGCTGGGAGTGGGATGATTGGAGCGCTTCCCTACCTGCCCTGGAGAGGAGCTCCCCATCCAGCCTCTGGGGAAGCCGGTTTCCCTGGGATGCAGCCCAGCCTGGTGGACTCCTTTCCCTCAGACCGATGCCTGACGATGAGCTCTGAGCAAAGTCCGGTGTTGAGAGAAGAAGGAGTTTTGTAGGAGGCTGCTTAAAGGGTCTTCTTCCTACTCTTCACCTTGAGAGCCCAGAGAAGGGTGGAAACATCTTCCGTGGGACAATATTGGCACACGTCGGTGTCCCTTTGCCTTCCAAGTCTGGTTGTAATTATTGACACGTTCCCTTTAACGTCTTCTTTTCTTCTCCTCTTGAGGAAGAGGAGGCCAGGGAGGGAGTCCAAGGGCGATGGACCGCTCTGCCCCCCTTGAATGTCTTTGCAGGTTCTTGGGAAGTTGAGCCCCAGCACTTGAGGCTTGGGGAGGGGGGCAGCTGGGGGTGCAGGATGGGGATAACGGCCCCCCGTGCTCGGGGGGATGTTAATGACTGGAAAGTGCTCAGACAGCGCTCGGGGCAGTAATGGAGACCGGGGAAATACACGGGAGAGAGTCCTGGTATTGGTTAGCTCACTAATCCTTGCTATTAACTGTCCCAGCGGAGCCGTACCTCGGGGTCCAGGCGGGGACAGATTGGGGGGGTGTCCACTGGCGTAGCCTTGGAAACTACAGTTCTTGGGGAGGGCAGGTTGCCGAGTAAAAAGGGACTGTTTAAGAAATCCATCCTGGGGAATTCAGTAGCTTATTATCAAGTATAGCATCTAGAAAATCAGATATTTTTATCACTAATCTGTGCTTTGGGCATTTGAGAGGACAGAGGAGCTGCAGGCCTGCTGTCATTTATGGATGAGCTAATTCTTGCTGTGCTGAAATTAGATGTTAAAGTAGTCCCAGCTTATACCCAGCGTGCATGCAGAATTCCTGTTACGGAGCCAGCTGTGCAGATAGAAAATGTGGGAGCCCAGAATTAAATTTCTCCTTCAGACCCAAGAGATTGGACCAAGATCCTGTAAACAGCCTTCTCCATGAAGGGCAGCCTGTCTGATGCTGGCTTTGAGCATTTGATCTTTCCCTGGGTGCTCTGGCCTGGAAAAAAAAATAATAAATGAAATAAAAAGAGAGCTCTGGTGATGCTGAGAAAACCTTGTTAGGGACCTGGGGGTTCAGTCCAGTTGCTTCCAGGAGCTTCACGTTCTGGAAGTGTGGTAGTGCAGGAAGAGGATGAGGATGGAGACACCATCAAGATGCTTCTAGGAGGTGATGGACTGATCCTGGAGCTGTGTGGGCTCCTACGTGGCCATGGCCCCTGTCACTGTGGGAGGGAAGAAGGCTGGATGTGCCCCTCTGCTCCTCTGTCTCCTCTTTCATTAGTGTCTGCAGACACCTTTTGCCTTGTGCTGCCCGTGTCCTCTCAGGACAGCTCTTGTTTTCGCAGTGAGAAGTTGGACTGTGCTTGTGGAAATACTCAGGGCTGCTTGATTCAGGAGTAACGATGGCATTAGGTGGAAGTACTTATAGATCATAGAATGGTTTGGGTGGGAAGGGACATTTAAAGCCCATCTAATCCAACCTCCCTGCCGTCAGCAGGGACATCTTCAACCAGACCAGGTTGCTCGGAGCCCCGTCCAACCTGACCTGGGATGTCTCCAGGGATGGGGCATCTCCCACTTCTCAGGGCAACCTGGGCCAATGCCTCACCATCTTCAGAGTGAAGAATTTCTTCATTATGTCTAGTCTTGATTCCAGCTTTGTCACTGGTGTCACTGGCTGGTTGTATGGGAACCAGGGGCTTTAGCAGAGATGGCTCTTAAAGCTCCAAAAAAGTTACTTGGGGACTCCCCTCGTTGACCATAGCTGGGGGGGGCTCAGTCCAGGGGTGGCCCCGTGCACCCACAGACCCTTCCTGAGCGAGGAGGGGGCTGCAGCCGGCGCAGAGTGAGCTGGCTGTGAAATAAGCCCCTCTTTGCCCACCCTCGAGTGTTTACTCTGAGCATGTTTTAGCGCCGCTGGGGTCATTGCCACTGACCCGGGGACTAGTCTATCTAGCACTCATGTCAAGAGACTGACAGCCATAAAAAATTAGCAAACTCCCGTTTACCTACAGACTGCTCCTTGTCTCGGGGGCAGGATGGGACGAAGACAAGAGCAACAGCGGCAGAAATGCCAGAAGAGGGTGTCCAGGGCCAAAACCAGGGCGTGAAAACTTTGAAAAATCGTTTACAGAGCTCCTGGCTTAACGATGAGAAGGGATTTTTAATTTTTTTAATTTTTAAAATTTTTTTAATTTTTAATCAGCCATGTCTGTGCTTCGCAATCTGGAAATTAGGGAGAAATGCAATCACGACCCGAGGAAGGGCAGGTTGGTGTGGCCAAGCCCCGTGACCTGTGGTTCTGCTGGAGCAGGCGGGCTCCATCCTGCCAGAAGCCCCATGGGCATCTCCAAGATCCTTTGGGACATAGTCCCACCAAGATCTGGGCCTCTGTGGGAAGCCCCACCTCGGGGACAGCCCAGGCTCATCATTTCCCTGCCTTTTGGGGTCCCTCATCCCCTTCTCTCCCCCTTCCCCAGCGCTGCTGAAGGTCACTGCCCGTTTGCACGCCGGCTCGTTTTTAGGATTTATAACCCCGTAACCTCACCCGAGCGCTATGGGACCCCGAGGGTTCACCCCACACCAGCGTGGTCCCCCATAACAGCCACCCTCCTCGGGCTGGCACCCCCCCGGGCGCTTCCAAGGCGCAGCAGCATCTTCCGTGGGAGCAAGAACAAGCTCTTAATGTCTCTCCTCCTGCTTTGGTGACCATTACCCTGTGCCGAGCTCCCACGCTGGGTCTTCCCAGCCCTCCCCTTCCCCTGGTTTTAATGGGTCTCCTCCTGGAAGCTTTGGGGGGGGGGGACGGGAAGGTTTCAGCAGGGCTGGGTTTGTAGAGTGCTCTCAATGGTCTGTAACGTGCAAGCAAATCTCAGCTATAATGTAAAGCGTAATAAGCAGTTTGCAGGCTATGAATCTGCAATTAAAACAGTTATAGTTAATTTAAATAGTAGAAAATGAGGTTGATTTAATGCTTATTGATTTGGTAATGGGCACCGGCTGCATGTGACCAACTGACTCTGGGTCACAGCCACTCTCATAAAACCCCCGCGCTCCTCTTTACAGGTTATTTCCCCCCCCCCCAGCCCCAACCTTGCCAGCCCCTTCTCACCCATGTATCCCCCCCCCCTCCCCAAAATGAAATAC
>JAOQGH010000011.1:5746015-5767846 GCA_025769975.1 Gallinago jamesoni | reverse complement strand
AATGGCGGCCATTTCCGCCCCCCCCCCCCCCTCCCCCGATTGCGAAAACTTGAAGTTTCCAAAGAAAGGAGGAGGAGGAGGGAGCGAGGGGCTGTTGGGAAAGGGGGGAAGGAGGGAGGTCGAGCGACGCGGAGCAGCTGCCTTGGATTTCAAGTGTCAGAGCCTGGTGGGGACAGGAAAGCTCTGCTTTTGTAACTCAGCCCCACTTATTGCCCTTCCCCAAGTTTTTCCATCACCGAAGGGGCCAGGTTTTTGGCCCCTGGAGGAGATTTGTTTAAACCCGTGCGAGCTGGAGCATCAAACCCACAGATCTAATGTTACGCTCTTATTTCTCTTTTTATTAATTAATTTTTCGGCAGAGTCTTTATCAGGGTTCTTTTAATTATCAGCCCTTGGTACAGCGTTAATCCTGTGAATACACTGAAGTTAATTCTCGGGTTATTATGTGTTTTCGCCTGCGGGAACCAAAGCTCAGCTGTAATTTGTTAATGAAAGTCGGAGATTTCTCTAAGGTGCCCGGGGGTGTCGGATCCTCACTCCCAGGTAATTTGGAGTGGGATTCTGCACCTTCGTCGTAAAATGCAATTCCAGTCCTCTTCAAATAAAGAAAGGGGAGGTTTTACTGACCTTCTCAGGTGTGCTCAGCCTGGGGAGGGGCGAACACCGTCCCCCCGGTGTTGGAAGGACAGCTTTGTGGGCACCAGCAATCCGTGCCGGCGTTTGTTTTGAAATGTTACTCATCTAAATGAAGCAGAAAACTCAGGAATTTCACGAGTGTGGCCAAACCTATCTGAATGTCAATCCTTGTCCCTGGGGCTATCCAGGGTTTCCTTGGGGGGTGGGAAGGGAAACCCCCAAACTATAGGAGGGGGTGGCAAAGGGCGGTTGAAGCAAAGGCGGCTTCATTTTGCCATTTTCCTCCTTGATTTTACGCCAGTTTTAAATGGCAGAGCGGTCACTGGATGCCACCGTTTTGTGCCCATGGCCTCTCAGCTCGGGGTGGAGGATTTCTCTGCGGTTCAGCGCTGCTGCAAATCTTTGACTAATTGCTAGAACCTGTTAAAACCCACTCAAGAGGCTGCTGCTGCTGGAACCCTGCACGCTCCCGGGCTCGAGCATCCCTCTGGCCGTGCTCTGGAGATCTTCAGTCACTAATTCGCTATTAAGAAGATTCCCTGAAGAACCAAGTCCCCCTGTGGTTTCCATCCAAGTGGAAATACACCGTTCCGTGGTACAGCCCCCACCCAGCTGATGATTTGCCTAAAATCCCTCTCGGCTGTAGTTTACCCGTAATCGGGCAACTCGCCGTTCTCAGCTTGTCCCTTAAGTGGTACCAGCGGCATCTTATTGTCCCCAGAGCAGTGTGGGCTCTGCCAACTGCTGAACGGGGACCAGGGACAGGATGAGATGGATAATCCCTCCTGGGGGAAAGGGAGGGAATAAAGGGCCGGATTATTTTCTTAACCACCACAAAGTAAACTCCGAGTACAATTTAGTTTAAGTCTCCGCGGGATTCGTGCGGGGTTCAAGTCAGTCTAAACTTGCTCCTAATGCTCACTCTGGTTTTGACTCAAAGGAAATCCTCCGCCTGGGCGGAAAGAGTTAAGTTTTGAGCTCGTGGAGAGGGAGAAAGGGGGGAAATATGCCATACTGCAAGCTCGGATAAAGCAGAAAAGATGCAGATGGGTCGGTCTTGCAGGAGGCATTCTGGAGACGGGCCAGCTGCATTTTCCACATGCCGTAGGAGTTTAGTCTTCGGACAGATGGGACTCTGGGGTCACCCAAGAAAACTCCAGTGAAAAGGTTACCTTGTAGGAGCATTAGACACACTCCTGGCCGGAGCGCAGGGGTCAGGCACACTCTACTGTACAGCCACCGTGCGAGAGAAAACAAACAGCCTGCAGCCTGCAAAATGTCAGGGGCTGTGGGAAGCGACTTTAAAAAAATAATTAAAGGCCCCTGGAAGGTTTTCCTGGACGTAGAGCAGGCTGGAGTTTCTCTCTGCCTCCTGTTCAAGAGGGGTTATAAGGCTGCCTGTGTTCTCGGTCCTCGCGCGAGGGGCTGCGTGGGGAAAGGGGGCTGAGATTGCCCTTCGCCAGTCCCTTTCTCTCCTGGCATGGAGGAAAAGGGGCTGAACGCTGGGCGTTTGAGCTGCAGACTCCTTTCCGGGCTTAGATCTTGGGAAAGGAGTAAATTCGGAGGTTTTGGCCCCGAGGTGCTGCCTCTGCCCCGGCTGGGCTGGTTCCAGGGGTGGAGGGGGGGGGATTGTGAAAGTGGCATTGAGGACTCGGGCTTTGGCACCCGGTGCCAGCTCTCGGAGAGTCAAACAGATGTTTCCTCATTTAGCTCCGCGTAGCTTGTCCCTCATCCCAAGAGGGAAATTAAAATGGGCTGGGGACAGGCAGGGCTCTGTTTGCTGCAGCCACTGAAAAGGGAGATGAAAAGCTTTATTCCCCCCCCAACCCCCCACTTCCATGTTGGGGGCTTGGCATCTGTATTTATTTACTCATTTTATTTTTAGGTGGAATGAATCATCTCTTTGGGGCAGGGGGCAGAAAATCCCTCTCCACGCTGCCCCCTCCAACTCAAAGCACACTTTGTTGGTTTTTATTTGTTTCAACAGCAGAATTCAGCGTCTTTTTAAGCTCCTGGTTCAGGCAGAGTAAATGTGTGTAACAACAGTGTATTTGTAGCAATTTACGAGTTTTATTCTTTTCCATCTGTAGTCTTGGACCACTTAATAGATGTTCCTTGTGATAAACCTGATGGAGGAGGAATAATTATTCTCCTCCCCTTTTCAGTTGGGGAAACTGAGGCAGGCGTGGGCACCAGTGGTTTGCAGCAGAGTGACAGAAAAATGAAGATATTGCTGAAATTCTGGTTCTGTTGAGACAAATCCCTTCTGGGTATCTCCAGACCCCTGATTGCACCTAAATCTCCTGGTCCAAATCTCATTAAAGTCAGTAGGAAAAACTCTCAGCGTCTGCAGGCTTTAGGCTCAGGCCCTGGTTATGAGGTTAAAAACCAGCAAGACTCTGGTTTCCCTAACCTTTGTGCTGCTTAATTTTGCTCGGGATTAATAGGTTGTTCTGCTCTATTAGCAGCAGGGCTCGTTCGCTCTTGCCTCATTTTGCTTGGAATAATAAGGCCAAAAAATTATGCCTCGGCAGAAGAGAGGGGGGCGAAGAGATGGAACCGGGATTCCACGTCCTCCGCTAAAAGAGCACGGAACAGCACGGCTGCTCCCGAACGGCACCGGGAGGGAGGCTGAGTGTTGATTTGGGTTTGGAGAATAAAATAAAACAGCTTTGGGAAACACAAAGAGAGGCGAGATTTGCCTCTTCCCTTCTGTTGCGGGGTGCGGGAATGCGGAGCTCCGGACCCTCCGTTCCCGGGGCTGCCATGGCGTGTCATGGTTTTCTCAGGCTTGGGGAGAATGCTGGGGGTTTCGGGGGCTCTTTGTGAAAGGCGAGCTGTCGCCTTCCTTCCCCGAATGAATTCCCCCTCGCCTTAGGGCCCATAACCCAGCGGGCAGGGTCATGGCTGGTTTAGATGGTGCTCTCTCTCTCTCTGCGAACCAGCGGAGTGATGTCTGCGTTTCGGGAAAAGAATGTGTGTTAAAAGGACTAATGGTCCGACTGTCCATCAGGCCGGGCAGCCCTCGAGGTCATCCGGCGGTCAAAACCAAATCATTCCAGCCTGTTCCCGACACTGATGGCTGGCGGCGTGGAGTTCACTGCCTCGCATCGCTCCGGTACCCTGCGAGAGCGAGCGGGGTTGGTTTTAATTAGTATTTTTTAGGAGGACACGGGGGAGAGCAATGTTTTCTCCTTGGCAACTGTATTTGCATAGAGGCTTGCCTTGGAGGGCTGGGCTGCGAGGGGCTGAAGCGCAGGCAGGGTTCATCTTTGCTTTAGAAAGAAAGAAAGAAAATTAAATCTCCCCGGACTCCTCACTGATGAATAGTCACCGGGACGGATTCTGACCTCGGGGCCAGCGCGAGCGCGGGGGGAGTTTGGGAAGGCTGGGACTTGTGAGCGGGGGGAGCGTTGGTTGCGAAGAAACTATTGATATGGGAAGGGAGAAGGGAGAGCTGGGTGCAAAGAAAGTATTTATCTGGGAAAAGAGACTTTGCTCCGCTCTGCCCTGGGTAAACACGAGCGAAAACGCTCAGTTGTCGGATGGGGAAGAAATCCCATGCTAGATTTGGGAAAGGAGATGGATTTGGGGGCTGGTCGGTTAGGGAAAAAATTCTGCTTTCTGTCTTCTGGGGGGTGTTTTCTGCGTGGCCTTCGTTGCCCTCTGCCGACGGCGGCCGAGGGATGGCCGGGTGGCCGAGCCTGGACGGATGCAGGTGGTGGAGCCGGAGCCGAGGAGGGAGCCAGGGATGCAGGGCTCATCCTGGCGGGTGGAGATGCTTGAATCCATCCCAGCGTCGCCGTCCAAATTTTGCAAATGGCAGCAATTTCTGCAACATCCAAACTCCCGCAGCCAGACTGTTTAGTACATTTAGAATCCTGGCTCTGGTTAAAAACGTTTATATTTTAAAATCATCCCTAATAAAGTCCAGTTTAAATTAACAAAACTGCAGAGAGAGACATCTCATCTTCTCCCAACTCCAATTTCAAGTTCTCAGGCTAAATTATTTTCCCCTGGACGGGGAAGAGAGTCGGACCTGAGGGGCTCGTTCTGCTGCTTTCACTACTTCATCAAAATCAGACAAAGCTGCCCAGACCCCACCGATACCTCCCACCACGGCCCTGCCCGGACAGTCCCGGTACTTGAAACTGGATGATGCAAAGGACCATTCCCACCAGTACAGGCAGGATCAGGTCCATCCTGGCTCTGACCGGTGGAAAAGGCGTTAACTAGAGGAACTGGAAGATGCCCAAAAATGAAAGCTAAGAGATAACGCTCCACTTCCGACAGAGTCTCTTCCAAGCACCTCACAAGGTTTTCCTCTTGGGATCAAAACCTCCCTTTCCTGCTCAGTTCTAAATCAGATCATTCTTTTTCCTCTATTCTTAAACATTTCCTTAAAAAAACCAAACCCTCCTGCCTCCCCACCTTATCTTTATGGCATTGCTGCTTTATTCCTTACACCGTTTCCCAGATAAGACCTTGTCCCAGAGGTTGGGAGCATTTTCCATCCTTTAGCTCGTCTTGTGAAGTCCCCTGATTGCACGGGGACACCCTTTGGCAGCAAAGGCGTTGGGTAAACTGTGAGTTCATTGCTGTATTTCAATTGATTCTTTAAAATTTATGCTTAATTACAAAATGGATTAGAATATAGCACGACCTCTTCTTGTAAAAGGCATTGCATTAGTTATGATTAAAATCGAATGACTGACTACACTGGAATAACATGGAAGAAGGTCCCAGAGTGGTAATAGTAGTGCTTGGTTTCCTCTAGTGCTCCTGTTACCTCATGGACTCTTCAAATGTCCTTCTAAAGCACTACATAAATGGAAATTGTCCATAAAATTCTGGGAATTTGGTAATTCCCGTGTCCCCGTTCTCCGTGACACGTGCAGAGTCCAAAGCCAGAGGGAGGTCCCCAGGTCTGCTCTGGGTTATGAAGAGCTTGAGCCTCAGACTCTCATCCATCGTGGTGGCCACAGTCACCTGCTCTTCTCCTACTTGTGACACTTTAACCATAAGACGTTCTCCGCTTCCTGTTCCACTTTGTGAGGGAGCTGTAATGGTTGCACCCTGCCTCCCATTTTTAATATCAGCCCTCTCTCATCTCATGGTGCCACGAGACAGGCCACTGGAATTGGACGTGGACTAAAAAGGGCAGGTTGTCTTAATAGTCAGGCTTTTTGTCCTCTGTGGAACTTAGAAGGGTTGGTTTCCAACTTTCTTTTCAACCATGGGTTCTACACCATTGCTTAGGCAATGGCCAAGATCCTCAAGCAGTCTTGTAGCTTCAGAAGCTGGGACTCCAAAGGTAGCAGGAGCCAAATGAGTTGGCAGTGCTGCTCGTCCTGAGGAACTTCTTGGGGATGGTGTGAGACACTGATCCAAAGATCTTCTCTGAAGCTGTCCCTGTTGGGGAGAATAGGGATGAACAGGCCAGTCCCATGTCTTGCTCTCAGCCAGGTGGAAGAATTGCCATGTTTTGTGGACAAGTCTCTTTACCAGCACCAGTGGTTGAGGTCTGGTGGTGAGGATGGAGCTTTCTTCAACAGCGCAGCCTCTTGGGCATCTCCTTCGTCGGGGCACGCCCTGGCAGGTCATAAAGAGTGATTCTGTGGCAGGAAGATGAGGTGCCACCATTTTAACGGGATCCATAGCTGGTGAGGGAGACCTTTCCTGTGATCCCTGGATGTAAAGTTACTTTGCAGCTTGGTTTCAGAGGACGTTCTGCCACCTTGGTCACATGCAAGCTCCAGAACATCCTGTTACCCCATCAGCAATTTTCTGATCTTCTGGTTCTTGATATTTTAAATGATGCTGACTGTCAAATCGGCTAACCCGTGCTGTCTGTCCAAGGCTGCACTTTGTCTTCAAGAGTCTCCAACAACCTGCTATTTTGGGAAGGGCACAGAAATGTTGGACAACTAAAAGATGCTTAATCAGCTTCTTCACCAAATATTGTTGAAAACACTAGTTTGGACTGTACCATTAATGGCACCGTGGAAGATACGGAGCTTGTGGGCTCCGTCACAGTGAGCTGTGTAGTTCTGCAAGAGGATATATTTTCTTGTGGCTTAAAACGAGATTAATAGTTAAGATTGTTGGTTTCTGCTTGAACTCTGCTGGTGAGTTCGAGACGGGAGCGGGACACGTTTTTGCCTTGGTTTGCTCATTGATTAAACTGGATGACAACGTTCAACGTTCCTCTTCCGACTCTCCCTTTTCCCAGTTGTTAAGGGTTCTACCGTGTTTTGATACTGCTGAATGTAAGGAAAAATTCCCAACTGAAGAGCCTCTGCTGTGGAAAACCAGGTTGTCTCTGAAGGCTCACCCAACTTTTCCTGGGTTGGGAAAAATAGAAGTATATTTGTTATATTTCTGCACTGCTGCATTAATAGGATACTTAGTTCTGTGGTTCCTGGTTTTCCTTCTCCTCAATCCCTGTACCACGGCTGTGCTATTACATTTTCTAAGCTCTAGTATAGCAATTTTGGGATTGTTGGATCAGATTTGAGACCCAATGTGGAATTCTCCCCCGGGTCCCCTCCTCGCTCCTCAGTCCGCTTCTCGCCGTGCTCCGTCTGCTCCCTGCTCCTCTCTGCTCATCCCTTCGGCTCAGGCTCGGGAACGGGCGTCGGAGCGATTGGTTCTTGGTCTCAACTGAGTCATTTTGAGCAAATGGCTTTGCCTCGCTTTCTCTATCTGCGAAACGGGATTAATGCCATTAAGGCTTCTCCTATAAAGAACCCTGAAACCTCTGCATAAAAGCCCCACACAAGAGCAAACACTGTGTAATCCCTGGGCTGCCGCTTTGGCTGCTCTAACGGATTTGCAGTGGGAACCCATCTTTCTCGAAAACATCAACCTGTCATTCTTTGCCCATTTGGCAAATCCTGGAAGTTGTCCTGCTCCAGAGAAACACAACTGGGTTTGCTTAAAAACATCGCCTCTTGCCACCCATTTCGGGACGAGAATATGTAATGAGCTTCCAGCCAGTCTTCAATCTTGCCCTCCCTTGTCAGCCGCGGGTTCCACTAATTAAAAAAATGAGTGAAGTTGCTTTCCAGATAATGGAGGTGGCTCTGTTATTCTTCCTTTAACACTTGTTCTTCTCATCACATGGTGGTTATTATACGTGTGGTATATCTTTCCCCTCTGTCAGTCCATTTACCTGTCTCTTCTTGTCTTGGGTGACAGATATATGTTGTCAAGTATGTCCTCACGCTCCCTCCGGTTTCCAGTCTGACGTCCACTAGTCCATTCAATTAGGCTGAATTGGGAGGATAATTTACTGACCCCTCTCTCTCCTTAGCAGGTAAACTAGAAAATCATACACATGCATCTCCCGCACTCGCTGACCTTGGAAGGCAAATTTAAGAGGATTTATTGTTGTCAGCTGCAGGCAAATATTGGAAACGTTACATTTTGTCTGAAGGGGGGATGCCGGGATGTTTGCGCGCGCGCATTGTTTAATAACATTTCACTTAAGTCACTATGATGAATTCAATTGATATTAATTACATTGCAATATAGGAGCGGAGACCGTAATACTTTTTCATATGGGTTCCCGCCGATGAATCATTTTACGTGTGGCATTTGCTAATGGGCCCTTTTTAAAAACATTAACCGATAGTTAGAAGAGGAGGAAAGGCGAGCGATGGCAGAGCCGGACCCGGCCACCTCCTGGCACGCTCAGCCTCCCCGTTTAATTTTTTAGGCAACGATTGTCCAAATCTTCAGATCCATCACTTTATTCGAACGGTACAAAAAGCCGGCAGATCTAATTTCCTTTCTTTGACTCTCTTTATTAGGGTATTGGTTATATCTCGTGTCCCCGCAGACTGATATTTTATTAGCTGTTAACCGTGATCTGATAGAGGGAAAGAAGTTAACGTTTCGAGATGTTATTTATTTTGGTGTGTTTTTTCCTGGGCGAGGGTTGTTCTTCCCCCCTCTCCCCGCCTCTCCCGGCTTTGGACGTTTCCAGCTGAGAAGCCTCGTCGGGAAATGTCGCCACTGCCACCTGCTTGCGGAGCCGGGACTGACACGCACCCGCCGGGGCTCTGCGGGGTGCGGGATGCTGCGGGATGTGGGGTGCGGGGTGCAGGATGCTGCGGGGTGTGGGATGCAGGAGGATGTGGGATGCTGTAGGATGCTGTGGGATGTGGGGTGCGGGGTGCAGGAGGATGTGGGATGCCGCGGGATGGTGCGGGGTGCAGGATGCTGCGGGGTGTGGGATGCCAGAGGATGTGGGATGCTGTGGGATGCTGCGGGATGCTGCGGGATGTGGGGTGCGGGGTGCGGGGTGCAGGATGCTGCAGGGTGCGGGATGGAGGAGGATGTGGGATGCTGCAGGATGTGGGGTGCAGCAGGATGTGGGATGCTGCAGGATGTGGGGTGCAGGAGGATGTGGGATGCTCTGGGATGCTGCAGGATGCTGCGGGATGTGGGGTGCGGGATGTGGGGTACAGGATGCTGCAGGGTGTGGGATGCAGGAGGATGTGGGATGCTGCAGGATGTGGGGTGCAGGAGGATGTGGGATGCTCTGGGATGCTGCGGGATGCAGCAGGATGCAGCGGGATGCAGCAGCACCCACAGGGCCGGGGTGGGCTCCCTGTGGAAACCCCACCCGGTCTCTTAGCTTGGGGGGAGAGGATATTTTTTATTTTTAACTGACATTTAAAAACTCCTCCAGGATGCAGATTTATAAATACCTGCCCAATTAGGATGTTAATTTTATTCCTCGCTTCCCCAAGCCCACCTACTATTCCCCTACTATCACAGCAGCCTATAATTTTTTATTATTAGTTAGATCCTCAGCATCGGGCCGCGGTTTGAGATATACATCCCCGGCCGTATATCACCTCGCTCCCAGATAGCTCGTTTCTTGTTCGTATTGACGTCAATGGGAATTTTGCCATTGACTTAAATGGGAGCAGGATCAAGCCCGAAATGATTCAGTGACGGGATGACAAAACAGGGAGGTGTGGGGAAGGAGAGACCGTAAACACAGCCGCGAGATGACACGGTTACTTGGCAATGGCCCACGCACAGCGCGCTTGAACTTTTTGAAAATTTATGGTACCATTGTATAAAATAAATGACTCATCATATAAAGGGAAATAGTCTCCGGGGACCCGCTTCTCGTGGGCATCGCAGCAAAAGTAGGTTTTAAGAATAATGATGAATGAAGGGGGTTTTAGTCTTAACAAAAAATAAAAAAAAAAAAGAAGGAAGAAAGGAAGAAATGTGCAAATACACATTTTTGCCGGGCTGGAGATGGAAGCCCTCCCCAGAAATGCCTCTCACTTCTGTTATTTATAATGCGACAGTTTTCCCAGTTAACAGTTTAAATGAAGGGGCCGTTTCTTAAATGCTTTATTCATATTATACAGCGATTACCAGCTATAGCCATATTCCTTAATAACCTGTTATAAAGCATGTTATAAAATCCATTAGTGATGATGCTAGGAAAAGCTGTTAGAAAGCATAATGCACGGTAATCAGGGCTGCGCAAAAGTGACAAAAATGTTTGTCGTTTCATGCCGGGGTTTATATAAGAGCTAAATAATTTATTTTGTGATCAAGGCATTTTGGGTTGATTTTTTTTGTTTCACGGAGTGTTTTCAAAACGTCCCTTTTTAACATGAAAAATAAACCCATTTCAGCTGCTTAGATATTCTGGGTTTGATTAAAATAAACACCTTTCCCCCCCCCCTCCCCTCACATACAATCATTCGTGAAAAAATACATAAATAAAAGGAGCTTTCCCCCCAAATTTCAACTTTTTGCATAAAGGAATTTTTGAGTGAGATCTTCCTGGGAGAAATTGAGTTGTTTTTCACAAAGCTGGAAGGTACCTGTGCTTCAGGTTTTCTGTACTTGGGAGATATTAGCAGTAGAGGGATTGAAATGATCTGTTTAGATATTTAATACCTGGCTTTGCGGCACGTACACCCCGTTTGCTGCTTTATTTAAATGCCTCCCTAATGTGTTCCCAGCAGCATTTACTGGTTTATGGGGAATCGGTGAAACTGGTGGAGGTGCCAGAAGGAAGCAGCATGCGCTCCCCCGCGCTGACAAAAATCCTCCGGCTCCGTGATTTGTTGGGAATTAAGGGCTAAAAATGATACCAGGGACCCACCTGGAGCAAAAGGTCCTCCGGGGCTGCAGACTGTGTCTTTGTCCCAGTGGGATGGAGGGGTGACCCCCCCCCCACGGTGAAAAGGGGGTCAGATCCTGAGATATGGCTGCGAGCGGGCTCGGATTTGGGGTTGAGGATGTTTGGGGGAATTTGAGACAATTCTAAATTTGCAGAGTTTCTTTGTGGTTCCGTGGGGGCTGTGCTCTGCCAAAACAGACTCGGGGAAAAATTCCGAATTTAAGCAAATCCTACATGGGAGAGAGAATGAGCAACCTTGGGGCTGGCAGAAAACACAAGAACAGGATGCAGGATTAAAACCAGCACTTGCAGAAGAGGCGTCCAGCTAAAGCGGCACGTTTTAGGGTTGTTTGAACATCCCTTCTCTTAGGTTTTCTTCTCCCCTGTTCAGCCTGGTTGCGGCTGCCAAAGCAGCTCTTTCAGCCCGGCGTGGCCTCCGGATTTCGGGATGCTTGTGGGAAGCAGGGGACGGGTATTAGCTGTCGAAAATGGGCTCCAGATTTGGGTTTTGAAAAACGGTGCGTGTGTGTCGGGGGGATTGCACCAAGCGAACGCCCCGGCGTCCCCACACCATTTCCCAGGCTGCGGATGCAGATGAGGTTTTATTGTGTGTGCAAATCCACGGGTCACCGGGAAGCACCGCTTAAAATAATATCCGTGGCAAATTAGTGTATTAGTAGGATTCGTTTAGGGCGAGCGAGACTTTGGAGCTAGGACCAGGGAGCGCAGGAGCTCCGGGCACGTGTGTATACGTGTGTATACGTGTGTGTGTGTGTGTGTGTGTGTCCTGTCATATTCTCATCTCCCCCATTTGTTTTTAAATCTCTTTTGCTCAGTTTGGACTCAGCTCCACCGTCCCCGTTACACAAACATAAATCTGAAGCAAAGCCAGTGAAGTAAATAGCAATACTCCGGTTCCGCTCCTGTTTTTAAATGGAAAAAAAAAAAAGAAAAAGGGGGCTTCAACTCTCTAAACAATTTTTTAATTTTTTTTTTAATTATTTCTGAGCATATGGAATAGTGAGTGGAAGAAAAAGCCCTTTGGGGCTGTGGGAGGTGTGGGGGCGCTGGGTACCTAACGATGGGGGCTAACGATGCGCTTAGGATTGAGGGCAGCCGGGAGGTCCTTTTACATGGAATCATGGAGGTGCTTTACTCTACTTGGAAACCAAGTCCAGGATTTTAAGGAGCTTTATTTTTTTTTTTTTTTAACGTGGAGCTCTGAACAGCTAAACTCATCACTGCAAAGTAACGCCATGCAGAGAAAGGAGCAGTGGGTTCAACTGTCTTCTCCCCCCATCCCAACAAACCTAAATTCTGTGTAGTTCTTCCTCCTGGAATCAAATGAAAGGATGGTCAGCCTTCCCTTCAGTGGGGAACACAACATCCCACCGTCAAATAAACCCTGTCCTCCCCTCCCTGGGCTTTTGGGAGCAACGGTGGGAGGGAGTTTTGTATTTCCTTGCATCTGGCGAGTGAGAACTTTGCTTCCTCCAGTACCGATAAACCCCAGGGAAGGTCTGTCACCTTTAGGGGGCTGAGCGCTCCCCTCTGTTTCCCCCCCCCAGCCCTTCTCCCACGGCTCATCCCCATCCCCAGGATCTCCTCGCTTTGGGAGCGTTGGCTCATCCCGGAGACACGGAGACGGTCCCAGCGCCTCGGCTCGTCTGCTGCCGGAGAAACAAAGAAACTGCAGCCAGCACAGTTATTTAAAAGGAGCTGTAATATGTTACTGTTATGGGTCATTGCGGGGTTTTTTTTATACTGATATTACCATTATTATCCTCTCCAGCCGTAAAAATTGATTGGTGAGATGAGCAGCCGGCGATGCTCTCTGATTCTGGCTGTGGGACTAAATCTCTCCATCCAGGTGGAGCAGAGGAGGGATGGAGAGAGGATTCACGAGGATCCCCTCCACGTACGTTGTCCACATCCACACGACGTGGGGCAGGACACATGGGGGAAGCCCTTGCGAAGGGCGCCGGGAATGGATCTGGGTGCTGGGAAGATGCCGTTTGGGAATTCAAGTCAGGTTACCTGGTGCACGTCCCCATTTTCCGTGGGTCAGGACGGCGTGCGTGCAAGAAACTGAGGCTGAAAGTGGATTTGGGGAGGCAGAAGGGTGGTGGTGGTGGGGTTAACTGCACACAGATGCCTTAAAATGAGGAATAAATAGCAATATGCAGCGGTGCTCAGAGAGTTTTTAACCACGCAATTCCGGCTGCTTTCTCAAGATGACAGCAGTTTTATTTTGTAAAAAAAAATAAAAAAATGAAGGGGTACTAAAGGTAAAGAGAAGCAAACTGAATTAAGCAAGCTCGAAAGACGGGCAGGGAGCTGGCAAAGGAGGGCGAGCGTCCTGGCTCGGCATGGGTTGGCCCCGAGCTGATCCCAGGGGGGGGATAAAACCCCCGGACCCCTGCCCGCAGCCCTCGTGCGCTGTCTGCTCAACCCCAGTGGCATCGTACCATGTCTGGAAACGCTATTCTGGCCTGTTCTCCAATTACTTCGGTGGAGTGAAGCCAGTTTACGCCAGCTGATGAGCTGCCCTCCTGTGTGTGTATAATTATTCATAGAACCAGATCCAGGAAAGTTTAGATTAAGGCCACGGGTACGCGAATGGGTCAACGTGAGGCATTTCAGCCCGTCCTGCTTTTTTGAAAGCTGTAGCCACGTAATGCAAGCCCTTGAAAGCAATTTAACCCCAATAGTGACAAATTTAAACCCTTGAGGAATTAGGGCTGAATTTGTCACGTTTTTCCAGCGCTTGCTTTTCAATGCGCAGCCGGCTCATTTCTCACGCTGCCGGGCGCGCAGCTGCCATGCTGAGATTTCCCTCCAGGTTTGTGCCTGGAGCTTCACGTGGCCGTGACCAGAGGAAAAAGGGATGATGGGCATGGACCAGTCCTGCAGTGTGGAGGAGAGACCTTGGAGCAAGCGCTAACGCTGTCTGGATGGTCCTTTTTCTGGATGTTCCCATTTCTAGATGTTCCCTTTCCTGGATGTTCCCTTTCCTGGATGTTCCCTAGATGTGGAGGAGAGAAGCAGAGCATCCCAGGGGATGCTCCTGCCCAGAGCTCTTCCCATGGGGAGACCAAGCAACCCAGGGTCTTGTGCCACCAAAAACCAATGGAGACCCACTTTGTGTGACCTCAACCTTGTTGGGCTTTTGTTGGCTTCTCTGCAAAATAAAGAAGAACACGTTCCTCCTCCTGCTGTGGGTTTTGACCACCAGCTTGTTCTCTGAAGCCCTGGTCTTCACATGGGTCCCAGTTGAGCAAACACTGAAGTCTCCTCCTCTTCAATGTGCTGAGGAACATATGTGAAATGAAGGGCTCAGCTCCCTCCAGGGGAGATTCATTCTGGGGTTTAGGGGTTCTCCAGCTCTGCTGGTGTCTGGTCCCAGGTTTAAATCCCTCTTGGTGGTGTTGATCCGTGCAGATTTTTTCCTGCATTTTGCCGTGCTTGGTTTTCTTTCTTTCTTACACCAATTCTTTGCCATGCGTGTGACGGAGGGTGGGCACCGACGCAAAAACCTTTCCTCATCTTCCTTGCAGTGACCAGAAAACTCAGTGTCAGCCCTAAAAATAAAAGGCAATTTTACCCATCCAAACCCGGGCTTGAATCATACAATTTCAAATTCCACAGATGTCTAAAGGTGTTGAGGGCAACAAATTAATTATTTTCAGAATTGGCTTTTAATTTTTTTTAAGCTGTCATATTAGTTGAAAGGGTATGAGAATATATAGCGATCGTGCCTCAAACCGGAGGCCCCTGTCACAGGGAAACATGCAAAACCTGCTTATTATGTAATGAGGTTTGCACTGATTTGAAAAATATACCGTGCCAAAACCTTCACACGTTCCCCTGCTTTACAAAAATAAATAAAATAAACGGGGAAAACCTCGGGGAAAAATTTCTGACAGTCCCTGAGTGCTGCAGGGAGACGCCAGCTAGTTAGGAAATATTGCGGTGTCAGTCTGATTTCATTTATACAATTTATTTTATTGAGAAATATTGGCTAAAATAAATTTCCAAAACAAATGTTATGACTTTCCATCCTCGGCGAGCGAGGTGCCTGGATTTCTCATCAGCTGAGGGTGTAGATCCCGCCGAAAGCGGAACGTGTTCGCAGGCAGCGCGGCAGGGGCTGGCGGGGAGGACGGAGAAAGGGATTTGAGAGCCCAAAAATAACGTTGGGGCGGTTCTTTCAGGGCCGGGTGGTGTCTGGTCACGGGGTGGTTATTAATATTGACCACCCCCAGCCATCGTGTCGAGTGCTGAGAGGGAAAGAGCCACCGCATAGACGCAGGGGGACGCCGGAGATAAATTTCTATTTAGAGGGATGACTTTGGTTTTCTGTCCTTCCCGCAGCCCAGGTCGGTCGGTGCCACCCTGGGACGAGGGGACACGGTGGCTCCTGCTGCCCCCGGAGGCTTTTGCAGGAGCCTTTGGGGCTTCCCGGGCTCCAGCACGGGGCCATCCAGCTTTTTGGGGCTCTATTCTGCTGGAAACTGCTCATCACCTGCCTTTGCTGGGTCTTTTCTCACCCCGGGAAGTGCTCGGCTCCCTCAGTCATTAGGACTTTCAGGGGATGAAAAGAACGGGTTGAACATGCGCTCATTTATTTAAAAAAATTATAATAATTGAGCCTCACCTGTTTTGAATTGCACACAAAAAATCTGGTCTTGGAAAGCACTTAGGATGCTTTCTTATTTGGACTTTTTTTCCCCGTCTTCCGAAAATTCTCTGCGCCTTTGCTTTGTTTTGCTGAGTTAGTCGCTCTATTGGAAAAACATAAAATTTACTTCAAATCAGGAGCACAAAGAATTTTCATCCCATCGTCGATACCGAGGTCTTTGGAGAAAGGCAGTGGCCACGTCCCCTGATGGAGACCTGGGATCCGGGAGGGGGGAACGATATTAAGGCAATTAACGTTTGGCCTTTGAAACTTGTTTCATATTTCATAAAAAAACCAAACCCAGAACGTATCGCTGTCACAACATTCCCTTCTACAGGCAGAACCGTACGGGCTCGAAAGGAAACAATTACGTGCTTAACTCTGTGCATGAAATTAGATGGGAATTTGTCAGTACTTTAAATTTCTCGGTGCATCAGGGCTGAAAAGCAGATGCCGGCGGTGATGCTGTTCCTAAAAAGTGCTATTTTCCTGCTCCAGAGTCCCCAAACCCCCAGAAATTGGTGGGCATCGGTGCGGTGGGGGCAGTCCCCGGGGGACAGCGGGTGCTGGGGACCGAGGGGTGCTGGTGTGGGGCAGAATATGGCCCAAATAATTCAGGGTTGGGGTTGGGGCAGGGTCCGGCGGGGGCTGGCTGGTCCGTGGCGGTGAATTTACCCCCTGCAAAATGAGCCGTGGCAGGATAAAACCCCTTCTTCCCCGCAGCAAATCACGGTGAGGTGGAGAGCGGAGCCCCCCATTGCACGAGTCAAACCTGGAGAAATGTGGGGACATAAAATAATTTGAAAAAAAAAAAAAAGAAGAAAAAAAAAAAAGAAGAAAAAAAAAAGAAGAAAAAAAAAGAAAAAGATTTAAAGTATGCAAACCATACTGAAAACTTGATTAATTAATTACAACCAGTGGACTAAATTCTGCTCTCAATTAACACGTGCAGCCCCATTGAAATTAATGGGGTTGCACATGTGCGCGGGCAGAAATTGGTGCGATAGGTTTATTACCAGTAAATGGCAATTAATAATGGTTCTCCTTTTATATTTTCTATTATGGGCTATTAATATTTCCAGTCCTTGGAATCGCGCCGCTACCACGACAGCAGTTATGAATTAGGAGCTGGGGGAACCCCCTTATTTTTTTTTTTTTCCCTGAAAGAAGTTTCTGTTACCAAAAGTTTGCCTAGTGTTATTTTTATAGCCGAGTGAGAGAGAATTTACAGGGAGCTGAAATCATTGAAGCTAATTAGCTGAATGGCCCTATTATTTATCCAGGGACACGTAGTACAATAATTGCTATTGCAGGTTTGAAGCATCTCAGGGATATTAATTCCAGAGCTTTCATGTCATCTCAGTACAGTAAAACTTCCTAATGGCACCCTGAAGGTGCATAATCTCATTTTAAAACTACTTTTTCTTCTTTTTTTCTGAGGGAACTGGCAGAATCTCCTTCCATAAAAGCTGAAAAAGGGGAAGAACTCATAATATTTTCCTCATAAGAAAGCAGTTATATTTTCTTATTATTTTTTCCACTCTCTGACCTTTCTTGCTTCCTGATGATGGGCCTGCCAGAGCACTTCATCAAAAGTTTCCCTGAACTTTGATCTTCTGCCGCTCGGAGCCGAGCAGTGATGGCCCTTTCGGTATCACCCTGGGGACCAGGAGGCGGGGGGGGACTCGTGTCCCTCCTGGGGCTCCTTCAAAAAGCAGAGGAGGGATGAACAGGGACCTGATGTCCTCGTGGAAAGGACCTGGGTAAGTCCCCGCGGTGTGGGAGATGTTGGGCTTTACCTTCTCCCATGGGACAGCCCAGGAGCTCTTGGAGGTCACCCAGGCCAAGGATGAGCCCTTCTGTCCCCTTCTCCTGTCCCAGCACATCATCAAGAGAGGTTTTTCACTGAAGACACTGAAGGACAAAGTCTTTGGGAGCCGGGAGCAGGATGAGCTCTGTGTTTTTTGTGGATGAGGGAGTTTCACGCTGCCCAGGAGAGCACGGCTCACAGCATGTCCCCGCTGCAGGAGGTCCTGCCTGACCACATCCACTGTGTCACAGCTGGTTCCTCAGCACAGACACCAAGTTCAAGGCAGCCCCGACCCAGAAATGCTCCCAGTCCGGGCACGCAGGGCCAATGCAGGTGGGAGAGGGCAGTGAAGTCCCCACAGTGCCACTGTCAGTTGTGTGACATGCACAAAGCCACGTCTCCCACGCTCTTGTCCCAAACTGGGCTCTCCCAACTGAAGCTCCATCCCACCTGAGTTTGCACCGTTGCATCTGGCAAGTGCTTCTCACCCGGCAGGGATAAAATAGAGCGTCCACGAGAGAGCAAAGTCAAGATGAAGCCCAAGCTTCTCCATTCCTGTAGTTGATAGATGGCTCAGATGCATCCCCCCTCACTTCAGGCCATCAGGCAGGACCTTGGGTGAAGACCTCAAGACCTTGGGGCAGAGTGAAACATCCCCCGGGAGAGGTTTGCCTCCAGCAAGGAAGAGGCATTTTTGCTAACGGCGACATCTCACATGGGTCTCAAAAGTTAAACGAGGTGGGCCCAGGCTTTAGGGAGCACAGGATTGTTTCTCCACAGCTGCATGAGGAGCGGTGAGGACAGGTCCTGCCCCAAAGTCCTTTCTGGAGCTTGGTCAGACTCTTCCAAAGATGTTTATCCACAAAGAGAACCGGTGTGGTACCTGCTCCGGAGTGAGGTCCCTCAGAGCATCTTCTCAGCCCTCGCAAGGACGGGATGCAGGTCCCTGGGGGACACTCAGGGCTCTGTGCCCACGGCGTGGGGCTGGACACCGGTGTGGAAAAAGGTGGTTTCCACCAGCCAGGGTTTGCGATGGAAACATCGATGGGCCTTTAATTAGAACCATGTGAATGGCGCTGCTTTCGCTTTAATTTAGCTTGATTTAAACGACACTCGTGGGCCAGATGAACCGAAGTCACTGGAGCTACACCAATTTACACCAGCTGAGGATTTGGCAGTAAAAGGGGGGGGGGGAATGAAGGTGATTCCCTGTACTTTGTTTTAACCCAACAATCTTTACAGCCATCCATTAAGGCGCTCCACCAGGCATTTCTCCTTCTGCAGGAGAGGTTTCAGCGGAAGAAATAAAGCCGTGAAGATTCAGTTTTCACTTTGTTTCTCGTAAAGACAGTCAGACTCCAACATAAACAACAATTTACACCCAGCATTTATTCTGGAAATTACAGTATCGTGCAGCTAACGCACACAGATAAATAATGTTTTATGGGATTCTGTGGAGTCCTTTCAGGGTAGCGGATGTTTAGTGGAATTAGAAGACTTAGAAAACGGAGAGCTCCGGCTCTGGCTGTTAATCCTGAAAAACACAAACGCAGAGCGCGCTCCCACAATTAAAAAGATAAAAATAAATTCCTCCGTGTTTACCCTCTTCCTTTAAAAAACATCTTTATTAAACATTCAAGGGGACGAGCCCTTAAACCTCCCAAGGCAGAGAGAGTTCTGCGTTCGTCGCGTTTCCGGCTCGTGGTGGGAAAAACTGGTCAGAGCTCCTTGATCCTCTGAAAGAAAAAGCTATTTATTTCGTGACCCCCACCTTGTCTGAGCTGTCCTGGTGCAGGCGGACCCCACACGCCACGGGTACCCCTTCCAGGCACCACCGCAGCAGAGGCACATCCAGGCTTTATTGCTTCACGTAAAATACTGGGAAAAAACGGCCGGGTGTAAAAAATCTGTCATTTTTGCAGCGAATTCAGTGCCAAAGGGAGCCAGGTGGGAAACTTCAGCATAAAACCCCTTGATGTGTCAGTGGAGCGAGGGAGAAGCGGGGGCTCTCCGTCAGGATGTCTCTGGAGGAGCTCCTGGAGCATCTCCTGCAGCTTCACAAGCCCAAGGGGAGCCGAGGCACATCTGATACTGGATATAAGGGGCTTTAAAATGCCGTATCCTCTTGTGAGACACAGCTGGTCCTTAGGCCCTTAAAAATCATTAAATCCTTGAAAAACTGGCTGGTTTGCCTGTGGTGGCAGCTCTGCTTTCGCCAGGACTCGTGGAGGATGGTGTCCCCATGGCCGTGCAGGGCAGGAGCCAAGACGAGGAGCTGAGCTGGAGCATCCCGTGTTTGGGTTTCAGCAGAGGAGTGTTGTCAGCTCCTTTCCTCCTACGGAACTTTCACCCTTTCAACCAGGATCCCTCCAAAATACACTGTTCATAAAATCAAAGGTCGGGGCCCAGCGCAATAAAGCAGCTGAGAGCATCCATTCCCCGGGCAGGACGAAGCAACGTTTAGTAAACTGAACAAGAGTCCACTTGTCCTAATTAACGTCAGCCTGTCACTGTTATTATTAGTTTAGGGGGTTTTAACCGCTTCGCCCAGAATTTCTGCTTTGAAGCACGGTGTCTCCCATCCGACTGCAGCTCTGAGGATGGCCCCTGTGCCACGAATATCTCCGGGGTCAAAAAGCACCGTCGTCTTGTCATTCTTCTCCTGCTGGTGGGATGGTGGAGGCTGAACGTATCCGTATGCTCCTCGGGCTGCCTTTCCTGTTTAGTTTGTTGCTGGCTGCGGAAATGCGGTGTTTAGAGTAGGGGTCGGTGGCCCCCGGTCCCAACTGGGCTGCAGTTTGATGTGAGACCCTCTATGGGTCTCTGCCTGATCGGAGCTGGTCGCTCCATGAGCGCGTGGAGGGACGGCTGCACGGGTTTTTTGATTCTATGGCATTGTTTGTCATAAGAAGGTGGATATGGGAGTAGGGTAGGATGGAAAATTAATACTCGGCATTTAAAAAAATAGGGAATTAGTCTGTGGAGTTCAGACTCAAGGTCTTATGGCCTGAGCTCTTCGTAAGGGTGGGAAAGCGTCAGCCCCAGGAATGACGTTGGGTGCAACTGAGGATGAGTGAGCTCCAGCGTGTCCTGAACAAGCAGAAATGTCTTTTCTGGTCCAGAGTTGAACATTACGAGTCAGAAAGTACCTTGTGTGATGTGACATGAGTTGCCTGCCCAAATCTTCAAACAAGTAGAAAAGCTAGAAAAAGAGGACAGTTTTCCCCATCCCAATCAAGAGAATGTTAATTGTGGAACCTAAAGGTGGCTTTTCCAGAATAGACCTGTGGAGTCTCAGGTCTTCAAACCAGAGGTCATTCTCTCTGTTTCTTTGCCCAATGATACAGCAAACTCTGGTCTTACGTGAGGTCCTCGCGTGCCATTGCGATATAAACCGAAGGCTGTGGAGGTGTGGGATGTCACATCAGACTCGTGGCCCACCTCGTCCAGTAGCCGGTGCCCACCAGTGGCCAGCACCAGCTGCTTCGGAGAGTCACAAGAAAAGGCCGTAATGGGCAGTGATGGAACGACCTGCCTCTATTTAGAAATTCCCTTCTGACCCTTACTGCTTTACGACTGGAAGCATAAAGGTTTATAGTCCTTAACTTTTATCTTGCCTAATGAAGCTGCAGATGTTCGTGCTATTTGTGTAAATATCTAACCCGCATCAGCGCAGGTAAACAAGAGGGGACATTAATCCCTGCCACAACGCCCGTGATTTACATATGCTAATGGCGGGGGTGCCCGGATCTGTGGGTGGTTTTGATTTTGGCCCCATCAGAGCCGCTGGTGGGTCCTCCTGGTCCTGCTTCCCTCCCACGGGGGACTTCACAAGCCCCTGTGTGAGACAGGTGTGGGTTTCTTTCCTTTTTTGCTTGCGGATCCCCTTTTTTGTTTCGCCCTCATCCTCTCCTTCCCCCTCTGCTGCCGGTTCAAAGGAACCTCTGGAGGAAGGGAACCGTCCTGGCGCGTCCCAGCTGCGAGAGACGGAGCGAGAGGCATTTACAGCCTGACAGCAAGATAAAGATAAAGATGAATCTGAAGCCTCGGTGGCTGTTAGCGAGGGGAGGAGGAAACGTTTATGGCCCCATCTGCCGGCGTTTCAATAGGATGGGACCGGCTTTATGGCAGGAGCCTCCAGTGCCACTTCCTTCCATTTGGGGACCAGGATCTGATTTCAAGCTGTTCCCTCGGCCCTGCTGTTTGCCCCAGGGCAGGAAGGAAGGAAGGAAGGAAGGGAGGGGATGGTGATGCCACAGGGACCTGGTGGGGTCCGTGGGCACAGGTTGTACCCCACAGTCTCAAATTCAGGATGTGCAGCTGTTGACGTGATAGAGCCAGCCCGGAAAATTGGGCTCCAAGGGTGTTTGTGTGGGAGCTGGGGAGCAGCATGGCCACCTGCCCCACCGCTCTCCCTTTCCCAAATCACCTGGTTTTATCAATGATCAATTATATCCTCAGGGATCAGTGATATCCTCAATGATCAGTGATATCCTCCATGATCAGTAGTATCCCCAATGATCAATGATGTCCTCAATA
>JAOQGH010000011.1:5703171-5743701 GCA_025769975.1 Gallinago jamesoni | reverse complement strand
CCCAGAGAGGTGGTGGAGTCTCCTTCTCTGGAGACATTCAAACCCCACCTGGACACGTTCCTGTGGGACCTGCTCTGAGTGGACCCACTCCAGTGGGGGGGTTGGACTAGATGATCTCCAGAGGTCCCTTCCAAACCCATATGATTCTATGATTCTATGAATATATGATTCTAACTTTTGGAAAAGATTGGAAGAATGTTTGCTCTGGGCAGAGCAGCCCCTGCTCTTGCTCAGGATGGGGTCTGCTGCGCATTAACCCCTTTGGCTCTGCGTGGGGGCTCGTTGGCACACGGGGCAAAGGGGCAGAGGGGTTCCCTGCACCTAAGGATGGCCCAGGCATGAGCTCTGGCCCCTGGGATGTCCCTGCAGTGTCACCGAGGGTGACTGACAGCAGTGGGGCAGATAAACCCGCCACCACCATGAATCACATCCCCCTCGTGGCTTTTTTCCCACGGGGACTCCGGCGATGGACGTTTTGCACCGGGAATCCTCTTGATGGGAAATTGTGCCTTTGTAAATTGAAGGTAAATTGTGCCTTTGCTGAGACTTCCCAGAAAACCTGGAACAGGGACCCGAGCGCTTCCGAGTTCTGCTCTTGGCTTTGCCCACGGAGTTATTGTAACCCGCCTAAAGCCCGAAGCGAAGGTGATGAATAGGTGGGGGGTTGTTAGGAGAAATAATTGCCCGCGTGGGGCCAAATTCTCGTGGCCACTGGCACATTAGCCCGGGGTTCCCCCAGCACATCTGGGCTTCCCTCCCCGTGTCAGCCACAACACCGACGTGCGTGATTTAATTGCACGCAGCCGCCGAACCCTTGTTTGCCCATTAAGGGCGTCAGATGATCTCTTCATGAGCTGTCACTCCAAATTGAGCCGAAAGTCTGGGACTTAGAAGATCTAATTTTCATAATTACCCAGGGCCGCTCCCGCCGGCCGCCGGCCCTCTCCCCTTCTTGCCACCCATCCGAAGGGCACGTTCCTGGGGGGGCTCGTGGCTGCCCCCGCTCCGAGGGGCTGTGGGGTTCATCCCGGGGTCAAGCACCGATCCTGTGCTGGGAGTCTGGGCTGCTCTTTGGCCTCTCGGGCCGGTGCAGGTGTGTTTTGGTGGGGCCAGGGCCAGCAGCATCACTCGGTCCTCATTTTGGAGAGAGGAGGTGTGGGAATGCATGAATCCATCCTGGATGGGGCTGGATTTCCCCATTTCCACTGCCAAAAGCCCAAGCCAACCTTCCACGCTCGTCCCCTTCCTCTTCCTCCTCCTCTTCCTCCCCCCAGAATGAAAAATCGTAACTTCTTGGTTCTCAGAGCCAATGTGCTGCCCCGGGGGGTGGATTCAGGTGGCTGGGGACATGTCTGTACCCCCGTACTTGGCACCAATGCTGCCCCCCAGATCGAGATGGTGCTGCCCATAATTCTGAAGCATCGTAAATGCGGGGTCTGGCTTTGTTGCCTGTCTTCTCCCTTGTGTTTTAAAGCTTTTCTTCCCTCTGCGAGGAAAAATGAAGCCATGGGTTGTGTGTTTGACGGGACTCCAGGAGCACAGGGCTTTAAAGGAAACATTTTTTAAATTTTTTTTTTAATGTGGTTGGACTTGATGATCTCAAAGGTCCCTTCCAACCACTAAGATTCTGGGATTCTGGGATTCTGTGATTTGCGATGCTCCTGATGAAAGCGCACGACTGGCAGTCGCTCCTGCAGTGGGGACCTTTGAAGTCCCCCTCCAGCCCACTGCCTGCTCTTTGCCGGTCAAAGGGGGAGCTTTTTGGGGTCTGCCCTCTCCCCAGGAAGAGATTTTACCCTCTGAGACTGGGGTCTGGAGGTGCTGCACCCCTCGCACCTCCACCTGAAGCATTTGACTCAGGTGGAAATATCCACCATCTCTGTGGGTCCAGCTCTGCCCCCAAAAGCCCCCCAAGGTGCGTGTCCCACCTATGTGGGGCCTCACCATGTCTGGGACCAGTTCCTCCCTGCCGGAGTTACTGGTTTCAGTACCTCATACCAGCCCAGGAGGAGATGTTCCTCACTCCAGGGTGCAGACAGCGAGGTGCAGGGTGCTAATTCCCTGCCCTTCCCACCCTGCGTGTGTCTATACGTGTGTATGCGCATATATATATACTCCTATGCATAGATAGATATATATTATCCTAAGTGAAGGTTGAGCACATTACTCAAACCTCAGCTTTTCCCCGAAGTCTGTGGTTTACAGAGACAATGCCTGTCCCCACGGGCTCGCTCCCGTAAAACCTTATTATCATATATTCCAGGGCATAAACTTCAGCCGTCAGCCCCGACGCGCTGCTCCCGAGCGCAGCAGCCTTGGTTTGTCTTCCATTTTCCTCTGGTTTTATTCCGGCTGCTGCAGTTTGGATTTTTGTTAGGATTTTTGATCTGCAGCCTGGCCCGCTTCCTCTTTTAATAAGATGGGAAATCCCAGGAGGCTGTTAATGGACAAAAAAACCTTAATCTTTAACAGAGCCCGTTAAAGGTTTTAATACCTTTATTAATACCTTTAATACCTTTATTTTATTATTATTTTAATGCCTCACGGGCAACTCAGTCACCAAACCTGCCTTCCCAAACCATCCGCTTTGCTCCTGGCTGGGACGATGGCACTTGGGGACGATGCTGGGACCTCGGTGGAGCCGGTCCAGGTGCCTCTTGCCATCCAGCACCGCCGATTGCCAGAAATCGGGAACGCTGATTCTGATTTCGCCCACCCCCCCCCCCCCCCATCCCCAACCTCCACCTTGGTGTTCTTGACGTGGGTTATTTAGTGATGCCGTTTCCCGTCCCTGTCACCAGCGTGGGGCCGGCTCACTGCTGCTCTGCTCTTGCTGGTGGCCGGGTTTCATCGATGCCCCCGTGTTTTCTGACGATGTTTTTTGTGCATCGATGGGCTCTCTCTCTCTCCCCCTCGGTAGTGACACCTCGGGCCACGCAGAACTGGCCCCGCGTGGCCTGCCAGCCTCTTGCCTTTCTCTAGAAGGCTAATCCAGCATTATAATACAGTAACAGCAAAAAAGGCACCTCCTTTTCCTCCCCCTACCCTGTTTCATTCTTTATTTTTTTCCCTTTTTCTTTTCTTAATTCACTGTCTAGTGAGTTTCTGATTGACTCAAAGACCAATTAAAGTAAAATTTAATGGGAGAATAGATTAACTCCCTGAGGTTCCCCTGCCATCCATCACATTTTTATAGCAGGAGCTGTGAAGAAGCTCATAACTTCATGCTGTGAATGTGATAATAAAGAGGGCACGGAGAGGATTCCGATTTACTGCCGGGCTGATGTGCACCGGGATGGGATTTACTGCCCCAATCCCGTCCTCCTTTTATTCGGAGGGAGGTCACCGGAGCTGCCCCCCGGCACCGGCTCGGGGAGGCTGGAAGATGGGATGGTGGGTTGGGTCCTGCAGCTCCACGGCTGAGGAGCCATCTCTGCCCTCATGTGCTCCGGCTCAGCCCTGGTTCTAAGGGAGGTTGGAAGCGAGGAGGGAGTCGGGGGGCACCACAGCTCCCCACCAGTGCTGCTGGAGCCCAGGGGTTGTGTGTGTGAGGAGGGTGTCCCTTGCCATCCAGCTGGTGACCAGCAGAAGTGACATGCCCAAGGCCAGGCAGGACATGGGTAGCGCTCCCGACACAAGAACCTGGTGGGACTCCTCCGCTCCTCGTCTGTGGCATCAGGGACTGCGAAGGGATGTGTTTTTCTTAGCTGAGGGTCAGAAGAGATGTGAGGGTTGGAAAGAAGTGTGTTTCCTCTGGGATGGATTATAAAGGGGTTGGTGGGGGGAGGAGGAGGAGGGGGGAGAGACAGGAAAAGATGCATCTCCCCTGGTGGGTTTCACTGAAAAGGTTTGTGTGTGCAACAGCGATGAACTGAAGAAGAGGGAGAATTTATCTGGAAATAATAGAAACTATTTGTTGGATTTTCTAGGCTGAAGATCTGGAGTTAATCATTATTCCGCGAAACCCTGAATGATGTTTCTTGCAGCTTCCCTACATAGATAGTGTTCCGGTGGGAGTGCTCCTAACGGTATTTTGTCAGGCACTATCAGCAGTATTGAGCCAACCTGAGCACCCGATTATTAATCCTTTTCTCCCAGTGACATGACGGCAATCGATGGCTGAACAAGCTATTGAAACTGCAGCAATCAACTGGACTCCAGTTAATCCAATGGGATCCTGACTTGGGGCCTGGCAGGAAAAGGGGGGGTGTTTTAAGGAGAGGCTGAGCTTGGGCTGAGCTGCGCCTGCTTGGCCTTCCTACAGACACCCCCATATATAGGAGCAGGAACCCCATCCTGCCTGGTTCCAGGAGGTTTTAGGATGTTATAACACCATCTATGCCACCTGCATTAATGTGATTAATTCATTACAGTCATTAGCGCCTCTCGTTGCCCAAATGAGGAAAAATAAGGGATTTTTGCGTGGTTTTTTACGTGCAAACCATCCCACTGCACGCACAGATGTGAAAACACGCGTGTGCCGGGAGCAGTTTCTGGTGTGAGGTTTGTAGGTGGGAAGATGCTTTTCCCCCTCCTGGGAGCCGAGGGGCAGTGGGGGGGGGGGGCAGTGCCATCTGCTGGTAAATCTGCTGTGTTTCCACCCAGGGATTTCGGACTCGGCGAGTGGAGCTGGTGTTTTGGTGTTTTTCCGTGGGCTGGTGTGTGGGGTCTGCTCCCATCCCCGCTGCATCCCCCCCACACCCCAGCCGGAGCCCCAGAGGGTTTGCTGACCCTGGGGGTGGCACCCGAGGGGCAAAAGCTCCTCGGGAAAATAAAAGAAAGAGAGGAAGAAGTGAAGCAAAAGCTTTTACTGTCCCTTCTGCTCTGGGTGGCTGCCAGGGAGGGGAAGACATCCCGGCTGGGTGATGCCCACCGGTCCCCGGGGCTGTTGGGTCCCCATGGCCAGGTCACTTCACCCAGCGAAGGGTTTGTAGCAGGAATTTGGGGACTCAAGCGGGTAAATGTCACTGCTCAGCCTCGTGCATGGCCTCGGTCCTCCAGTGGACCCGTGGAAGGGCAAAGACTGGGAGAAACCCCATTTCTTGGCACGGTGACCAGGCTGTGGCCGTTGCCTCCCACCTACATCACGAATAAACAAGCTGAGAGGTGGGACCCCCGCTCAGGTGAACGGCACGGTGGAGTCAGAATTGGGGAGACAGAGGGAGAGCCCTTGGTTTCGGGGTTGTTTGGGAGCCTCCACACCAGCTCGGCCCCACAGAATCACCCCGATGTGGCCTGTCCTGCGACATCAGGGTGGGAGAGCGGGGCTGGGATGGTGACTGGGTCTCACCTCGCGACGCTGATAGATATTTGGTGTGCAGAGAGATGGGGGATGCCTCCTAGACCCATGGCCCTTCCCTCCAGAGCTGCTGCAGCGTGTCCTGCCTCCACTGGTGGGGCTTTACAGATGCTCCCAAAGCTCTCGGCCACGCTGGAGCCAGCCCCGATGCCCGGTGACCACCCGTGACTCCCGGGTTGAGCCCACCGAGCCGGGATGGCACGTACCCCGTCCCTCCCCGTGCCAGGTGGGACAGCCCGTGTGGGGCAGCGTGAGGGCTGTCAGCCCCGGCGAATGCTTACTAATAAGGTTGGCCATTAAGGTGGGTCAGTGATGGATGGGCTGTGTTGCCGTGCCCCAGCCCGGCGTGTGCTGAGACACTCCCTGACCAGCAGCTGCTGTACTGGCTGCCTTGTTAAGGGTCTCTCTCGGTGACATCAGCTATACATCAACCTGGCTGATGCCTTTGATTATTTGGACAGCCCTTGGCATGATGAATCGTTGGGATTGATCTGTCTTTTCTTCGCCTTCGCTCCTTGCCCCGTCTCTCCCGACTCTCTCCTGCTCTTCAGCCACAAATCCTTTAAAGGTTAGCACCTTCCGGGCTGTCCCGCTTAAACAACTCCGGCGTCTAAATCGCGGTGCTGAGGAATCCACCTGGCCTGGGATGATTTCTCGGAGAGGTGGGATGGCAGGGAAGGGCAGGTACCTCTGAGCTGGACCTGGGGGTGAGGTGACAGACAGGGGGACGGTTCCGTCACCGCCTTGGTGATCCCCCGTTGCGTGGCTGCTCCTAAAAGGGGCAAGAAAGGAGCACATCTCGACTAAACCTGGTGCTTATTGCAGCCCGGGGAGGCTGAAGCACAAAACGCTTTCTGGGAACCTTTCCCCCTCCTCCCTGCTTAGCAGTAATTATCCCTCGCAGCTTTCGGTAATTGCTAGATGTCCGTTCGGGGCTTCTCAGGATGCTGCAGTGGTGGGTCTGATGATGTCGTGCGTGTGGTTAGTGTCCTGCATCTCCCCGTGACATCCTCGGGTGGGTTGTGGTCCAGGTCCCGGCGAGGAGCTGAGCTGCCAGCATCCCCCGGCAGCCTGGGAACCCTCCCGCCCAGGGACTGGCCAGGATTTGCCTCCTCGTGCAATTCTCTACGTTGTCACGAAGACACTACCCCTGTGACCCCGTCAGCGGTGTGAATAGAGCCTGGCAGAGTCTCTTAAATGACCCTCTGATGGATGAGTCCCCCAGCGCCTTTTGGACCGTCCTCTAAAAGAGGAACTGCCTGTACCAGAGGAGTCAGAGATGCTGATGGGCATTTTCGACTCCGTTCTGCAAGCTTTTGGCCTTGTTTTTTGTTGAACACTGTTATCCATCCCTGGGCTTTATTCCAACTGTGTCCTCCAGGCCCATCCTGTAGCAAACAGCCTCCAAGGCCTATTTAACTCATTCCATTGAGGTTTTCCTGTGCGTGAGCGCCCTGGCGAGCTCTCACCCTGCCTTGACTGCTAAATCTTGACCAAAATGCCCGAACGCATCTCAGCCTCCAGCATCCAAGGCTGGAAGAATCTATGTCCCTTCACCACAGGTCCCCAGTAGGCGGTGTTGCCCCTGGGGTCACATCCCTGCTGTTGTGGTGGTCCTGTGGCCAACCTCACGTGTTTTATGAGCTCCCTACAGCTGGGAGCACCTTTGGGTGCTCTGTCTGGGAGGTGCTGGGTACCAGCATCCTCTGCAGGATGGAGCTTGGAGGGGTTGTGGAGCAGAACCTGGGCGCCCCCTCACCGGTGCATCTCCCCTGCCCATCACTCTGGGGCTGCATTTTGGGGGGGTGCTGAAGTTTGGGGGCTGCTCCAAGGATGGTTCTTTACCTGCTCTGCCTCCTCGGTGCTGGGAAGCAGCTCCCCAGGCACGCTGTGGCCTGAGTGGCAGCCAGCACGGGCTGTCTCTGCTCATCGCTTTGAACTCTTATCTGTGGCGTCTCCTGATTTTCGCTGGAGCAGACGGTCGAGCCCCCATGCGGGTCCTGATAACCTTTGTCTTCTTCATTAAGGGCCCACTTAGTGCTCTGCGGGACTGAAGCGAGACAGTCTGGAAGAGAGAAGCAGCACCAGGGCTTTTAGCCTGGGTAATGCAAAACTTCATCAATAATCTTCCCCAGGCGAACCCAGAACTTAAATACAGCCCTAGCGCTCCCCAAACCACCCCCAGAGACAGGAAAAAAACCTGCAAGGTGAAGACAGAGCGTCTCCTCGTGAGCTGTTGTGCTTGGGGAGGATGAGTTTGCCCAGCGGCGTCCTGCCTCCGTGTGTGTATGGTCAGATTAACTCTTTGGGGCAAGGACCATGTGCTGGGGGGTGATGGATGAGATGGCCTTTCCTCACTCCCGAGGAAAGGATCCTCGGAAAAACATCCTGCTGATGTTTTGTGGTGCTGGTGACAAGGACACGCTGCCAAAAGCCACCGGGGATGCCGCTGGGACAAGGACTGAATGGGGGTGTTGGGGAAGCAAGGGCCAAATTATTCGGTCCAGCAGCAGGACACAGATGTGCCTCGCCTGGCTCGAGCACGTGGGCTTGGACCTGGGCTCCCCCTGCCCTCTCGGTGTCTCTGGAGGTGGCTGAGACCTGGGGGGCTCCCAACGTACCCCCCCCCCGGGGCTGAGGGGGGAGCCAGGACCAACCTCTCCCCCTCTTGAGCGACTTGCTCTGCTTTTCAGCCCAAAGGGAGTTGAGCCAGAGGCGGAGGGGAGGGAAAGACCCCTTAAAAATTGTTGAGGTAATGGAAACAACCTTAAACTATCATATTTCAAGCATAACGCCATAATAAAAGTAACAGGATAATGATTTTTTTCAGTCCAGATATTAGAGGCCCAGATATTGATTGGTTGTTTCCCTTGTCGTTCTCGCCTCTGATGGAACTGCATTTTTTGACAGAGAGTGCAATAAAATGTACAGTTTCCAATTTGAGAGCCCTATAAATGTCATCTCTACATGCACGGTTACAAATTCTTCACGATGCTCCTCTCCCTCCCCTCCGAGAGGGTCCTCGGGGACGGAGGAACACACACCGTCTCCCTTCCTGGAGGAAAAAGTTTGGGGTGAAGCCATCCCAGCACCATTCCCTGCCGGAAAGATGAAAAGATGCTTCATTCCCAGGGGGAGAGCTCTCTCGGGGGTTAGAAGGCAGGAGGTTACAGAGTTAATATATCTTGTAGTTTTCAGATTTATAGGTTTTGGGGCAAAAAGCTTGCCGCAGCCCTCGGATGTTCAGAGTTGAGCCATCAAGAGCTTCCAGTTTTGCTCCGCTGGGCAGAATTTTATTTTTCTTTTTTTTTTTTTTTTCCAATGAGAACTTGGTACCTTTTGGGCAAAGGTCCGAAGAAAAGCTGAAAATTTACGGGGGTGTGGAGGGAGACATGCAGGGCGGGGGCGTCTGAAGTTGCATGAGTAACGTGGTGGTGTCTGAAGTTAGGGGAGCCCTTTTTGCTCTGTGCTCATATTTTTTGGGGTGGGGGGGGGTCAGTTTGTTTAATGCTTCCATCCTCTGCCCTGGCTGGGTCCCCTCCTTGGTTTAGAGAGCCGGGATTTTCAAAGAAGGCTAAAAAAAAAGTGAGCGCTCACATCGTGAGAGATAAGGTTATCTCCTGGGGAGATAAGCCCTTTGCATCTCCCCCCAGATGGGTTTCAGGAGGATGCAGCCCAAGTCCTCCTGCATCTCAGGGTCGGCAGAAACGCTGGTGCCAAAAGCTCTGTGCATCCCGGAGGTGGAATGAAGGGGGAGCGATGCTGCCCGGCCAAGGGGCTGTTGGAGGCAGCTGCCGGTGGGGAAAGACTGACCAACACCACCATGTTCCCCTCCAAAGGCTGTGATGTGCCTTTTTTTTTTTTAATTTTATTTTTAAATCCCCGAAGAAATTCAGGGCTGGAAAAGGGGGTCGGATGCAGGTGCTTTAAGTCGGGGAAGGGAAGGCGGGGGAAAGGCAGAACGGCCTGATGAATGCGCCGCTCCTCCGCTGCAAAAATAACAATAATCAGTTTTATATATAAATCTCTTCTCCACAAAGAGACTTGAAACCACCGGCTGCATCCCCCAAGGTGCAGGGGGGTACCCCGCTATGGGTAATGAGGGCAGTCACCTTCCATGAGATACGCTCGCGCTGTGACCTTCCGTTAGGTTTAATGCAACCTTTTTATTTATTTCCAATAACTCTCCAATCAGTCAGCACTCTGCCAGGTTTCCTCTAACCTCAGATCACAGTCTCATAACCGGTTTTGGGGCTTTTATTGGTCTCCGAGGTAGCCAGAGCCATTAAGCTCGGGGTTTTGATTTGATGAGAGACGTTTCAAGGGTCTCGGTGTCTCTCTCACCTTTGCCGAAACATTTCAGGTCTGTCTCTGTGCCGGGAATTGGGATTGCAGAGCCCAGCCCTGCTCTTCCTCAGCTCCCCCTCTGCCAGGCAGGAATTTTAAGGCTTAGTATTCAAGGGGTGCAGGACTGGCGCTGGAAATTTGCCTTTTTCTCCCCGTTTTCGTAGAGCGGGCTCCGCGTGGTTCAAGCCAAATCCCTAATTCGCAGCTTTTACCTGATGGGGGGCTGGAGGTTGGGTGAAGGTCCGAATGTCACCCCTGGGTCCTGAGCCCCCCGAGCCAGCCTGGATTTGTAGCCGAGGCCACATCTGATTAACCACATTCGGTGCTTTTAATAATAAACTCCTGATCTATAGTGTCCTGGATTTATCACTTGGTGGGGATCCGAGATGTAATAAGAAGCAGCTTCTTTTTTGGACCTGGCATTCTTTATACAGCCCTGTCACTTTCTTATATTTCCAGAGGTGGGATAGAGCCAGCCCGATCAATACTTTATTTTACCTCCTTTTACCAATAATTTTTTTAATCATGGTGTGTTTCTCTCATCCCCCGCCTTTGGATAAATAATTACGGGGAAGCAGTGCCGCGTTCAGCACTTTTTTCGAAAAGTCTGCGGAGGAAAAACGATGAAGTCAGGCGAGGGGAAGGGCAGGAGGGCGCCGGGCTCTCTGCTTGCCTTGGCATCCCCATGGGAATTTCCCGAGTGGAAATTTGGGGGTGGGTAGGGGGTGGGTGAAGGTACAGGTACCCCCAAAAACTGCCTCAAAACCTGCCCTTACTGACCCGCCCGGGGTTACCAGAGCCTCTGAGCCCTGGTGAGATGGAGTTGGGGACAAGCTGCCACCTCTTTCATCTGTCCCATGTCCCTCAGGCTGGGCTGAGGATGGGTTGTAGGGACACAGGACCGTGAGGAACTGGGAGAGGTCAGGCTTGGCCAGTCTAACCTGTAGGACACCAGATTAGAAGCTGGGAGAGCCCAGTTTTGCCCCCACGGTCTTCCTGTAGTACCTCTTTGCCTGTGGATATTTCCTCACCAGTCCCCTCCTTTCCAGGTTTTTTAGGATAAAAAGCTCCAAGGTTGGGACCAAAGTCTCTGAAAACTCATTTTCTGGGTGATTTAAGAGCTTCGCCCCCGCCCCCTCATCTTCCAGCCTGCCTTGTGCTCCTGGGCATCAGGACTGGGGCTCCCCCAGGATGCTGGCGTGTCCATTTAGGGGGGGGATCAGCACAGCCCCTCTTTGGGGAGGGCAAACCGGGCGGGGGGGGGACACACGTGGGGTCCAGCCCTGGCTGCTGCTGTCCCCCGGCCGGGACCACGGTGCTCTCGTCTCCCGGCTTCAATCCTGGGCTTCTGCTGCTTCCTTGTGGCGAAGCCCCGGAACGACACGGTCCTTCCCCGCCTCCCCCAGCCCCTTCCTCCCCCGACCCTTCCCGGGGACCGCCGGCCCCAGCCCCCGGGAGACATCCCCCCCCCCCCCGCCTCCGGCCCCGAGCATCCCTTGGGTACCAGCTCCGGGGTGGAGGTGGGCTGCCCCCCCCAGCCCTTGTCCCCAAGCTGGGTTCCCCCCCCCCGGGCCCTGCGGTGGCAGGAGAGAGGTGCTTCACCCCAGGCCATCCCTGCACTGACCTTTGCCGGGGCCTTTATAAGTCAAAGTGGGATTTGTGTCTGGGAGCCCTTCCCGGGGACCGTAAATATGCCAGAGAAGCTGATGGAAGCACTTGATTTCAGTCCTATGTGTTTTTAAAGACCCGAAATGTAACCCTGATGTCAAGATGGGAATTCACGGGATATTTATGGCGTAAAGCTTTTTTCCCTCCCTTCCTTTCTCTCCCTAATTTTAGTGCCATCGCTGCTTGGGTTTAAACACAGGCTTCGCTCTCTGTCTGACACTTGCAGTGTAAACCACCCCCCCACACACTATTTTCTCCCCAAAACTGGGGAGGTTTGCCCTGAGCTGCCCCCATTGCAGTGACCAGCGGGGACAAGGAGAAGGGGTGGCCGGGCAGGAGGAGCCCCGCTGGGGTCCGGGGTTTGGGGTCCTTCCCGTGTCTCAGCGACACTAATCCTGTTTATACATCGCGGGGTGATGCTTCACCCCCCCGGTGTGACACCCTCGAGTCACGTTGGGCTCGTGAACCTCCCTCACCCTCAGATCCGTTCCTCCGCTGGTGTCTGGAGGAAGAAGAGGATGGGAGCAGTGGGGCTAGCAGCCCCCCAGCTGGATGGCCCTGGGGGGGAAAGTGGGTCTGGGGGCTCCCAGCTGGCCCCGTGTCAGTGCTGGGCTCTTTTCCACGGGGAGACGAGGCAGCCCAGCGCAGCCGGGAGGGATGGGGAGCGGGGGGTGACCCCCTCCCGGCCGCCCCCTCCTCCACCTTGCTGGCTCCGGGGCTGCAGGGTGAAAGCTGAAAGTTGAAGAGTCCAAAACCATCAACCCCTGGCTCTCAGCTTGTGATGGGAAATGAAAATATTTGGATAAGCCGCGATACGGAGCTGCTGCTATTTACAAACCTTGATCCCGCGGCCTGCACATCAAAAGGCCGCCTTTTATACAGCGCTCTCCGCTCTCCGGGCTCCCTTTTCAGGCCGTCAAGGGCATTATTTGATGTTCCCCTTTTGTTTGTTTACATTAATTAAGATGGGCAAATCCATCACGGGGGACTTTCTCCGGGGCGAAGGCGGCCGGGGCACACGCCTGCTGCAGGTGTTCGGCGGGGTTTTGTCGGGCGGGTGATAAAACACCCATTTGTTCTCCGGGTCGTGTGGACAGACTGACACTTCCCCGATAAAAAGCCCACCCCACCATCCCCACCACCGTCACCCCCACAACTCCCAACCCCCGACACCCACCCCGCCCCACGGTGACAAATGATTTTTCTTATCTGGAACAAGGAAAAGCGGTGGCCGAGTTCCATCTCCGCTTCCCGCCCGGATGCTTCCCGGGGCAGCGGGGTGATGCTGCTGCGCTGGGGCTCCGCCGGTGCCTGGAGGTTTTGAGGAGAGCACGGGGTGGGCACGGAGCCCTCTCTCTCTCCTCCTGTGCCATCACTGATGTAAAGTGGAAGAAACACTAGTTTTCCTCCCTTTTTTTTTTTTTTTTTTTTGCCCCATGGTGGGGGATTTGGCGTCTCTGGCATCCCCGTGGTCCCGCGGCAGGGCTGTGCCCTGGGAACTGTTTTATCATTGAAAGTACCCAAAATGGGAAAATAAGTGAAGTCCAAGGCTGGACCCAGCTCCTGCTCTTGGCGTGGTGTTGTAAGGGGAAGGTTGTGCGGGGCAGATGGTGTCGCTACTCCCTCGGTGCTCCCAGCCCTGCCCAGGTGCTGTTTTGGGGGGTCTCTTGGTCCCCCCCCGACCAGTGGGACTGGGTGGAGGGGATGGAACAGGCAGAATCACAGAACCATAGAGTCATAGAATGGTTAGAGTTGGACGGGACCTTAAAGACCATCTAGTTCCAACCTCCCACCAGACCAGGTTGCTCAAAGCCCCGTCCAGCCTGGCCTTGGAATGACACCACCACAGCTGAGCTGGACCAGTACGAGCAAAGTGGTGTATAAATTTTGGTCAAATTAATTGACAGACGAGAATTGGCGTGGTCTAATGAATTTTGCACAGGGACAGCCATCCCTTTCCAGTGATTTCCTGCGTGTCCTGCTGAAAGTTGTCTGAACACCCCATCCCTCCCCATCCCCGATGCTTGACCGTTGTCATTCAGTGCTCCCCAAAAATGTGTCCCACCTTTCTCATTTCCCAGCTGTCTCCCTTTAAATCACATCCTTAATTATTCACTAAACACACCGCTTTTCTAGAAGTGGCTTCGAAGGGATGGACCACGCTGATACTTGAGTTTTAGGGGGGGTGGACTCCGGGGCTCGGAGCCTTTCCGAGAGGAAGCAGCTCGCTGTTTTTTGCTGGGGTTTTGTGTTGTTTTTTTTTTTTTTTTGGTGAAGGAGGTAACTGGCACTTCATTTATCTGGGGGTTTGTTATGACTCTGGGCTAACGGATACCACACTTAGCAAACTCTCACTCTTCACTAATGGAAGAGACTTTAATCTAATTGCCCCGTATCACCCAACACCGGAGCCTCCAGCATCCTCCTCCGCGGAGCGCTCTTCCTCGGACGGAGAGAGCCCCGGCTCGTGGGGAATTGTCACCATTTCCCCATTCCCACATGGCTCCGTGCCCAGCCAAACTGGGAGAGCGGGAGGTGGGAGCCTGGGAGGACTCACAGACACCAGATTTACTTGTGTCAGCCTCCCCTTGGGGTGCCAGACCCCAGAAAGAATTGGGGGAGTGGAAAATGCCAAGGGGGGGGGTGTTAAACCAGAGCGGTCGGGAGGTGGAAGTTGCTGGAGTAAGAGTGATGGGTGGGGAAAAATGAGGTGTGAAATCCCGGGTTGCACCCCGTCTCTCTGCTCCTCGGCTTGGGGAGGGTGAAGGAAGGTGATGCTCCATCTTTGCACCCCGTCGTGGGGTTTGGGGGGCTCTCTCTCAGCCGGAGATGGATCCGGTGCCGAGGAGCCACGGCTGCAGGATGCTCCCCCGGGAAGCCACCCCGAGCCTTGCCATGCTCGGTGGGGTTTGTCACGAGGCCACCGAGGAGTGAGTCCAGTGGGGGGTGTATTTTCAAAGTCCAAAGATGCTTTCTTGCAAAATGAAGCTTTAAAAGAATTGTTAAGACTCAAAAATCAAAAAAAATACAAAACCCCAAAACTTGTTGCCTGCCAAGGTCTTAAATAAATCCCTGGAGAGTCCCAGGAGTCCTGAAAGGTCCCAAACATCCCAGAGGCACAGGGAGAATATTTTCTTCAATTCAATGCCCTGGAGCAGCTCAGTTCACATTCTCGTGCAGGGCCAAAACCTGGAAGGCTGGGAGAGGCAATCTCCTGTTTTGTTCAAAATTTAGAAGAGGGAGACAAGGTTTGGGAGGATGAGATCTGCCAGCTGGAAGGATGTGATAACCAGGAACCTTAAACTCCATCCCATCGCTGCTGATAATACTTCCTTTGTCAAATAAATCAGCTTTAAATTAAATAGGATTTAAATTTTTGTCCCCTCATATATCCATCAAGTTAAAGGTAAATTTATTTTCCCAATAAAATTCAAAACACTGCTTTTGTATGTTTTTATTTGAATTTCAGTTTCAGGCCATATAGTGTTTAACATTAGCTGTGAATAAAAGTTAATAATCGCTTCCTAAAAATCCCATCTTTCACTATTTTGTGACATAATACAAAATTTAAGTACCCAAATAAATGTTTGTTAAGCTACATAATGACCGAAATATTTTTTGCATAGAAACGGTGTGTTCTGCTGGTTAGCGAAATGTTAAATTTACCATAAAAGTGAACTTTATCAACATGTTTTAATGGTTACCAGCTTTCCTTAAGAAAGTGAATAAAAAATAAAAATGCGAAGCAGCATTAAAATGGGGGATTTCAATCAAGACGTCTCGCTCGATGATGTAAATTGTCATGAAAATTGACAATTTAAATCACTTTGAGTTAAATCCACCCACCCAGGGCTCGGGTTCCCCCATCTCTGCTGGGACCCCCGCCACCCAAAAAGCTTCTTTCATCACTTGGGCTCCTGCCCGCGGGAGCCTGAGGCTCTAAAAGGAAACATCTTTGTCCCAGACCAGCCCAAAGCAGGATCCTCTAATGAGCTCCAGACGCTCCCCATCCCCTCGCTCCGACTCCTCCCGGAGCCGCACTGGGAGGGATGAAGTTGAGTTCGGTCTTGGGATGGGAAGGAGAACTTGGGGGGAGGCATTATTCCCCATCACCTGCCTCTGGCTACGCACCCCAGGCACTCTTGGTACTCACTGGGGAGAAAATGCCTATTTTTTCTTTTTCTACCCCCACCCCCAGCCCCGGGATTGCAGGGGAGAGCAGAGGGAATTAGCCGAGAAGTCTCCAGATGGATCCCGGGCTGGGTTTTGGGGTGGGAATTCCACCCAGCTCCCAAAGTCCTGCTCTCTGAGCGAGACGAGGAGGCTCTCAGAAATTGCCCAAGCTTTTTCAATTTTGCAGAGTTTGCATCTTACTTAAAAAAAAAAAAACACCCAAACCAACCACAAAAACCACAAAACCCACCCTCAGACAAAAAGGCAGAGCATCTGGTCAAAAGCCCTTTGTCAAGGAGGGGTTCCTCAGTCCTGGCAGTCCCAACCCCAGCTCCTGGGATGCTGTGGAGGGAACGGGGACACGCTGGGCTCCAGCTCCACCAATCTCATGTCCTGCATCAGGCCCCCAGTTCCCGGTCCCACTCCTCATCTACACGTGTGTTTAATTGTGGCTGTGGACAGACGAGATACTAACAACCAGCGAAAGGCTCTTAGGAAGGAAGGAAAGCGTGTGGTACAAAGCCTGCTGTCAGTAGGGATTGCCTCGGCCCAGTCAAGTTTATGCAGAAATAATCCCGAGGTTAAGTATGGTCTGAAAGTCATTTGGCAGCTCTGGAGATCATCTCTCCATCTGCTGGTGGCTCCCGAAGGCGTCCCCATCTCATCTCCTCCTCGTTGCGCAAAGCCCTTGGTGCCTTGGTCCTGACCCGCTCAGCCTGGGGGTGATGTGTCAGAAAAGGCAGCAGGTTTGGGGGAAAAAAAACAACCCAAACTTGCCTTTCTGCCCATTCCCACTGGACCTGGATGGAAGGGAGCGGGACAACACCATGTCCTGAGGGGCTGGGGGCCCCCAAGGTGTCAGGTCCAGGAGAAGGAGCCATCAAACACCGTCAAATTGCATTTCATTGAGGATTTGCTGGTGGTTTTGTTTTTTTCTAAACAATATATCTGTATCCAGATTGGCAGCTGCTCTGGCCCATTCATTTTGTGGAAAGGCATCCCTAAATGGGAAGGGAATAATTTATACTGACATAAAGCACCTTTATTTGGATGTAACTATCTACATTAAGGAGGTTGGATTGCTCTCGCCGTATCAGTACGGTGTAGTTGAAGCTCTATTACTCGTACATAAGCTATTCCTGGCTCTGCTCCTGATTTATTTGACTAGCAGAGCTAGGCTGGGTGTGTCTAGATTCATGTTGTGTTGATATCAGAAAATCAACATTTCTTTCGTAATCCAAGGTATGTGATGTAAATCAAGAGGGCTCCAGGGAAGGCAGGGGCATTTTATCAGTGTAAAATGAGAGGAGAAGTGAGCCCAAGGGGAGGATTTACCAGAGAACGTGCTTTTATCATTTTACGACCTGTTGATTTTACTTTTCTAACAATTACTCAGAAGTAGGAAGCCAGGAAAAAATAGACCTGAGCCGAGATGAAAGGGAAGTGGGAGAACCAGGCTGCTCGTTTGAAATGTAAGAGTTTATTAACTCCGGGAAGGGCGGCTTCCTCCCACTCGCTGCCTCCAGCCCTGGCAAAGACCTTCCTTATCATTGCAGGAGTCACACAGATGAAACAGTGATTTCCAGTATCAAACCGGGCCCTTTAGACCGTGCCAGGGAGCTCGGGGATTTGGTTTGCCTTTGGTTTAATTGGACCCGGTCCTAACCCGCAGCAAATGGTGTTTGCAGAGGGTTTTGTGCCCTTGGAGCCACCACGATGCTCCCCATGACTGAGGGGAGCACCGGTGTGGTCCAGCAGAGTGGCGTGGAATCATAGAACCCTTTGGGGTTCCAATCCTAGGTTAGAGAAGACCTTTAAGATCATTGAGTCCAACCATTAACCCAACACTGCCAAGGAACCACTAAGCCATGTCCCTCAGCACCATGTCTGCCATGGGATTTACTTCTCCTGGGCACTGGCCAGTCTGGTGCCATCCCTGTACCAGAAAGAAGCCCCTTTCCTTGGTCAAACACTCGGTCCCAAGCACTGGAGGTGGCAGAGAGAGATTTTAGGAGAGACCTGGGCTAAGATTGGGGCTGGTGACAGGCTCTGGAGGCAGGAGCAGGCAGCTTGGCAGGGACAGGCAGGATGTCTGATGGTGATCACATTCGGAGTCACGGGTTGGGGTCTGCAGACCCAAAAGGCAGCAGAACAGCTTGAACCCTCCCCGAGCCTTTCCCCTCCTGCCCAGCTGAGATGGGACGGGGACACCACCGCGGAGTACCTCGGTGAGCTGAGCCACCCTGGCTGATTTTAGCCTGGCTTTCATGGCCACAGCAAGCTAAGAAGCTAACAAGAAGTCTTGGGTAATAAAATCAACTTATTTTGGGCATATTTAACCAAGCTCTTGGCAGCATTTCTCTAGAAAGCAGGTAGCCCACCTTTAACTGGCCCCTGATGCTGAGAACATCATTAGCTGCGATTTGCACAGCCTTCCCAAGCCTAAAGCCCCACCAGAGCTCTAAGTGGGATCATTATTCCATCATTCAAACCCAGCATCACTCTTTAAAAACAAATTTTGCAGGTAATTAGCCCTAACTGCTATTTGCAATTTACCCACTGGTTTGTCTCATCTCGAAAGCCAGTCAAGGCACCTTGGTGGTTGGTTCCTTGGCAAAACCTCCCCAGCACCACTGGCCAGGAGAGGTTTAGACGGGATATAAGAAAAAATTTCTTCACTGAAAGGGTTGTCAAGCATTGGAATGGGCTGCCCAGAGAAGCTGTGGCTGCCCCATCCCTGGAGGGGTCCAAGGCCAGGTTGGAGGGGGCTTGGAGCAACCTGGTGTGGTGGGAGGTGGCACTGGATGGGCTTTAGGGTCTTTTCCAACCCAAACTATTCAATGGTCTCTTAACTGGACTTGCACTGGTTTTGGTTTGGCAGAGGTCAGAAGGGATGAACACAGCAAGTTTGGGCTGCGGAGCTGGTCGTGCCCCTCCTGCTCCTCTCCCAGGTGGATGCTGGCTGCCAGCATCCCTCCCCCCCACCCCCTCCCGTTCATTTTGTACACAAATCGAGGTCTCGAGGGAAAGTTGTTCTTCATGTGAAACACAGCTCTACAGTTACAGGAGAGAAACCAAGTAACAATGAAAGCCCTCGGGGAAATCATTTAATATTTCCAGCCTTCTCACATGGGTTCTTGACACTCGGGTCTGCGGAGGGGAAAAACTGATTTATGCCGTCGGTCGTTAGACAATGTGGAGGTGAGGTCAGGCGCGGGCATTCCTCATCTCTTCCCCGGCGCTCGGAGATCCCTTGGGCAAGGTGGAATCAAAGCATTTCAAATGGTAGAGGTCATGAGAGTGACACCGTAAGAGGTAAAAGAGCACAGCCTCCTGCCTCCTACAGAATGGCTGACACCTATATATCTTCATATTGCCATTGTTTCCGCTTGAAAAATTGCGTGTCGTTTGTTTTACTTTTTTTCCTAACCCTCCTCTCTCCTTAAATCCCCTCGATTTTCCGCGGTGATCTATAGGAATCGTTTGTGTCAAGGCTGACGATTATGTGGGACAGAATTTTTATTGGGAGAAGAGGCTGATGGGCCGAAGATGGGCTTTAGCCAACAGGTGTCGGGTCTTTTCATGGCCTTGCCGAGACCCTGTAAATTAAAATCACCTCTGTCCTTTGGGAATTTTCCTGCACTGATTTGTGGCTGTGGCGAGGGGCGAGCGGCTCTTGGGCACGGTGTCACAACATCGGATGGCAGAGTGTGGTGGGGAGGGACAGTGGGATGCCAAAATGTGATGCGGTTTGGTCCCTCAACACCAATATCTCCCTTGGAGCCCAAGGAGACCTCGCAGCGGCCTGAGATGCTGCTGTGGTCACCAAGAGTTTGTGTTTGGTGCTTGAGTCCCTCCTTTCTGGCGTTCCCATCTCTGGATGGTTCTCTGCTTCCCTTGTCCCCACCAGTTGTTGCTGGCTGGAAGGTTCATGGATGAAAGATGTGGAGGAACTCTGGTCTTGGAGGACACGGGAGGGCCCAGGCATGTTGTACTTGGTGTCTTCTGGGGCTGGCACAGCTTTGTAACACCTCTGCAGGGTGGCTGAGCCCTTCCAGGTGGGCACTTGGGAAGAAAAGCCAAGAGGTACCAGACTGGTTTGAGCACACAGCAGCCGGGCTGTGTCTCCTGCTTTGGGGTCCCTCCAACGCTGCATCCCATCCCCACTCTTCCAATGCCACCCCGGAAGAGAGGAGAAGCATCTCTAAAGGCTGCCCTGAATGAGGGGACAATGACACTGGTCATTGTAGGGACCATCTCTTTGCTCATACAGCTGTGGTGAGGTCCTGGCTCAAAGGACACCCACCTCTGGAGGTGTTCAAGGCCAGGTTGGACTGGAGTTTGAGCAACCTGATCTGGTTGCCCTGCCCAGGACAGGGAGTTGGAACTAGAAGGTCTTTAAGGTCCCTTCCAACCCAAACCATTCTATGATTCTGTGATACGTGGGAGCAGGTCTCATTTGTGGACTTTGGGAAAAGTACCTTCTAATTAAAGTCCTCATTGGCAGCCCTGCAATAACGAACCCACCAGCGCAGTTAATGGATCGGGTCTGTGGCTCCTGGTGAAGCCAGTGATGGTTTTATGCAAAGATCTCAGGATTGAGGCAGAAGTTAATATCTGGATGGTGGTGCCTCTTACTGCATCCCCACAGCTCCCATCCCCGAAACCACCCTGGGACCTCTCGAAACCCTCCACGGAGGGAAGGGGGACAGGGAGAGGCAGTCCCATGCAGGGACCAGCCAGTCCTGCCGTCCTCCCTGCGCCAGGGGGTCTTTCGATAAGGCTTCAGGTGTCAGGCTTGGGTTTCCAAGGTGGTGGTGTACCATCAGCGAGAAGCAAATATTTGGCCAAGTTGCACCCTGAGGTAAGCCGGTGTCCGGTGTAACCGCACGGCGTGCCCATATGTTATTACTTATCCATCAGCCTCTTTGAGTAACGACATACAGGGCCAGGGCGAGGGTTGGCTTTTGTCAAAGCATATATTTCAGCGGCGTTTAAATAAACTCATCGAGCTGCACGTCTCGTGAACTTTCCTGTTCCATCTGTCTGCGCCGAGCCACCCGTGGAAGGAAATGGATGAGGCCTTCAAACCTTCGCCGGTCCCCGGAAAATGAGCCAGTCCAGTTAACAATAAATGGTGGCCGGTTGGAGCACACATGAGCGGTCTAGTGAAGAAGAAAAGAAAGTTGAGCTTAATGAAGTCCCCGCGCCCGTGTCCCTGCGCGTGGACAGGAAAGGACGGGTGGTTTATAACTGTTTATTGGAGTTAATGGTAATAAATTCCTCACTTGTGATGCATTAACTTTAATGTTTTCATTACGTGATGATTTAGGTTTTCCCTTTTCACATTGTAAATCATGTTGTCCCGGTAGCACAGCAGGTCGAATGTCTGACATAATGTTATGTTTGGGGGAGAGAAATAACAGGGGAATGAGTCACACAGATTATATATTTATATATTTCATACATTACGCCATTTTTTTTTTTTTAGAGGGCTTTAAAAAATTGCATCCTGGGGAAGCCTGTGGACGGGTGGACAGACAGACGGGTGGACAGACAGACCCATCGGAGCAGGGATTTGTGAGATGCGGCTGCGAAGGGCCGGTTTCCATAGCAACTCCCCAAATCCACTTGGTGCTGAAGGGTTTTTATTTTTCCCACCCTCTTTGCTGAGTGTGAGCCCTTGGCTAATGAGCTGTGCAAATAGATATTGAGATTTAGTGGTTTTTGTTTTGCAATTATAGACTTAGTGATTTGGAAGGAAACTTTTGGGCCAAAGGCTCTGCCTCGTCTTTGAATTTTATTTTCTTTTTATTTTCTTTTCTTTTTTCCCTTGGCAAAGTTGGTTTAACTTCAAACTTGCTGTTAGATTTTCCAGGCAGAATGAAAAATAAAAATAAAATAAAAAAAAAAACACCCATAAAAGTCGAAGGCTTTTTTCTACCCTCTGGGACTAAATCCCAGCCCGATCTACAGTCAGCTCTTTGCCATTGGCTGTCTCTTCTCTTGTTTGCTTATCAATCATAAAAACCACAGTCGTGGACTCGTTGGAAAAAACAACAACGAATCCAACAAAGGTCCGTCTGTACGGCCCCTGTTTGTTTGTGCTCGGTCATTAATTGCGGTCCAACCAAGCCATTAGGGGCAAGGCAGTTAATTAGGCACCGTTCAACCCCAGGTGAGAGTTGCGGTTCTCCTGAACCATTTCCATGGATTTTGTGTTCGCTCCTGACTGTTGGCTCTTGTCAAAAGCCTCCGCCGTTGCCTGGGACCAGTTAATCTTGGTTCCTGCCTTCAGTACTGGTTTGTACTGGCTGCTACAAGGGGGCATTTAGCAATTCCTCTCCTGTCCCAGGGGAAGCTCTGGGTTGAGCTGCAGTTTTTGGATGAGCTCTTTGGGTTGGGATGTAACGGAGGGCTCCTGAGCCTGAGGACAACCAATCCTGAACACAGGGATATTTCAGTTGATAATTTCCCCTCCGTGATTTGTTGCCATTGATTTTTAACCGCCTCCCGCTTGCTGACCAGCTTTCAATCTAGGTGGTTATCCTGGGGTGGATGCCTACACCCTGAATTTTGCTTACTAGCCTCTTCTGAAAAGCCAAGCTGAAGCCTGAATCAATCTTCTCTGCCGTGCCTTGCCCTTTCTTCATCTACTTTCTTATTTTCCTGCTCAAAAAAATGCAATAAAATTAGTCTGGCACAAGATCTATTTCGTGTGATCCATGTTGACAATTGTTTAGTTCCCCATTTTCTTTGAAATAGTTGCTCATTTAATTCCCGTCGTTATAAATGATCCCTGGCTGTTTCCAAGGCGCTGGAAGGTTGGGTGATGTTCCCGAGGTGCGGAGAGAAGTGTGTCCAAGGGGCTGGGAGCCTCTGAGGAGATGGGCTGGGACCCGGAGCAGATGGAACGAGGAGGCAGGGACCAGGGGGATCAGGCTGATGGATGGTGGCTTGTTACCCACGGTGGCTTTTTACCTCCTGCTCCCTTTGGTCGGGACATCACTCCATCTGGTTGGGATAAAATTCCATGCCTCTTGCCAGCTGCTTCTGGGGCTACAGGACCTGCATGGCACTGCAAAGGTCCTGCCCAGCAGTAACTGGTGTATCCAGCTTCCACCAGCTGGAGCCTGGAGCCACGGGGCCACCTCACTCCCGTCCTCCCACAAGGGGACTGGACTGTGGGTAGTTCTGGCTGGTAACTTCCATTAAGGGTACCTGGGAAGAGGTTTTTGGGGAAAATCTACACCCACATGGATCCTGATGTGAGAAAGCGGAGATGCTTTCAAGATCTTCTTGATCTTGGAAAGAGGTAACGGTTTAAATTCAGGTTTAATGATGATCTCATCAGTGCCTATCTATATGAAAGGGGCAGGTGGCAGGAGGATGGGTCCAGACTCTTTTCAGTGGTGCCCTCTGACAGGGCAAGGGGCAATGGGCACAAAGTTGAACACGGAAAGTTCCACCTGAACATGAGGAGGAACTTCTTTCCTGTGAGGGTGGCAGAGCCCTGGCAGAGGCTGCCCAGAGAGGTGGTGGAGTCTCCTTCTCTGGAGACATTCCAACCCCACCTGGACATGTTCCTGTCCAACTTCTCTGGGTAACCCTGCTCTGGCAGGAGGTCAGACTAGCTGATCTCCAGAGGTCCCTTCCAACCCCCACCATTCTGTGAGTCTGTGGAGCATTATTCTTCCATCAGAGACTGAAAGGAGCGTGGCTTACAAAAAACCTCCTTGCTTTTTGCACATATGGAGCTTGTGTTTGAAAAGACCCACAAATGCCACTCAGCGGTGGCCACCAGTGCCATCAGCCCCAGCAGCCACCTCCTGGACCCCTTGGCCGTGGCAGACCTTGGTGGTGGGCGAGATTTCCCAAAGCTTTCAGCGTTTCCCGAGTCCGTCTCGCTTTGAAGGCGGCGGGAGGGGTTGTTTGTCTCTTTCTGATTGTTTTTCTTCTCATTAGCTTCAGTGGAAAAAAGAGCGCAGCCACCACGGAGGGCTTTGGGAAATCACAGCCGATTGTGCTCTGGTTTGAAATGCGTCTGGGTGTTCCCTGCGAAGTTCCCGGGAGCAGAATCTGCTCTTGGCACATTTGAGCCTGGTGAACGAGCTGGAGGAGGGGGGGAATTAGCTGGAACCGTCGTGCCTCCATGCTCCATCCCTTTGAACAGTGGGTTGATGTGACAGCGTGGGCACCGAGGTGGCCCCCGGGCATGTTTGGCTGCAGCTACTGTGACATTTTGTGCAGCTGGTGTGCATGACTCGGAGACCAAAGGGGCGAGAGCTGAAATCCAGAGGTCCTTGAGGACATGGTGAGGATGGGATTGGAACCGTCACGGTGTCTGGCAGCCAAACTCCTAGAAGTTTTGCCCAAAAGATGCCGCTTGGTCAGTTAAGCCAGAGGCTGGGGGGTGACGTGGGTCCCCCCCTGTGCCAGCCTGGCGTAGGAGTGACACCTTTGGGGCTGAGAGCATCCCTCGGCAGCACCCAGGGGATGCAAATCACAGTAAAGGTTGGGGTGCGAGCAGGAGGGGAAGCACCTCCTGCACCCGTGGGTGTGGGTCTCTGGCCCCACATTTCTCCCACTCCTGAAATGCTCTGTATCCTCTGCAGAAAAGTGGTCTCCAGGGTTATGGCACAGAGCAGTTCGCCCTTCTGTGAGAGGCTCCAGATGGAGCAACGTGTCCCATGGATGGGGAAATTCATCTGCAGGAAAATCCCCAGGTGAGGGAGCAGCTCCCCTTGGGAGCCAGGATGGAGGATGGAGGAGAGGCCACCAGGGGTTTGGGCTGCTGGTGGCACTGGGCAGCGCTGCTGGTACTAGCCATCTGCTGGGCTGGGGGACATGGAAGGGACCACCGAGACCATCCCAACACAGCCACAGCCCTGCCGTGTTGGGAGTGACTGGAGAGGGGCCGTGTGTGTCTGGAGGAGCCCAGACGTCCCTCTCTCTGATGAATTTAAGGCCCTTTTTTTCTCTGTTTTAATAAGTGGTGAACGGCCGTTAGTGGTTGGAACAGATGACCAGGCAACCAGGGTTGGCTTTTCCATCCCTTGGAGTCCCAGAAGATGTGGTGAGCCATGGTTTACCTGCCAGCAGTGTGGTTCTGATGGGACCATCCAAGCAAATAAACCCTCTGCCCTTAGACACCAGAGACCTTCCTGGGGCTGGGCCCCCACCTAACCTCTCAGCATCTTCTGGCTGTCCATTAAGATGGTTTAAAGAAATAATAAAATAAAATAAAAAACCCAACAGGGACTGTCTTTGCAGGTTAATTTAGCTACTTGCTGCCAGCAGAAGCCATCTGGGTTGTCGTTAGGGGCAGGCTGGGGACGTGGGGAGGGACGGGGACACCCCACGTAGCCCCAGCCCCGTGGGCAGCCAGGCAGAGCCCCGAGCGCTGTGTCCCCTGCGAGTGCCCACCTCGCACAGCTTGGCTCTCCCCGGGGCTGCATCAGGGAGGCTGCGTGTAACGCGCAGGTCCCAGCCGCCGTCTTCATGTCATACTCTGTAAAACTTAAAATTGCCAGAGCCCCGTGCAATCAAATCAGCCCTCGCAGCCCCTCCTTAATTGTGTTAGTGCGTCTGAGAAGCCACCGAGTATTTAAAAAGGAGGGAGGCTCCTTTCGTTCTGATTTTCCTGCTGGGAAACTGAGGCATGGCACCTTTCCATCTCTTCAAATCTGAGAGATTTGGGCTCTCCTGGGTGATGTTTTGGAGGCGCAGAGGTGCCCAGCCCTGGGGAGCTGCCAACCTGGGGCCACAAATAACCTGAAATATGGGGTCTGCTTAGGTGGCACATGGGTCTCAAGCAGGGCAGAGCACACCTGAGAAGGCAATAACCCTCCCAGGGGTCCTGCTTTCAGGCAAACCCCGAAAAATGATGGGCAGAGAGAGAAGATGCGGGGCTGGAAGAGGTTGTTGTTGGTTCCCATCGTGTCCGTGCTGCTTCCCCGCTTCGGCTGCTCTTTGTGTGTCCAAGAGGTCCCTGTATCCCCCGAATCCCTCTTGGCAACCCAGAAAAGAGCCAAAAGAGCATCTCGAGGACCAGGATGGTTGGACACATCCCTGCCTTGGCTCAAGCCCCAGCAGCATCCGGCACGTCGGCGATTTCCACAGCTGGTTTTCTTGGGGGAACGGGGGCAGGGGGAAGCCCCATGCTGATAATGTACTGAAAGTAAATGAAATTAAATAAGCGAAGCAGCACTCGCAGCTCCTGCCTTCCCCCCTGGGTAATTCAATTCGAGCGCTCGCGCTGATGGGATCTCGCCGGGGCTGCCTCCGTCACCCCGCTGGGGCCCGGGTTCTTAACGTCTAAATAAAAGTTTCACTCGAGCATTTTTTATGCTCCTGCCAGCGGGATCAGCGAGCTGGCGTTGGGCACATTAATGTGATATTCATACTCGCAGGGTCTCCCCGTGCATCCCGCAGCACCGTCCCATTTTCATAATTATAAACGTCCCGTAAAATGACATTTAGATTTGCATAAGCGAGAGAGGTCGGGGTTTGGATTTGAGGAGACGATGTGGCTTTTTGCAAGTCAGATGCTGGGCGTTGCTGGGGAAAAGCTTGAGAACGTTTGTGCCGGGCAGGTTCTGGAGAGAAATGAGATTTTTCCGTGTGGGAAGGGGCTGTCCGTGTCCTCCAGGGGTTGCAGAGGGACAATCCCACAGCATCCAGGGCTTCCCCTGATCTGGATCCTCTGGGGCAGCTTTGCCCAAGCCAAAGATTTGGTCTTTGAAGGCTCCAGTTTCCAGCCAACGGAGGAGACGGACATTAGGGAGCCTTTCCACCAACCCAAACTTTGTGTGTCGTGTTCGCCCCGAGATACCATTTGTGGAGGATTTATAGCCAGCCTGGAGTTTGCCAACTATAAAACACAAAAATAGGCTGTGATTGAGGGAGGTGACGGGGGGATGGATTGGGCCGAGTGCTGGGTGTTTGTGAGACACACTAAGAAAACAAGAGCAGCTCTCGTGGCCTGGGATTCCGGGAAGTTATTCCACTGGAAAGGCTGCCAAGGCTGGGCACTGGGGAGGTGATTAGTGGCATTCAGTCATTTTTTTATCGTGCTTAGTACAAGTTATGACGGCGGGAGATGAGCGGGAGAGGAGGGGGAAGACCTTCTCAGCAGCAAGACATGGCTTGTGGGAGTCATGGCCCCGCTGGTTTTGGGGACAAGATGTGGCTGTCACCTCGAGCAGTGCATGCCAGAGCTCCTTGGTGGCCACAGGGTCCGGCCAGCAGCCCAGGCGAGGTGCCATGGTCTGAGTTAGACCAGACATTGGACAAGGGGATCATATTTTCCAAATCCCTAAACCTGACCAGATCCTGGCTGCTGCCAAAGGCTCCCAGGGACCCAGAGAGCCTGGGCTTGGGGGCATAAAAGGGCTGAGATCAGCCCCCAAGAGCAGCACCAGCCTCACCCCACCGAGGACAGGTCTCTCTGGTTTCCTTGAGGATTTCTGAGTGCCTGCCCAATCCTTCCCAGGATTGGGAATGGCTGGTGAGGTCGTGGTAGACCATGATTTTCCCCTCCAGCAGCTGCAGAAAAAGAGGCCACGAAGGTTGTGCCGAGAGGTTGTGCAAAGGGGAAATAAATCCCAAGGCTTTGCTTTGCTTTGCTTTGCTCTGTAGGGTTGGAAGAATTCACAGCGAGGCCTGTTCAAGACACGGGGAACATTTTGAAGCAAGGATATCTGGAGAAGAGGTCCCGAGGTAAGGTCTGACAAGTACATCATAAGATAAGGCTTGGGGATGTCACCTCAGAATTACCAAGAATGGAAGTTCTCAGGTGAAGAACAAAGAGGAAAATACATCTTTTCTGCAGACTTGTCATGCAGAATCTTTCAGGCTTTTCTGAGGCATCACACACACACAGAGGGAGGGCACAGCCTTTATTTATTCTCTTTTGCAGATCATCAAACTGCACAAAGATTAAAACCCAGAAATTGAATTAAGCAGCAGCCCAGTCCTCTAAGGCAAGATGTGCCCTTCTAACGAGCAATACCTAATGAGGATAAAACCCTGGTGAAGACAAGGTAGTCCGTAGCATCACACACATTAGCAAGTTGAGATAAGGACTGTGAGTCAGCCTCAGGTTTATCTTGATTTTACTGACTCTTGTGAAAGCTACAAATTATTTCCTCATCACTCAGATTTTATCTTGATTTATTTACTGTATGACAGGTGGTATGAGGCAAGAACAGCCTTTTTTTTTCCTCATGGCCATCAGCTGAGCTGTATAACTGGCCCTGTGCATGTTTTAGCTTGCTCCAATTACAGAAAAAAACCCCATTTGCTTAAACCTCAATTAGGGAGGTTTAACTCAAAGCTGTGTTCACTCCCAGTTAGCAGGATTAAGGGTCCCAGCAGCCCAACCCAGGCTGGGGGAGGCTTTTAGGGGCTCCAGCTTGGCAGGACAGGCTGGTTTTCCCTTACTTGGTTGAGGTTTTCTATCTAAATTTGCTTGCCGGAATTTTGTGCCAAGAATCTGCAGGGTTTTGTTGGGGAAATAATTCTTCTTTCCCCTAAATACTCACCTGAAGCATGCAGCAAAAGAACAGAAATTAGGTTTTTTTTTCACTTTTTTCCTGTCCTTTTCTTTCTAGAGCACAGCTTTTTTGCCTCAGAGTGGCAGAAGCGGTGGTGTGTCCTCAACAGAAAGACCTTTTACTACTACGCCAATGAGAAAAGTAAGTGGTGACATCCCTCCCTCCCTTCGGTCCCCAGACTGTGGATGGTGGCCGAGGACACGGACGGGGCTGGAAAAAGGAAGGGGAGAGCCCTGCCTGACAGACAGGCTGACACAAGAAAAGTCTATTCCATGGGAAGATTGTCATTCCCTATCAAGGCATAACATACAGGACCTAGAAAAGTAGATCTCTGCTTGCTTTTCCTTTTCTTTCCTTCCTCCCAAACCCATTTATTGGTATGAAACAAGAGAAGAGAGACACAGGAACAGAGCTGGGTGTAAATAAAATGATGTACCACGTTTCCCATTAGCCATCAGCTGGGCTTCAGCCCCCTAAGTGACTGTATATAATCCGTGTGTCAGTGTATATAAATATTTTGCCGTCACGCTCCATCAGGTACATATAAACAGACAGCTAATATCTCCACCAGAGTTTGGCGTGATGAGATATATGGCCTTACCCTCTTCCACCCATCCAGAAACACGGCACGACAACAGCTTACAAAAAACCCACACGTCCATCCTTGGTTTGCAGTGACCAGTCTGCAGCTCGGATGGGATTAAACTCCCATGGGTCGTGGGGATGAAGCTGGGACTTCATCCTTCTTCCACATCCTTTGTCTGAGGATCTCAAGCACTTTTTGTTACCAAACAAGCTTCTTGACTCCTCTGGCCCTGGCAGGGTACGTGCAGGGGTGTGAGCTGGCACAGGGAGGTTGTTGAAGCCAAGGGGTGATACTTGGTTGGTTTTGTGAGGGTCGAGCAGTTGTCAGCTTCCAAAGGGTCTCCAGAAGGCAATGGAGTGAAGCCAACCTGTTCTCCATGAGCTGAAACCATTATACGGGGCTTGACCTCATCCCTGGAAGTTTCTTAAGGACCTGAAAATCAAAAAAAAAACCCAAAAAACCCAACAAAAGGTTCAGAGCAACTGCCTGGATCCTGCTTGCCCAAGAAGATTCATAAGGAAATAATGAGCTGGGGTATGTGAGGACACCCAGATGACTGCAGTGAGGTTCCCTCTCTCCACCCTGGCTGACACCGAGCGCTGTGTGCATCGGCAAGAGCCAGAGGCCAATTCTCAGGGGCCCCACTAAGCATTTCTTCCTGTACGCCGGCCCGTTAATGCCTTACCAGCAGAATAATCATTGGCATCATATTTTTTTTCCCAAGTCCACAGTGGTCTCTGCTTCATTACAACCAGCTTATCTCCCGCAGCCTCCTGACCCTGGCAACCTCTCACGGGCTGCTCGCAATCTCTAGAGGCTTGAAAGGGCATCCTCTTTACTGTGTCTTTATGAAGATTTTGTAATATTCCCTTTGGATTTCCCGGGGGTGGATGTGCTTAGACTAAAGGGGGCTTTTTTTTCTTCTCGTTTCCCATTGACATGTGGTGTACCATGGGTCCCAGACCTCTGCGCCACCCAGCAGCACTGCGGGCTTGAGAAAAGGATGCAAACTTCCAGATTTATCACGTTTCTCTTCTTCCAGGCAAGCAACCAAAAGGCAACTTCTCCATTGAGAACTACAGTGCCCGGCTGGCTTTCCACCTGCGCAAAGACTCTCGAAAGAAATGCTGTTTCGAGTTAATCTGCCCTGGCAAACGCACCTACGAGGTAGGAACTGGGGGGAGAAATGGACCTTCTCTACTGGTTTGAGCACCAGGCACCCAGTCCCAGGTGTGGGGCACAGGCTGGAGCTGTGGGGTCAGGGAGGCTGTGAATCTCCAGCCCCCCTGGTCAAACAAGCCGAGCTGCAGAGCGTGTTGATGCTTCTCCATCTTGGCAGGTCACCTCAACATGGACCTTCCTGTGGCACAAGAGTGATTCCAGGCTCTTGTGGGGCACAAGGGTTAAATGAAAACATCGGGTGGAAGCAAGTTGAGGACTGGGTGTGGAAAGCCTGGTTTTAAATAAGGAATTCAGAGCCAGGTTAAATTTAAACCTTCAATTTGTTGAGCGTCCAGCAGGGGCCTAAAAATTGTTGTGATGATAAACCTGGCCCAATCTACAAAGGGTGCACGAGAGCCTTCCTGAGCTCCAGGGAGACTTTGGGTGTAGAGTCCTGGTTCAGAGTCAGTGTAGTGTATTCAGTGGGGATTGTGGTTTTCATCTGAATTATTTTAATGAATTAGGCTTGACAGCCTTCCTCTGGGACAGTCTAGCTTTGTTCCGCTTCTGTTTCCCTGTTTGGAATGGGGAGATGAAGAAGTGAAATGGTTTTCCCAAAGCCACAGGGTGGAGAATGGCAGATCCAGGATCTCCATCCCCTGTTCTAGCTGCAAGTCTTTTTCCTCTTCCTACATACAAGAACCACACAATAACAGGTGAACCTCTCTCCAGTTCACAGCCCCGAGCCCAGCAGAAGCTGAAGAGTGGGTGGATCAGATCCAGTTCCTCCTGAAGGGTGAGTTTGGCAGCTTGGCCCAAGCCAGCTTGTTTGGGTAGATCCTGACAGCATCTTCCCACCCAGCTTGGGCTGCTCCCTCCAGCAACAGTTGGGTTTGTGCTCATCACTGGGACCTTCCTGGGGTCCCACTGTCCCCTCTTAGCAAAAAGTGAGGTTCTGGGGCTTTGTGCTTTCAAGTAGGTGGTTAAAAAGAAGTGGTTGGTTGGAGTCTACGGGTATTTGGTTCCAACTCCAGCACTTTTGGCTGCTTTTAGAGGATAGAGTTGTGCGATCTCTCAAAGGCTGCCAGTGTCACCAAGTGGGAGAAGAAATGAGTGGGAATGGCTTCTCACTGATGTTCTGTCCTTGGCTGACGAAGGATGGGGTTTGGCTCCAGTTGCTCCAGTTTGAGACCAGCAATACCAAGACAAGACTCCAGCCCTGAGTGTAGAAGCCCTCTGGGAACCATGGGCAGCTCCCCAGGAACGGGGTCAGGCTCAGTTCCTTGAGGCACTTGTTGAATTTGGCTTTTTTTTCTGGCATTGGCTGTCCTTTCTTGGGCTTTTCCTTTGTTTTAGCTTATTCTCAGCTTCTGTCCCATTTTCTTTACACCACGTGCTCGTGGGCCAAGCAAGGGGACAGCTTGTTCTTCACAAGGTCCATAGTGAGCACAAAGTACAGTGGCACAGGCTTAATTACTTGATTTCAACTCTCTGAAAGTGAGTGGTTTGTTCCATCTCACCATGCTTTTGGTCTCTTCTGCCAGACATGAGCTCCCTCACTATCCCATTTGATGAAGAGGACGACGACGAAGAGCTCTACAACGACGTGGACAGTTCTGACTCTGTGAACACAACGTCCCACAATACCACCCTGAATCAGGATGAGCCCAACGTTGAGATGGAAGAGGATGACATCTACGAGGTTTTGCCAGGTGAGCAACCAGAACCTGAGCTATCCCTTAGCTGGAGCCCCACAAACACCACAGGAGACCTTGGCCACCCAACCTGTTGATGGGAATGAACATCTAGGACTCTGCCGAGTTTAATGGACCCATAACTCAAAGGTTTGACCCTGTTTCTTTGTTCAGACCTGTTGGTGGACCACAAAAACAAACCCTTTGTGTTCTGGTGAGGCGGGGGGATTGTAAATTCAGGTGAGGCAGCTTTTAGAGGTTGTGCTCCATTCAGCTCGGGTAATATTAAGTTTGGTGAGAGTAGAATCTCTGGGCTGTGTTACCTGGAAAATCAGACTTCAGATGATGAAAATGCTCCCTTCTGGGCACGCAGTCGGGGCTGTAACACAATTACTGGCCTTCCAAGAGATGATAAAATAACTGCATTAAAGCCCAGCGCTTGTTTGCTGGTCTGGAGGGAGCAGGGCAGCGGCTGCCGCTTAAAGAAGCCAGGAGCAATCTCCCTGGCACAGAACCAGCCAGCCTGGGAGGGTGACATGCTCTGCAACCTTTCTTACCACTACAGCAGAAACCACGGTGTGACATGCCCCAGGGCTTGGTCAACAGGTCACCTGAGCCTCGTTCCCACCCGTGTCCTCTTCTGAGGTTGGAACCACCCAGCTCTGCTCCCCATCCCCGGGAGCAGGCTCCCTCGGTGCCTGCGCTCAGAGATGCAAAATAGCTCCTTGTTTCTTATTATTTATTTCAGAACTTTATATTTCTAGTGATTAAAAAAATAGGAAAAAAAAAAAAAAAAGAAGTTAAATGCACCAGAAAGTTTTATGATGCCCGAGATCTTTGTCTCGTTATTGCTGCCGAAGGAAATCTCAGCTCAGCGGTTTGCAAGCGGCGTTGCGACGGCAGCCGGGAGCGGGGCTGGGGCTCCGGGGCTGGGGCTGTGCAAACCCTCAGCCTCTCCCCATCTCTCCTCTTCCTCTGTTTACATCCTCCGCTCTTTTGGGCAGCAGCTTCCTTGTCATCCTCCCCCCCGGGGCGTACCCACAGCGAGCTCGGCAGGAGCCTCTACGCGGGGGGGTTTGGGAAGTGCTGATGGTCTGTCAGGACAAGGGCTTCTCAGCATCCCTGGCCGCTTCGGCAGCTGGGTCCCACTCCTCGCCGCCCTGGGGCTGCCAACGCCGACTGCAGAGCAGAGATTAGATGTGAGGTTGGCTCCACACGTGGCAAATGGTGACCCTGCTAAGAGCTCGGCCGGTGTCGATTTAAGGACAGACCCTTCTGCTGCCCCCACGCCTGGATTCGGTGTCCCCAAAGAGCTGGAGCCAACCCTGCTGTCCAGGTTCACTCTTGGTCCCCATGGACGTTGCTCTCCTGCTCCCACCCCCCTCCCGGATTGGTGCCTTGATGCTGGAGCTGCAGAGCATCGTGGTGGAGAAGGGAACATCCCAGCCAGACCTTTCCTTTAATTACAGGCTTTTAGTGGGCTCTCTGTCCTGTCCAACATCTTCTTAAAAGCTTGCTACGAGGTTCCTGAGGTAGCCCGAGGGGTTGTGTCTCAGGCTGCTGGCCAGCCCAAGCCCTGCAAGGGGCAGGGTTGAAACCCCTTGATTTAGCTGGGCTTTTGCAGTATCCTTTAGTCCATCCAGCATCCTGGGATGCGTGAACATCCCAGGGGCTGCTGTCCCCGATGTCTGGCCAAGCCCAGGGGTAGGTGGGAGCTGTGGGGCAGATGCCTCTGCCCATATCACCTCTGTTCTCCGGCCATCAAGCATCCTGCCCGTGGCCAGAGTGGCACCCACACAGGAGAACACAGCTGGGACACCACACAGGGCACTGCCAGAGGGAAGCAAAGCCACAGCTCTCCCATCTGAGCAAGTTTCTCACCCCCCCAGACCCCAATCCCCCACCAGGTTGAAGGTGGGTGATGGTGGCACCTTGATAGAATCATAGAATGATGTAGAGGCAGATGCATGTGGGTGGTGAGAAACCAGTTGCAGGGCTCAGGGACAGGTAGGAGATGTCTGCTCTGCCCCAAACTTGTCCCCCCCAGCCCTTTGCACCCCTGGGGCCCCCCCAGCAAGCACAGGGAAAGTCCCTTCCAAGCTGAGGTCTCCTCTGGGCACGGCTGCCTCCTTCATGTCCCGAGTGAAAAGAGAGAAAGAGGGAAGAAGGGGAAAAAAAAAGAAAGGGGGGGAGATGAAGAGATAATTTCCTCAGCAAGTCATCATCGTTAATGAAGTTTTACAAAAACAGATACAACCAAGGAAAAATAAAATTTCACAGGTGATAAATTTTTCCAATTTCCCTGGCAGAATTCGATAGGATTGTTAAATTAAGAGTGAAGGTGTCTGTTAGGAAGCAACGAGCAGTGATGGGTAATTTTATAGAGTGGAAAATTGAATCAAATTGCTACATTAAAACACAGCTCCTCTGAGAATCTGCCCAACGCCCAGGCTGCTCCGGCGCAGCGGTGGGGGGCACAGCCAACCCCCCCCCCCGCCAAGCCGTGCCAAGGGCTGGGGCTGGGTGGCTCTGGACCCCCCAATGTGGGTGCTCAGGGCTGCCTGGGGGGGTCTAAAGGCATTTTTCTCGAGGGTGGTGTGGCCAAGGTTGTGATGCTCTGCACAGGGAGGCAGCACAGGGGATAGAAGGTGAGGTAACAGTTTTAAACTGGAAGAGGGGGGATTGAGGAAGAAATTCTCAGCTGTGAGGGTGGTGAGAGCCTGGCCCAGGTTGCCCAGAGAAGAAGCTGTGGCTGCCCCATCCCTGGAGGGGTTCAAGGCCAGGCTGGATGGGGCTTGGAGCAACCTGGTGTGGTGGGAGGTGTCCCTGCCCAGGGCAGGGAGGGTGGAACTGGATGGGCTTTAAGGTCCCTTCCAACCCAAACCATTCCGTGACCCCAGGAGGTGCATTTTTCAGCATTTCTCTCTGATTCATCACTATAAAAATCCAGAGATTGGCTGAGCTCGAACACCCAGGTCCAGGGAAGGCAGAGCATCACTTCCAGACTCGACTCAGAAAAGCACCTGGATGCAACAGGCTGCGGGGGGGAGTCGGGGTTCTTCACATCCCCAAGGGGCTCTTTGTGTCCCCATGTGTCCCCTCCATGAACTGCCCAGCTCAGAATCTGGGGGGACTGTGCCCAGGGCCAACGTGTCACAGCTCTGGGGTGAGCTCCCAGGGAAGTGGGGAGGAGGCAGGACAGGGGACATCTCCCCAGGATCACCAGGGCACCAGGGGTGCCAAGCACCAAGTCCAGGCAGGCACCGGCAATGCCAGCCCCCTCCCTGGGCAGGTTTCCCACAATTTTGCTCATCTTGGAAACCCAGTGTTTCCTCCCCAGCATGTGTTTTCCTGCACCTGTGTGTGTGTGTGTGTGTGTGTGTGTGTGTGTGTGTGTGTGTGTGCCAGGAGGTGTGAGAGGCTCTGGGAAGAGGTTTCCTGAGGACAGCCTGGCTCCGGGATGGATGTGATCCCCGCAGGATGCAAGCCAGAGGGGTGTGCACGGCAGGGATGGCAGAGGGGGTGACCGTGGGGAGCCCCTGGGTGCAGATGTGACCCCCCCAGGGGTGGGGGAACGATGCTTTGGAGGGTGGCTCTGGGGTTTCCCTGCTGGTTTCGCTCCCTTGGCATCCATCACACGCCAAGATGGGATGAGGGCGTTGGGTGCCATTGGTTAAAGTATCCAGGAATCCAGATGGGAGGATTTGGGGCACGGGTGGGGGGAGAGCGCCCGTTACAGATACATTTACGTTCTCTTTTACAAATGCAAAGAGCAGGCAAAAGCCACTTTCAATAATTTATTTTAAAATCAATGCTAATGAGGTTCTGTCTCGTCAGTGGCCGAGTTTTACAATAAAGTCTGATTTATTTAGAAAAGATCTTTGGTGCCGCTTCCCGTCTAATGGGGGAGCCGTTGCAGTGACCCCCCGACTCGGGATGCAATTTGTAATTGGCAGCGGAGCCCTGACCTGGTTTGCATCGATCAGCGATGGGTGGGAGAGGGCTGGGACGGGGGGGCTGGGAGCAGCAGAAGACCCAGGTTTGGTTTCTTTTGGCTCAAAGCCGTGTCCCCCGAGATGCAGTGTGTGTCCCCCCCACCGCCACCACCAGGGCATCTCTTCTGCACCGGGCTCAGCCAGGGCTACCCCGTGTACCCCACCAGCCCTCTGCCAGCAGCAGTGGGAGAGGTGCAGATGAGCAATTTGCTTCCTGAAATGGTTACAGATTGGGGTTTTGTTGGTATGATTTTATTAGGTCGCTTTGAGTCTTCACGGTTGGGGAAGGAAGCCCAGGCTGAGATGGCAGCTACAGTGGGTGCTGCACCCCCAACTCACCCCGAGGGGCTCAGGCTGGATGGGTTGTACCTGGCTGGGTGTTAAATAATCTTATTTAAACTTATTTGCCTGTAGATCCTCACTCCCATCAATCTGTAGCCATTTTTGCAGGGCTTCCCCACGACTTCCAGTCCTTAACCTTTTCCACGGTATCATTTCTTACTATTTTCTTCCATCCTCCTTCCCCCAGAAGCCCCCCACCCCGGGGTAGCTGTGCCAGCCCACCTGCCCTCCGCTGCCTGGTGTCCTCTTTTTCCCCCTTAATTTCTGCTCTTGTCCCCCATCCTTCCTCCCATTTCAGTTCTGGAATTTCTCCTCGGCATCTCATTTTCTCCGGGCTGTGGGTCCCGCAACGGGAAGCGTCTCTTCCTATAGGGCACCCGGCAAAGTGCTGCCTGAATTTATGAGGCTATAATAAGTGATTTGTTTTTACCAGCGTTAACAACAATTCATGTTTTTATGCAACACGTTTTAAAATATTATCTGTGACTTCCTTCCACTTTTCACAATTAAGCCGGGAATTTATTATTCTGACAGTTGGATGTTCTCGCAGCCCTCTGCCTGCCTGGGGGTTTGGTGCAGCAGTAATGCTCAGCCCTTCCCCTGATTTCTCTGCTCTGTTTCCACCCCCCCCAGATGAGGAGCTGGACCCCCCCTTCCCAGAGGACAGCGAGGACACCAGGAGCAGACAGAGAAGCGGTAAGAGCCCACTGTGCTTTGGCCAACCCAAAGGACCTCCAGATCATGGTTGGAGGGTCTGAGTCCGGCTGCCTTCAAGCATCCTGGGGTGCTGTTGGTGATGGAGGGGTGGTGGAGGATGGGAAAAGTCCCAAGAGCATCCTGATGGGTGATAGAGGAGACTGCTGCTGGTGGAGTTCAGATAACTCAGGTTTGGGGACCTCTCCCCATCTTCTCCACACTACGGGTATGGGAGATGCCTCTCTTCTTTGGAAAGGCACCCCACGGGGGGTGGCCTCAGTGATCTCTCCATGGAGGAGCACCACCCCCTCTTCTGCCTGGTGAGATCTGTGTGCTGAAGGATGTCCCATGGAGGCACTCCTGTCCCTGTCTCTCATCCCATCCTGGACCGCGGGGAGGGAGCCAACCCTCCCGCTGTATCCCAAAGGGCTGGGGAGAGGAGCTGGGGTGGAAATAACCTGGAGAGAGGGCAGGAAGCAGGTCATGGCCCAGAGGAAGCCACCGCAGGGAGGGATCTCGGCTCGGGAAGCCGGAAGGGCATGCACCACCACCCCAGGAACCAACGCCGCCCGCCCGGAGCCAGCAGCCCGAGAGCCTGCCACGGTGGCCAGGGCCCCCACCCCTGCTTTTTCCTTAAGGACCTGCACCGTGGGACGGGAGCGGAAGATCTGTTTCCTCCCTGGTCCCACCTGCTCGGTTTTCCATCGCTGCTTCCTCCCCGGTGCAGGAAAGAGGCTCTTGTGTCCAAGCAGCCCGGGGCTGGACCGGCCGGGGGCTTCCTGCCACCCCGCTCCTCCTCACCTCCTGGGGTGGGAAAACACCTCCTCCTGGCAAAGCCCAGCTCGGGAGAGCTTCCCACACCATCCTCCTGCTCCAGAGCTCAGAGGGGACGGTCTCACCCCAGGGATGGAGCCGGGGACCAACAGCAAGGATCCTGCTTGATGGGTGATGGAGAACAGAGGGGTTCAGTGCTGGATGCTGTGGGTGGTGGGTATCTAAATCGGCTTGTCCTCTCCTGAAGGTGTGAGCACCCCAAGCATTGCTCAGCCATTTTATCCCTCCCAGTGGTCCAGGAGCCCCCGTGCTCAACTTTCCCAAGTAACGAGTGGATCAAGAGGAAAGAGCCTCAAGTTGTGCCAGGGGAGGTTTAGATTGGGCATTAGGAAAAAATTCTTCACCAAAACAGTTATCAAGCATTGGAACAGGCTTTCCAGGGAAGTGGTGGAGTCACCACCCCTGGAGGTGTTTAAAAGACAGTAGCCGTGGTGCTGAGCGACACGGGTTAGTGGTGGATTTGGCAGTGGTGTGTTTATGGTTGGACTTGATGATTTTAAAGGTCTTTTCCAACTTAAATGATTCTATGGTTCCTGGTGTTTCTGGAAAGCCTGATCCAAGAGTTCCCTTTGTGCCCCATCAGATGTTCCCCAGCCAGTTGTCCCCATCCCAGGAGGGCACTCAGACCTGTTTCTACCAAAATCTTGGTAGCACAGACAGGGCTGAGTCCCAGCTCTTTGCAGAGACCGGAGCAAGTCAGTGTTTCTCTGCTCCTCATGCTTTTGCAGAACTTATCATAGAATCATCTGGGCTGGAAGGGACCCCCAAAGGCCATCTAGTCCGATCCCCCCGCAGTCAGCAGGGACACCCCCAACTAGACCAGGTTGCCCAGGGCCTCCTCAAGCCTCCCCTTGAATGTCTCCAGGGAAGGGGCCTCAACCACCTCCCTGGGCAACCTCTTCCAGTGCTCCACCACCCTCATCAGAAGGAACTTATTCCTAATATCCAGTCTAAATCTGCTTTTCTTCAGTTTAAACCCATTGCCTTTGTAAACAGGCTCTCCCCAGCCTTCCCGTAGTCCCCTCAGGGACTGGAAGAGGCTCTAAGGTCTCCCCGGAGCCTCCTCTTCTCCAAGCTGAACAACCCCAGCTCCCTCAGCCTGTCCTCGGAGCAGAGGGGCTCCAACCCCCCGAGCATCCTCGTGGACCCGCTCCATCAGGTCCATGTCCTTCTTCTCTTGAGGGCTCCAGACCTGCACACGGTGCTCCAGGTGAGGTCTCACCAGAGCAGAGCAAAGTGGCACAAAGAAAGAAAAGAAAAAGAAGAAAGCAAGCTTGTTTCCCACCCCCACGGCGCGATGACTTATTTGGCCACCGGAGCATGTGGCAGCTGCAGCTGGTACCAGCACCCCGAGCTCGGGGAAAAAAATGATGTTCCCAATCCTTATAAACCCTACCGTGGTCCTAGAGCGGGGCTGTACGTTTATCCATGGAGACGTCTGGGCGCGGGGTAAGGAGAGCAGAAGGTGATGGGACACGGATGCAGACACACACGTCTTTGCCTTTCAGCACTGCCCCAGCATTTCACCGTCTCCGAAGGAGGGGGGGTGGCAGAGAAGCAGCTCCCCCGTTGGGTTTTCCAGCCCCGGGTGGGGGTCAGCGGGGAGCGGAGCACGGCTCCGTGACAGCCTGGTGCCAGAGGTGGTGACGAACCCGCGCCCCAAGGCCACCCCCAGGATTTTGGCTCTCGCCTGTCACAGCCCTGTCAGCCCTTTAAACACCCTGCTCCTACTCATTAGCGTCTGCCCGCCGGTTGTAATTGTTGTTAATCGTTATAACTGGTTTAGTTATTAGCATTGTCATGATTGCTTTAAGTCCTGTGTCTGGGGTTTTTTTGGGGGGGTTGGTTTTTTTGTGTGTGTTTTTTTGTGGTGGTTTTTTTTTTTTTTTACACTAAATTATATATCAGACTCTTCCTCCTGGAAAGCTGGGCTGCATTTCAAGAGGGAAAGGTTATGGCAGCGCCGGGAACCCCAGCCCTCGTGGCTTTTGCCTCCATAATTTCTGTCCAACTGGACCAAGGGCGAGAAAGAGATGACAGGAGCCCTCGAGCAGAGGGTTGGGCTGCAGGGAGGGAGGGAGGGAGGGGGCTATTTCTTAATTATATCACGCGGCCGAAGTGCCAGATGAGCATTTGGCTAATGGAAAACTCTCGTTTCTAATTTTCCGAGAGCCACAAGGATGCCACGGCGCCGGAGCAGCCCAGCAAATCCAGCTGAGAGCTGCAGCCTGCTCCTGCCAAGACACCCATTTACTCCGCTCAAGGCTGTTTAATCCCCTGCCTTCTGTGCCGGGGAGGGGGGGCTTGGGGGCTGCTGCAGCGTGAGCTTACCCCTCGCATACAAACGGAGCAAAAATTCCTCCACTTGGAAAAATAAAACCCCGCCTGGCGTGGCAGGAGGTGTCCCCCAACGCCAGCGCAGCCCTGAGAGCCCCCCGAGCCGCGGATGGTCGTCATTAGGCTTCAGCATCAACAGGCTTCTCAAGCAAGGTGCCCCGAGGGAAGGGGTGGGGGTAGATTGTGTCTCTTCTCCCCCCCCCCCCAAAGCCCCTGTGCGGGGGCTGCAGAGGAAAACGAGGCGGTTGTCACGTTTGGCTGGTTTTTCTTAATGACCCCAAGGCCCCTGAAGACGGGACTCACACTTACGTCCCACTTAGATCAGTGTAAATCAGTCGCCCTGAAATCACAGCTCTGGTCTGGATGTCTAGATGGGGTGTTGGGTTTTGTTGTTTGGGGGTTTTTTTAAAGCTTTTTTTTTTTTTTTGGTAAAAGCAAGCAGAATTCATGCAGGGGGACATCCGGTGAGACCTGGCCAGGCTGGAGAGCTGGGCAAGGAAGAACCTCAGGAGGTTCAACAGGGAAAAGTGGAGGGTCCTCCACCTGGGGAGGAAGAATGTCAGGCACCCTTACAAGTTAGAGGTGGACCTGCTGGAGACAAGTTCTGAAGAGAAAGATCTGGGGGTCCTGGTAGACAGCAAAATGACGATGAGCAAGCAGTGTGCTCTGGTGGCCAGGAAGGCCAACGGAATCCTGGGCTGCATAGGGAAGAGCGTGGCCAGTAGGTCGAGGGAGGTCATTCTCCCCCTCTGCTCCCCACTGGTGAGGCCACAACTGGAATCCTGCGTCCAGTTCTGGGCTCCCCAGTTCAAGAGGGACAAGGAGCTACTGGAAAGAGTCC